>CM068831.1:80765901-81240901 GCA_028554795.2 Sinohyriopsis cumingii
CACATTCGCGCAGACAAAAGGAAGGTTATATACCCCGATTTACCAATTCCATTTGAATCGACCATTCAATACATTGAAGTAAAATACAGTTCGAAAACTCCGATACACGCAATTCACTTGTTCACAACGATATTCAGCAGGCCATGATTAGTTTATTAAGAGCGCCTAATGCTTTTCATTTAATTAAAATGTATACAGGCATAAAATTTGCCATAAGCTCTCGTATACTAGATCTATGAGAGAGAAAGATTATCATCGCTGATATCATAGTAAAGGAAATATTAATAATATTAACACTATTTTGAGATGAATTACTTTTGATAACAATATTTCAAACCGAAAGAAACTCCAAAATTAAAATCTTTCTGTTTAACTTTTGAAAGTGTTAAAGTTTAGTTAATATGCACGTCAAAATACAAAACGATAATTTTGTTGTCATGTCTAATGAGTATAATCACGAAATCAAGCAAACCAAAAAATTATGTCTGAAATAAATTACTGTGCGAAAGACTATTTAACATTACGGGCGTTGGTTTTACAATTGGCAGATTACAAGTTCGAAGCCCAACGTTGTCATCCGGGTAATTGCGGTGGCTTCTATTACTACGGTCTCCTTGTAAGTACCAGCACCAGTCAGGGTTGATCTACAATAGACTGGAAACCCGGTGCCCTTCATGTAAAATAAAGCAGGAATAAGTTCAAACGTTTCCCAGGCTGATAATTTTATATTCATGATATGACCGTGTAACTCTTTAACCATTCAAGTTTATGATCTTAATATAACCGAAATGGCATGCAAAAGCCCTCAACTAATTTCAAAACTACTTTTTTTGTACAAACATTTTACTTTGTAAGAATCATTTTGTAACGTTATTAGGCAGAATACATGTAATTCAATGAATTCGCTTGAAACATTCACCTGAAATGTCAACAAATATGGAATCTAAAATGAACCTCTGATCATCCCAAGCAGTATGATTTCCTTTGTCTGACCATGTAAGGTCCCTTAAGGTGAGATTGAAGTTCGTTCCGTTTAATACACATCCCTCAATGCAGTCCATGTAGTAGTTCCAAACATTAGTAAAGTTCTTTTATGCCACATCGTATATTAGGTAATTAAAGGAATCGCCAGTATGAACTTTGATTGAAGATGCGTTTGCGCTATTACACACGAACGGCAGGATCATCGGTTCATCAACTTGTCCATTTAGTCTGCGACCTAAAACAGGAACGATATAAATTGGAGCAATAATAAGGAAAAAATAACCGAACATTAATGCTTGTATCGATATAGAAAACATATATCTCAGCTTAATTAAAATATGAGTTCACATATCTGCCCACATTCTTTCGACACTAAATTATTTTTCTTGAATTGAGGCTTTACCAAGCAGACCTGATGACAACATCAAGCATTTTCGAGGATGCAGCCCTAACGTTGTCTACTGCTGATTCATTATTAAATCCCTCTTGGTTCCAGTTCCGTCCGAGCCACTAACGTTTGCATTTTTGAGCTGACCCATTCAAGGTGGTGCCAATCGTCCCATATGTATACTGGTTCAAGCATACTTTAATGTTCAGAATATAACTAAAATCTGGTCTAGGAGTTTTGCTATTACTTGGTTATAAGCTAAATTAGTACCCGGTTATAAGGCGGTGTCAAGTTATTACTTCGTTATACACCAAGGTGACTAGTTACTATTCCGACTCCACCCCTTTCGTAACAATATTTGTGGTAATTCAGTTGTTTCATTAAATTGATTGAAACCCTCAGTGAAGTAAGAAAAACTTAACACAAAAGCACTTTGTTATTAAAGTGAGTAATAATTTGAATAAATCAATCCACCAATAAGAAAAAGTGAGCACAAGAATAATAATGACTCTTCTTCAGATGCTAAGGCAAGAATGAGTAATTCATAGGTTAACACTATTGTATACCCCATTAGTTTAACTATGTCACAATTAACATTGTCTGAAAATAATCTCTCATTTAATTGATTTGTCCATTCTAAAAAGTTTAAATAATGATCATAATATTTAATCCTGAATAATAAAAAAAATATTAGCTTTGTATTATGTTGTTTACAAAATAAATGTTACTAGTCCGGTACAAAAAACTTAATTTTGGACAAGGTTAAGCTCAAAATACAGATATACTTAACATAAATTCTTTAAGAAGAACCAACAAATAAAGAGATGAAATATGCATAATATTATCATTGGCAACATCAACGCTGTAGTTGGGAAAGCTATCAGCGACGGAAAGGGTGTTCTTGGCACGATATGGGGAAGCTAAACAGGAATGATTTGCTTCCCTTGAGCAAATGTACTAAGCACATGTTTTGCATCACCAACACTGTCTTCGGGCAAACTGAAAAAGTACAAAACAGCCTGGATGCATCCCAGGTCCAAACAGCGGTGTCTGAAAAAGTGTTGTCGACAGAGGGACCTGCAGGACGTTATGCAAAGTGCTGAGTGTTGGATCGACCACAGACTGGTCAGATCAATTCTTAACATGGGTATTGTTACCATTCAGCGCAAGCGTCCGGAGACCGTCAGGGCACCGATTAACACAGCAAGATTGAAAGATGCGTACCATCGAAACCGATTCAAAAGAGCACTCGACAAGAATCCCAAGGTTATTACTCGTGCGGCACCAAACCATCGGAGCTAGAAAGAACAACAGAGAACCGAATCCGTTGGCGTGTCCTCACCCATAAAGCGTCAAGTGACCATGCAAATGAACACCGAAGCCAGATGAAAAAGACCCGGAAGCATCGCCACAGGTTAGCGTCCGCCCTTGTAATTACAACTGACATCCAATGTCACATCTGTCATCGATTATTGAGGCCAATACAAACTACAGAGCTATCGCGGAGCCCACACACGATTGCACAGAACCCGCTCTTTTCTGATACAAATGAAGACCACTGAGTTGAACAATTTCAACACATAGGCAGTCTTTCATGAACGAAATTATATTATCAGGTAAAATTCCTGTATTCAAAATATATTTGATAATTCCTTTATATGTATTTACATCACAGACAACCTTTCCAGAAATTTCTTTAAATTCCTTTTGTTCTTTTTATTAAAAAAAAACTCCTTAGGGTTTACATGAAGTTACTGAAAGTTCAATCATTACACGAAACGCATGAACTCCCTGGTTTTACAATCATACCGCAAGCTGCACGAACACACACATTCACACACACACACACACACACACACACACACACACACACACACACACACACACACACACACACACAGAGACACACAGACACACATACATGAAAGGAGAAGGAAGCATCGAATTCTTCCATATCACTTGTTTTGCCAAAATATTGAAAAATAATTTTGAAAGTTCCCCTAAGATGGTCATTTCAAAAGACATCAAAATTCGTAGCATATATTTTATTAATACAAATAAGATGAAAATATACCGAATTTGCCATTTAAAGCATTTATTTCAAACAAAACAAAACAACAAAACAACCCCCTCTCGCCCCCATAAACACGTGTGTAGAAAATGTGGCCTCGTTTTATTAAAATCAGAACCTATTGATGTATAGACATGCACTGAATTCACTGTACATTGTCATCGGACACTTCTATTTGAATTGAATTTGTGTACACTCTGGGTAAATGTTACGCTTAGCGGAGTTATGTAGAGATAATTATGTTATAGCTTTATTCAATCAATGCTGTTTTATGACGTTTCTGACAATATATGGATTTTTCAAAGAGGTAAATATGGGCAGAAAGGTTGTCTTTTAAATCCACAGTTGTGAATCTTGAGATTTTGTTTTCTGGACAACACGGAATTCTTCAAATTCGATGCCCGGCTGAAATTCACTTCAGAGACAAAACAAAATTAATGTGAAGAGATTTAACACTTTTTTGATCTTTTCACTCTTGATTTTTGAAGGACGATGTTTGCAGCGCAGTATGTTTAAAAATTTTATGCAAGTGATGCTGATACTTTAGCAGAAAGACGCATGCGTTAGCCTCCAGAAATAACACCATCCTCTAAAAAATTCGTATTTAATTTGTTTAAATTTTGTTTGAAAGAAAGGTGAGTGATTAAATAACCTATTCTTTGGCAAATCATTCTGGAATTGTGACCAAGCATTTGTTACGTGTCTGGAACATCATGTAGACGAACTAATCAAATGTTATGTCTACTAATATAATTTGCAGATGTTTTTGTATCTTTGTTCTAGGATTAAACATTTTACAATAACAAGCAAACATTCAAGGTAGTATTCTCATTCATTTTTTCGCATTTTCTCATGATATGCAAAATGAATCGGTTGGGCTGGTGGTAATTAAATTGGTTATTAGAATAATTTATTTTCTCGCATCTCTGCATTCGAAAAATAAATAAATTTCTTAGAACATGAGAAAGATGCATAAATACAAGGAAAGAAATAATGAAATATCAGCCAGTTATGTTTCCTGTAATTTGTCCAAGACGTAGAGCTTTAGTTGTGAGGCTTTTTGTTATTGTCAAACATGATAATTTGTCGATGCAGAACGTGGTAGAGCTGTGTGGTGTAAGGTTTATAATAGAACGAAATATGATTGCTTTAAACGTCCTAATAGCGCTTGTTTCATGATCAGTGTGATATTTTATGTCCTGCTTTGAACTGCGGTTCATTGTTTAGTAGAGCTAAGTTTCACTTCCTTTCTGTAACAGTGAGAATACAATGGCTTATGTGTAGTGGTGAATGTAACAATTATGATCTTTTGGCTTTCATTTTCATTTGCTGCAAATTTAATCCCACATTTATCGCAAAATTGGCATCATTATTATATATTTTCTATCCGTTGAATTGTACTACGTACGTTCGTCCATCTTTCTTTCTGCAAAGGTATCCATCAGTTGGTAACGGCCGTCATTGGCACAAAAAATGTGTATAGCAACAAAACGAAATAGAATATATATTCTTATGGATTCTTTTCAGGTAAATGCACAACTGAATATTACAATCAATCGTCTCGAACCTTATTTTCCGTGATCACTTGCCGTATCGCTGATGCAGAAATTTCTCTTTTCTGTTGCATTGTTGCAGGATTTTAAAGAGCTACCCATTTTTATTCATCTCGACATCTAGCCTGTGAATAAATACCAACGCACAATGGGCTCCATAACAAGCCACAGCATTATTTGCAATAATTGTGAAATCTCAAGATATTTTCCCAGGCTATAGCATTACCATGTATTGCAGTTTTACTCCATTCAAGTCCACACACACACACACACACACACACACACACACACACACACACACACATTCTGTCACATTATCTCGGATGTTGATTCAGGCAACGAACAAATGGATATCTGATCGCATGAATCAATTCCTTAACAAATGAATTAATAAGAAACGAAAAACAACCCCCAACCCCAGCCCACAAGAAGAAAACCATCATCAATAAATAATAGTACCAAGAATAAAATAAAATATTAAAATACCTTTCTAATTTTCGAGTTCTTTAAGAATTAATAGAGCTTATTATGAAGACTATTCTTAAAATACTTAATGTTATAATTTTCGATCATATTGCAAGTAATTTGTGCACAATAATAGTTTGAGAGAACAAACTGCATAATGGCGGCTGAAATTCTTTTTGCCTTAAAGATGCTTAGTTTGCCTACAAATGCTGGTGAAAATATATCGCTTTCAAATTCAGATACAACAGTATGTTAGTGCATTACACCAATACATTTCTCAACGAAATATAGATGATCGACTTTGAAAACATTAATGCTAGAAAAGAACTTCGAGCATTGGAGACACCTTAGGTTTGTACGTACCTTAATGTTTTCAATTCGTCAAGTAGAAGAATAGCTGTGCCAAATAATGTTAGGTAGGAATTGTGCTTTTATGCATAATAATATGCAACAAAGGGATGTATGAGGTATTTGAGAAGCGTTGCTACATCAAAACAAGCACTTTATTTGTAGGAATGCAAACGCTATTTCAATACATTTTGCAAGACACACTAGACTTGAATACTATGTACAACATGCACAATAATTATTGAGCATCATTTTGTTCAAATTGTATTTTTAAAAGCATAACTTTCAAATGTTTTGAAATGAAAACGTAACTATATCTCTCTTGTCAAGTTTTGAGTTGTTTTTCTATTTTGCGGAATCGACAATAAACCATTGTCAATCACTTTACTTATATTAAATGATCACTCCTGTAACAGGTCGATATAATTGCATACCGTCAGTTCTATGCGAGCAACATTTAAATCAGTAGTTTGATAATGTTGTAAATTTAATAGCTTTGTTAGACAATGGAACCTTGACTTACCATTTGTATGACCTATTCCAAGCAACACTAGAAAGACGCTACAGTGTGCATTATTTGACAATCAGCTGTGGCTCCGAAGAAGTGTCAAAGTATAAAAATATATTGAAGAATCCCAAACAGCGGTTTGTTCCGTTGTATTGCAGGTAAGATTCGGATTATGTAAACTGTCATAGGCGTTAACTGCAACGGATAGGAAAATGGTAAGAGAATATTTTGGTTACAATCTAGATGCCTAAAATAACTCACGTACACAAAAAATCCATCAAAAGGATCAGAGAGTTTAGAAATGTACAGATAATAATGTTAACGAAAAGACTTCAAACAATTCTGTTTGTTTAGGAACTGAAAACATTGAGAGAAGTAGGGAGAGAGAAATACCACACAGCATCACATCAGAACAATAAAAAAACATTTGAGGAGGCAGAAATGATCGATACGTTACGGCTGGAAAAGTGATGATCACGAGGATTCGGAAGTGAAGGCAAGATATTGTACAGGATATGGGGAGAGACATAGCAAAAGATAACTGAAGGAAAAGCTATGAATGAATTTGATAGAAATTGAACTATATCAGTCACATAGTTGAACAGGAAAATATGAGTTATGTACCGTTGTACCGTTTGCTGTTGTAATGCTCGTGTAGACCACGTGCTTTAACTCCACTGCATTTTCCAAAAGCGATTAGAGGATAGTTATGTGCGGTGAATTGTTATCGTTACGAAAATAAACCAAGAACTAAGTAAATAAATAAGTACATTCCTTTCAAACATCAGGTACATGATTGAATCAGGCAAGCTATATATGCATTTGTGCAAAAATCGTTTTGTTACATAATTTATATTTTCTGCATATGCCAGTTAACTCATTGAAATGTGTTTATATACTTTGCCAGTCTTCAATATAGTTACGTTGCAGGCATGTATTTGCTCGCTTTGTCATTGAATGCTTACTGTTTTTCAATGGTATATTAGAGAAGAGATTTATATCCTGCGCAAATGATCGATTCTGACCGACAAATGTACATAAATGTGGTACATGATTCATTAGGGTCATTTACCTCAAGGAAGCGTGGATGATCATTGTAAATTTATGAAACTATTTTAATGATTCAAATAAGTATACAAGATTATTGTAAATCATATACGCTCTTATTGCAACCAAAACATCTAAGTTCAAAATTTGTTAAAAAATAAAACAATTCTTTTTTATCATGAGAATATGTTTAGTTCATCATGGATACTAAATTTAAATTGTTGTGCTAAGTAGCTCAAGACTAGGAGATGAATGAACGTACAGACTAAGCAACGTACGCATTTACGGAACAAAAGAAGCAAGGACACAGCCAATATGCCCCTAATGCAAGCAGCGAGGGATTGACAGACTGGAATGATTAAATAGCAACAGGAAATGAAAATGAAACCCAGTTTATTACATTGTTCACTAAAGTATATTGTTGTAGAACAAACTTATTGCACAATGCCAATGAAACTGATGCATTTACCACGTCACGTATCCCAGTCTAATGAAACCATTACAGAAAGAATACAGTCTTCATTAAACAATGCTTTTTGATATCAAATATTAACAAATGAAAGAGCACGTTTACCGCAGAATAAGCGTTTATTCGCAAACTACATTTTTACATTGTTATGCAGCGATAGTATTATGTTTGACAATTAACGCACCACATCCACTCCGAACCTCTACACAAAAAACACGATCTTAACCACCAAAGAAAAACAATAAAACAAAAACAACAGAGTATTTATTTATGGATTTGCATTTCATTTACCTACTGAAGTTATTTATTTATATTGGGGACGCTGTTGGTCGAGGAGTCAAAGGAGCTCGGCCTTGCAGGTGACTGACCTGTCACCTCTGTCTGCATGGATTCGAGTCTCGACCTCAGGCAATGTAGGCATGTGAACAAGCTTGACAGTATCTTTCCTTGGATCCGTACTTTTTCCCTGAAATTGTCCCGGGCTCCTCCTTATGAGGTATATTGGCAGCCATAAAAAATGGCATTAAACTTACAAAGCAAATAAAGTTATTTCCTTTTTTCTAATGTAGAACTGAAACTAAATACTTTATCTTCCTCAACAATTTAAATATTCCTTTCACTATTGACCATTTTCTGTATCAGAGCTTGAAGCATCATATTTGAAATTTGCAGTGTGTGATAATGATATGTTGTTTTTCTTAATGTTGTACTATTTGAACAAAAGATTAGTAAAGGAAAGAAAAGAAGCACACGGAAGTGTTCATTCGAAAGTAGGAAAGACTTAATTCACCTCAGGTCATGGTAACATTTATCACATGCAGGAAAATTCCAAAATTATGTTAATGACTTTACTTTCTCGTTCCATTAAATGAATTTGACTGCTGATAGTCCTTATACAAATCGCGAGAATTTACAACATAACAAGTTTTAGTGTGTAGTCCATCTTTCAAGTTTGTTTAAGGAGAAGGTTTAATAACTTTGAATGTATTTGTTTAAAAATTAAAAAGTAATCTTACCCTACCCCCGCTTATATTTTGGCAATAATGACGAAATTTAGCAAATTAAAGAGAACACTTGACAGATTTTGCGAACATTGTACAATTTGAATCACAGCTATACTGAACTCAAATACCAACACATGTGAGCAAATTTATTTGTAGATCTACGTTTAGCCTGGTTGCATCGATATGCCTGACTGGTACACACGCACACACACACACGCAAATACAGAAAGACAGAGAGACAAAAGTCATGGCTAAGTAAGGGTACTATTTCCATCAAAATCGTGCAACTAATTTTTTATTTAAATCAGTTTCTTCTCTTCAAACAATTATTATTAAAAATATTGCCGTATACATTTGCTCGAAGCAATTCACCAATTGTCGAATATGTCACTTTTACCCAAACGGGAGTCTTGTGTTAAAAGTCAACAGTTTACAGGACCGAACTGGAAATTAACATTAGGCCCCCATTTTAACATGTATGTTGAAGAAATTTAACATTTTGCGTTTGTCTCCTGTCTTATAGAAATAATGTATTACATCACACGTTTCTCAGCGGGAGCCTGTCTGTTGTGGAACATGTTAGGAGTGTTGTAGAGGGAAGTGTAACAGGTTGCAGATTGTCTGATCTCTAACTCAGATTAATATAATAGGATTATCATATATACGGTCACTTGGCCTATAACAAGAAATGCAATAATTAAACAAAACTTACTATTGAAAACGCATTTTAGAATGACTAGCATTCAATTATTCACGGACCACGCAGTGTAGAAAGTGAAATAAGAGTTCTAGATAACAAATAGTCCCCAAACATATCTATGATCCCTATTTAAGAAAGTAAAATATATATACTCTTCTTTTGACCCTCTCCTTACCTTACTATTTTAACAAAGCTTCTTTCCCAGGATAGTATGTAAAAGAGAGTATAAAAATATTTATTTAAATCACTTATGAATAAAAGTAACATCTCTATCTCCTGTTACCACCCTTAGGCGTTTCCGGTGGCCTAAATGGTTAGAGCATCATCCTTGGATGTGGGAGGTTACGGGTTTGAACCCCCCGCTGAGTCATATTAAATACATATTTCAAGTGTACTTGCATCTGCCTCGCTTTGCTCTCGGCATCAAGAAGTTAGTGTTAGGACTGGCTGGCGTGTGTCTGAATAATAAGACTGGGTGGGATATGATGGGACATATTGTCTGCTGCATGATGTCCCAGTGCTACACATCACTATAAACTGCTACACTACAGACATGGTAGAAATATGACTGAAAAAGTGTTTAGGCTGCGTTAGAAATCTAAATGAAATACCCCTAACACCCTATGATCCCTCTTAAAATCTAATCATCCTATTACTTCCTTGCTTCCAATTGTCGGGAACTATACCCACTCTTGGTTTGACTGCGCATTTTAGGATTATAAAGAAACGATTAAAACAGAATTGAAACCTGTTTCAATAAAAATAACTTCCATATGCCGACATATCACTGTATGAAGCCTTTCTAAGTAAATTTAAGATCTATACCACTTTTATAACGTTTAAAACCTCCACAATTATTTTTCTGAGAAGAACATCTACCCTCCTCTGTAATATTCTCACACCCAAATAATATTACTAGTGGAGTGTAAGAATACATAAAGCGAGACCATAAAGCGAAATCCGAATTTATTGCAAGACGAAAGGGAACGTTATTTCTGATTGCTTCAAATCTGAAAAAATAAGCAACAAGATCAAGACAGACCTATTCCTAATGCTCTTATTTCTAAGAGATCAAAGGAACGGTTATGCATTGAAAGCAACATATTTGTTGGGTCAAACAAACCCAAGCATGTTTTTATGATGGTGAATTATGAACCAATCATGTTGAACGGGTTTATATCACCTACTAGTGACTCTGCAAATCCTATCCCAGTTAAAATTTTAATGGCACAGAAGCTTCTCAGGTTTCTTGCCTTGGACTGAGAAATCTTCTTGTAATGAAACTGTTCTTATTCAGGGATCATAGCGCGGCTTTGGTAATGTTCCTCTCAATTGTGTATGTTATGTATCAAATTTAGTTTCAGGACCCGTGACACTCGGAAGAATGTGTCTTTACCAATTGATGATATACAATTATTACAAAGACCTATCTATGGATAAGGTTGTGGTCGATCGACTTGTAGCTGACATGCCTTGTTTAGACCAGAAAGTCTATTCTGTTGAGCACGTTCCTAGAGCTATGGCAAATACATCTTTGAGAGTGATCTGGATATTAATCCTTTAGAGGACACATTTGTTGGTCAGGTTTTTAATGAGGTCACTTTTACTCTTGGTATGGATCAGTCAAAGGTATTCATCACAGCTATCTTCTTTTTGTTACTCATTCTGTTTATTCTAATCAGGGTGAAAAACAGAATCATTTGTCGTCGAACAGGAAAAAGATTCTGAGATATCCTGTTTGTTTGAGAGAGCTACTAGTGTAACAGAAGCGACATAAATACGTGTGTGTTATTTTGTTCAAAAAGGGGCCCTTATTAGAAAATGGAGACGATCTGAGGTATCCGCTGGTGACGAATGGTCAGTGAGCTATCAAATTGTCGTTCCTAAGTCGTATAGAGAGGAAATCCTTAGTCTAGTCCACGAAACCTCTTTGACTGGGTATTTAAGGGTGAATAGGACGTATCAATTATCACAATATGATTTATTTTGCACGAAAATTAAAAGTGATGTTTGTAAATACTGAAAATCATGTCACACTTGTCAAATCTTAGGAAAACCAAATACGAAGATACCTAAGGCTCATCTTCGACCTATTCCTGCATTTGACGAATCATTTAGCAGAATAATGGTAGACTGTGTCGGTCCCTTACCTAAGACGATGTCAGGCAACCAATACGTTATCAACAAAATGTGTGCGTCTACAAGATTTCCAGAGGCAATGACTTTGAAGAACATTAAAACTAAACCCATAGTAAAAGCTTTGATAAAGTGTTTTACACAATCCGACCTTGAAGTTTCCACTTTAGCATGAATTAGGCATCCAGGAATTGAAAGTCTTCCGCCTACCACCCGGAAAGAGAAGGTGCGTTAGAAAGATTTCATCACAGTTTGAAAAATATGATTAGGTCATATCGTTTTTATACCCGAAAAGGACGGGACGAAAGTGTTTATTTACTGGTCAAGAATCTTTAGGATTTTGTCCCTTTAAGCTAGATTTTGAAACAACAGTCCGTGGACCATTGAAGTTGTTAAATAAGAAACATATTTCAAATGATTCAATTCATAAATTCTTATCTTTAACTATGTTTTTAGTTTAAGATATAAATTGCCAAAGGCTTGTGAAGGTGAAAGAACTAGTATTCACTCTGCTAAGTAAAACATTGAAATTAAGGTGTGACAAATATACAAAGGAAATGAGTTTTCGGCCTGGTGATAGTTTTTGGCTCTCTTGCCCTTACATCAAAATCCTCTTTAGGCTTGTGGTCCTTACACAGTTAAAAAGAACGTTTTTTTAAAAAAGTATATCATTAATATTCCTGGGATGAGAGTATGTAAGGAGTATGTTAATAAATATAGGCCTATTTAATCATGTAGTCAATTTATTTGTAACTGTCCCACAAAGTGAGGATTTAAGCAATGGACTGAAATCAGACTGTAATGACTTTAGCCAAACCAATCTTCGGAATTCAGAACTACTGAATGACCTGGAAAAGAAAATTTCACATCTGCAGGAACAAGAGAAGAGTGAATTAAAACATTTTTTGTGTGGAATATGAACACTTGTTTTTAGCTGTTCCTTCACGAGCAAATAAAATCAACCATGACGCTGTAATTGTAGATTCCACACCCCTGTGAAACAGCATCCGTACACAATGAACACTCTCAAACAGGAATGTCTGAATACAGAAATTCGGTATTTGCTATAAATCGACTGGAGTTCACCATGCATTCGAGTACCACAATCATATAATACTTTTTTTTAATGAGCACCGACTATAGAAAAGTGAATAGTTTGACAAGAATCGATGACTGTATTGACAAAATTAGAAATGAAAAATGTCACGAAGTTTGACCTTTTGAAAGGATTCTGACGAATTCCACTGACGGAAAAGGTAAAGGAAACTTTGGTATTCATAACTCCAGATGCACTTAATCAGTATAAAGAAATGCCGTTTGGGATGAAAGGTGCGCCTTGTACGTTTTAACGTTTAATGAGGATGATTACATCTGGTTTATATCTTTGTGATGCTTAGATCGGTTACGTCATCATCTACAACGATATGTGGAACGATGACTTGGAGACAACAAATCCCCTGATTTATAGTCTGAGAAAGTGACATTTCCTCTACGTAAGTGAATTTCAAAAGTAGGTGTTGTTTTTTACCAGCTAAACATGCAGGATCAAATGGGAGAGTGACAAAAAGACTATGCACTGATAACGACAATAATTTAAAATATAGATTACATATATGACTGGAGTTGGAAATCCAGGTCCAATACTTCCATCAAATCACAACCTAGGATCGGGCAATTTGTGACTGTCCAATTAGCACTATATCCATAAAAGTTTTAAATGTACCCGTGAATACACCAGTTGTCAAATTATGAAATACTTTTAATATCAAAGTTCATTGTTGAGACAGGTGGCCCATATAAGCGATTATAATGTGTAATAGAGACGTCACACACCCTATATTAAACTCAAATGTGGAAACATTTTTATTATTACCCAGACTGAGGAAATCAGCTTGCTTTCGAGCTCGTGACCAGATTGATCTGTTAGAGGGAAAGGGAGATGAAGGACAAGTCGTTGAGCAAGAACCAGATGGGTAAGAGAAAGATGTGCCGTGCAGACAATAGAGCTGACTAAATCCTGCACATACTTGAAACAAAGTATGCAAGAATGATGGTAAATTTTTATTTATGTCATGCAAAATAAGTATTGATATATATTGAAACGTGATTGGTAATTTGCACAGATTCTATTATGTTTTTGTCAGTTTTGTACTAGTAGGGAATGGATACTTCAATTAAAGGACTATATATTTTACCACAAAGTACATGTCTAACTGTTTTACTTTTTTGTAGCCCCTCATCCAACCCCATCCATCATATCATTTGATAAAGAAGATAATGAACACAGATACCATAGAAAATACAGAGGCAACCTCATTTATGTTTCAACATTCTCGGGCACCAAATATAATATATGGCGTCTAATTTGTCTTCATCATGAAAGGCTACCTTTTTATAGGGTGCAAAAATGGTATTCTTTAAAGCTGGAAAAAACTGTATTTATTGATGCAGGGCTATTGTTTTAGTAATTCAAGCAACCATGATTTCAAAATACATACAATGATGCAAAAAAAATGCTTGTGTTGGAATTTAAATTCCTATGACCATCTACATATAAACCTGCAAAGCATATATGCGTAAAAAGTGTCCAACACAAGTAGCGTACCAATAGTTAATATTGTTAAGGTAGAATTACCATTTTCACAATTTAAGTACAATATTTATAATTTTTATTAAAAAATGTAAAATGATAACAATTAAAGCCTATCATCTTAATTTGAGATTTCTAGCGATTAGACCATGCTAAGTAGCCTGCTTGCAGTCAAAACAACAAGAACAAAAATTACACCGGTACAAATTCGTATAACTATTTAAGTAACGCAAAGTAATGACAACACTTTTATTCTTCTGTTTTAAACTTGACGCATAGGTTAAGAAATATTTCAAAGACACCAAAATATGTTAAGATAATACTCAATATGTAATATCATGATAAACATCATGACGTAAAGAATCCTAAAAGGTCTTACTTATCCAGAATTTAGAATAACATGAAGGCGTTAAAGACAAATACATTACAGTCATTTTATATAACAATTTGGTTACTAATTATAATTACCCAAGGAGCTGGGAATTCAAATTTTCATATCTAAACAGGTGATTATTGCAAATGATTCCTTTAATAAGAATTTTACTTTTACAATGAAAATGTTGAAATTCTTTAATTCTACCAGGAATTTGTATGTATTCCTTGAGGAAACGGGTGCCTAAGCTTACAGCTTTTTCATGTATTCTCTCTCTCTCTCTCTCTCTCTCTCTCTCTCTCTCTCTCTCTCTCTCTCTCTATATATATATATATATATATATATATATATATATATATATATATATATATATATATATCACACAGAAATATACTGAATAACATAGAGGAATATGAGGTATATGAGGAATATGGGCTATTTTACACAGCTGCACATTATGCACATATAACAGCTGCATATGTGAAGCTTTCCCCCTGTAAAGATAGAATCAAAATACTGCATACATTTACACACGAATTACATAACTTTTGTTGCTAATGTTGCAATACAACATTTGTAACCACTGGATCATGTATTTCCTATATGATACCTGACGTAACTACATAATTTGTTAAACGTTGAAGTTTCCATGGTATTGTGAGTTTAGCTTTAAAGTCTTTTGTACCACATATATACATGGATTTTATATGCTTAATATTTAAAACAAGTTTCAGATCATAAAAAATCAGACATGATGAGGGATCTTTTCCTAATGATTTGCAGTTACACCCCAGCCCTGTCTTTTATGTGTTGGAGTCAGGTTCAATGCAGTTTGGCGGTTATCATCTTCCACCAGCACCCACCACCAGCATAACATGTCTGGAAAAAGTATGTGATAGCCCCCATATAGCACTTCATATCACTTCTGCCAGTAATGAATAGATAAACTTTAGTATGGAATATATACAACTTCAAGATCTTAGATTAAGTGTTCAAAATTCAACATATAATGTATCTGAGTAAAATAGAAGGTGAAAATGTAGAGATTAATTACATTATTGTGAAGAAAATCACAGATAGTCCTAAACGTTCTATCACAAGTCCAAATGTATAGATTATTGCAAATGAGTTACAAGTGTACGGAATAAATTCGAGCCTATTGTCATGATGTGCCAATAGCTATGAATAATGTTGATATGCTAGCAATTGATGTATCACAATGAGATCTAAATAATTTTTAATGAATTCACAGTAATTCCAAAACAGTAAATTACTCCTATAGTTTACGAGCACCTTGTAATTACAATGAATGGTTGAAATAAATAAATCGTATCAAATAATAATTTCAATAATTGTCTCCACTATAGATGTTTAAGATAGGAATAGTACTTCTGTTAATCACTACTTTATATAAAAGATTAGGACACAATTTTAGAATAAGGATGAGACTTAAAATATTCATTTCCAGAATATTGCAATTGTTAACAAGGTCGGGTCCTTTTAAATGCCAGCTAATTAGAAATCATGCAATCCAAAATTTCCTTGAGGTTGTCGTATCTTTGTTCCAGCATTAAACATTTTACAATATCAAGCAAAGATTTAACGTAGTATTTTCTCACATTTGTCATATTTTTCATGATATGGAAATATGAATGGACTGGGCTGGTGGTAGTTTAATTGGTTATTAGACTAATTTATTTTGTCGCATCTGTGCATTCGAAATAAATAAATAATTTGTATAAGAACATGAAGAAAGATTCATAAATACAAGGAAAGAAAATAAATATCAGCCAGTGATATTCCCTGTAATTCGTATAAGTCGTAGAGCTTTAGTTGTAAGGGATTTTATCATCGCTGAACATGATAATTTGTCGATGCAGGACATGGTAAAACTGTGTGGTGTATAGTTTATAACAGAACAAAATATGTATGTTTTCTAAATCCTGATAGCGCCTGTTTTATGATAAATGCGATATTTCATTTCCTGTTTGATTTGCGGTTCAATGTTTAATAGAGATAATGTTCCCTTCTTTTCTGTAACAGGGTACGATAGCTTATGGGTAGTGGTAGATGTGTATGTCGGTATATGTGTTCGTCTGTGCGTAACGGCCCCCATTCGCACGACTGCACGAAAACTATTTATAGCGAAAAGCGAAATCTAATATATATTATTATGACATGCTCTTTAGGTAAATGCACAGCTGAAGGTTATACTTTCCGCGTAGGGCGGAGTCACAGTATCTTCCTGTAATATTTTTTCCAATCGTCGCAAGCCTTATCATCCGTGCATCCATGACCATTGTTGTTGGATTTTAAACACCTACCCAGTTTCATTCATTTTGGCTCCATAACAGGCCAAGGGGGTATTTGCAATAATTATTATGAAATTTCAAGATATTTTTCCAGGGTTACACTACAAGTCTATTGTGGACAATATCATCTAGAGAGAAGAACAAATGTCTTAATCATGCATCGTTTGCTTAATAAATTTAGTGTTAACTTATTACTTTCAATACATATATACAGTAATCTTATTACATTGCAGAAATACGTATCAAAAGATAAACAAAAATATTACTGCTTAAGTGTGAGTTCCAGTCGTGCTTCATAATCTGAAAGGATATGACGGTCATCGTATCAGTAAAGCAGCTATTTCTCTTCCATGAAAATGAGTTTCATGCCAACATCATGGAAGGGTATATGATATACCTCATTTTCCAATATCAGTCTCTGGATAGATTGAAGTTTCTGAATCTTAGACAGGAAATAGTAGCCGCGAGCGTACCAAAGGAATCATTTCAAATAGATGGTAGGTGGATTACCTACTTAGATCCCAAATAATCTGCATTGCTCAATAATAAGTCCGCATCTACTAGCTGGGAAATACAATTTGCCAAAGGGCAAAGAAAATAATATGCCGTTTGATTCATCAAATCGTTATATTCTTAGGGTGATCTTAGTATATGGTACTCACCTAGACTACACATTGGCGCCTTAAGTAATAAGCGCAAAACGAGAGTGGTTCAGCAGATACCAGACTGATTTAGTCAGAAGACATGGCTGCAAGCATATTCTAACTCTGTTCGGAAGAAGGAAGATGTACTCCGCTACAAATTTGTTCAGCTCTGCCCAGCTTTCGGCATACACGTTACAAACGTTCATCATGTGTTAGAATTTGACCAAAGCATATGGATTGTAGCCTTAAATCCCTTGAACTGTGATTATACAACCAGAAACGCTTCAACGTGTGATGAGGATTTTACGAAACTAATAGTTTTATTCACAAAAACATATAGACTCTGAGGAAGAGGTAAAGAGGGTCGTTACATAAGTGTAAGGTAAAACCGACAATCTGCGCCGTTTTATCGTCGACCATGCATTCAAGTCAAGAATGCTCTTTGATAGCAAACTGGTGACTGTGCACAGTATAACGTCAAGCCTCAGGCTAAACCACTCAGTCTTGTTTGGAATGGATTTCTCGTCTTGTGCAGGTACATTTTGTACATCTTTTACTATAATCTAAATCAGATGGAGATAAAACTTGATTGCCTACGATGTTTTCACACGAGAACACACGGTACACACACTTTGAATTTATTTTGCTCTGCGGCGTAAGCTTTAGCCGCACTACTAGTCATTGTAGATGATTTTACATTCAAAGCTGTATGACAGAGGGTAATCTCCCCACCCATTGTACGCTGAAATTTTCATTCCTTTCCTACTCTGATAAATCCCTGTCACCTGTCGAGTATGAATGCGAACCATACATTATCTTAGTCAAATCCAAGTAGCCAATAGGGCTTTAATTCAACCTGTTATTCTTCCTTGTGCAGGAGAATATTAATGCTTTTTTTCTAAATGCGTGGATGCGGATCACATTGTTTTGCTATTTGGTGATTACATTAACGAACTATCCATTACACAATTGCTCGTAAATACATATACTAATGCCATTTTTCCAGTGTGTCCCATGCAGTGTACCCAGGCCTTGAACAATTCATCTGAGTGAAAGTTAAACCTATAAAAACTTTGAGTCTTTGCATAAAACTTGCACCAGCTAGTAAGTGGTCTCTCGTGCTGCCTTTCCGTGCGTGGTCGCACACCATAACTCAAACGTTTCTTGGTTTTGACAAAATTTCATTACGACCTCTGTAACGCCGTTAAGCCGATTCACCTTGACAAAATTAACACAACTGAAAATATTATAGATGGAATAAGAAACCACACTACAACATGTTGCATCTGTTGACGCAGAGATGTACGGTGATGTAAATTGCCCAGTTCCAAATAAATCTATTTGCGCAGATAACATTGAGGAACGCATGGTATTTTATTGAGACGAAACAATCAGATGTTAATATACTGAAGACCGCAATTGTAGTTGAAATCTAACAGTCAGTCTAACCGGACCTCGGAAACATTGAAAGTGCTGGTGTGTTTGACAGAAAAATTGATGATAAGTGACAACCTGTCAATAAGTGACAACCTGTCAACAAGTGACAACCTGTCAATAAGTGACAAACTATCACCGTTGGGACGTATTTTTGGAAGGCTAAAACTGAATTATATATATATATATATATATATATATATATATATATATATATATATATATATATATATATATATATATATATATATATATATATATATATATATATATATATATATATATATATATATATATATTAAAGCTGAAAGTTATGGTTGAGATAATTTTCACATCAAATAGCTATATCATTAGTCCTTTCCAATCGATCTAGGGTAGCTGTATAATCCACTTCAGTTGACTACGGGAAGCCAGTAACAATCCAAATCTAAGACGACTTTCATTTAACTGACAACACATGTTTGCGTTGTTGATTTTAGCAAACGATACAGTCGTGACTGTTACAGCGCAGATTTCGATGGTTAGCAAGACCACTGAGAACGGTCAGTTACAGCTATATAGCATCTATATTGAGCGTGCTTTGGGAGATTGTTTTTCTTTCTTCAATCTCCTACATAAAGTTTTAGCTGGAGATAATTGTGTGTTCCTACATGCGGATTGGTAATTCTTGCTTACGCCTTTTGGGCTGACTAAACATTATATCATCAACTACATATACATTTCTTTGGAAGGGACCAGATTAGTTTAACTGCAAATCACATCAACCCACACACAGTTAGAAGCAATATGAAAATTAAACGCAAAGGATTTTGAACATGAACACAAACATTTTTCAATGATTTGAATCTAAATAACCTTGTTTTACTCAACCTTTAACTTATGAAATTACGCGGAAATATTTCTAAACATTAACTGAAGAAATTTCTTTTGCCAAAAGGAATATCTGCCGTATTAACTTAATGATTTAAGTCAAATATAGGAGATGCGAAAACATACTTAATGGAAGAAACTCAAATGAACGGATGTCGCTGTATACCGCTTGATGAACGATTGCCACAGTGGTTTAGTGGGCTTGTTTCGCTTGCCCTAAAAATGTTACTGCTGTCTGCTCGATGATTATCCTTGTTTGTAAGGTTTTGTTTTGCATATGGTCTCACACCCTTATTTACAAGAATAAGCATATTGGCAGCAATAATGTTTTCATATAAAGACAACATCACCGTCATAAAGTTCACACTAGTAGAACACCTGTTTGAACTGGCTTAAATTTCTATAGATATACGATAAGCCTCACACGTTTTAGCCCTTGCAATAGCATTTGAACCAGATGAGTCTAACCTCTTTGTGTGAAGTGCCACGTTAAAATTTGCTTGTCACCTAGTTGGCAGAAGTTAAGAAAGATTGGCTGTCCCCATAGAAATCTCTCTCGCGGGCCGTATGTTGGATAACCTTGTTCAAACAGTTCAAACAGTAGATGTCTAATTTCATAGGTTTTTAATTTGTAAAAAAGTCCACACCCAGTCAGATGCGTTCAAGAAACTGTATGATAAATATCGTTAAGCTGGTGATGGTGAGCTATTAAATGACAGGGTAGGAATCCCGGCTTTAACTTGTATAGTGGAAAGTTTTGGTGAAGATATTTATTATGATCCTTTATGGTCTGTACTTCGCAGAATCACTCCATCGTCTTTTACAAAATTGAAAATTACCTGTTCTTGGGAAACAATGTATTCTGAGTCATTTAGTATTCACCAGTATACACATATACATCAAGCCACACAAGATCAAGTCATCAAAAGACAAACATGCATAAAGACATACAAAATTGTGTCATTACTAGACACAAAACGATCGAAGCAGACAAACATAAACCATAAGAGACATCTAAGGAAAATGTCAGACAAAATTAGTTCATCAATATATAAATATGAATCAAGCCAGATACAATTAAATCATCAATAGCCAAACATGGATCAAGTCAAACAAAATTAAGTCATCAATAGACAATCGGCACATATGAGTCAAGCCATACAAAATGAAGTCATCATTATATATATATATATATATATATATATATATATATATATATATATATATATATATATATATATATATATATATATATATATATATATATATATATATATATATATATATATATATATATATAGATTTGTGCATGTGATTAGTCAAATTATCTTCATTATCGATCTTCGTCGAAATAATTATAGATTCTTCAGGAGACAGTGTTTCTTCTAGGTTCTGGCATCTATTTTAAGAGTTGTTGGCAGTTGTTTGTCTTCCATTCCTGTTGGTCAAAGTATTAGTAGTTGTCATTGGTACTGAAAAAAGAGGTTGTGATGAAGTACTTATATACAATTATTAAGTATATATCTTTCAATGTTTAATGTGCAGAATTTTGCTACTGTCATAGGAATTGGAATTAAAACTGAAAAACTGAATTATTTATATATATATTAAAGCTGAAAGTTATGGTTGAATGACATAAAAATGAACAATACAGTTTAAATTAACCTCGTTGATTGGTTTTGCTTTGGACTATTTCTTTATTTATGTTTTAAGTTACAAATCATTATTTATCTCGATCATCCTTTATTACAAAATATATTTGATTCTTTTGTTTCAGATGTAATGGTTTCATATATTTCATTGTTTGTGTACCCCAGCAGAATACATAAACATATGTGGGTCAGTGGATTGAATGCCAGACTCTCCACAACTTGGAAACGAGCAAAGATCCAGCCGAAACTAGGTTGGATAGACTGTAAAAATGTATTTCTGGGCAAGACACATGACTTCAATTTTTGGCAAGGCATAACGTATCGTGTGTTGAAGTGCATGTCAACGCGAATGCAATCATGAATCACTCAGCGATAAATTGATTCTAATTTGCCTATATTGGATCATAAAATTGGTACATATGTGCATTACAGATCAGAGCAGCTACGCCCTTGCTGTCAAAACTGTGTGATATTTCTTCCTCGAAAATAAATATGAATATTTTCTTATTCTTTACCTATTAAGGAACATATATTTGCATGCGCTAATAATCAGTGTTTGATAGTATCTCTCCTTTGTCGAAGCTTTCGTACGAGAATGATAACCAGGCAAGCGGAAACAAGTACAACCTCTAGTGAAGAGACCAGAGGCCACATTACATTCTCTACAAAGGAATAAATGCGTTGTGTAATCATAGACTACCACAAATTGACAACTGATAATACAAAATGACGTACCTATCCACATAAAACTGACATACTCAACTATATAATACAT
This sequence comes from Sinohyriopsis cumingii, assembly GCA_028554795.2. Taxonomy (NCBI): domain Eukaryota; kingdom Metazoa; phylum Mollusca; class Bivalvia; order Unionida; family Unionidae; genus Sinohyriopsis; species Sinohyriopsis cumingii. The sequence continues at coordinate 80,788,225 of CM068831.1, forward strand.
ACATACAAATATATAGATAGCTAGATAGATAGATAGATATATAGATATAGATAAATAAATACATTTCAAATAATTACGGAATTGGCTGGGGTGATTCACCAAAGAATACAAATCTAGTTATTAAAAATGTGCATCACATAAGATAAGTGCTTTATGGAGATATGATAATATAAAACACATTATGTTGTTGGGTAAATAGATACTTTATATTTGTGTCAAAATTGGAATAAACGGACATTTATCATATATATATATATATATATATATATATATATATATATATATATATATATATATATATATATATATATATATATATATATATATATATATATATATATATATATATATATATATATATATTTAATTTATTTATTTATTTACTTATCTCAAATGCACAGATGGAACGAATCCTTCATCTTATTTATGCATTCATTGTCAGCTACTACTCACTTCATCTGGAATCGGAGTTATGTAACCATTTGTACTTTGCGGACTTGATATGCTGTTGTGTTTTAAACAAAAATAAAAGAAAATGAATATAATGATGCAGTAGGATTCAGAGGAACTCCCGATAAGTCCTAACCCAGGTCATTATAATATTTTTTAGATCCAGAAATGTGTTGCAAGTATCTGTTATTTATGTTCTCTTCTCGTTGAAAGGGTCTTTTATGGGCCTATGAGCTACAATTGCAGTAATGTACCACTGCTTTTTACTTTCAAGAGTGAGGGTTGTGTGTTACTATGTATTTAAATGCGAGACACTAACTTGCTCAAACATTGCATGGTGTTTTGTTTACATGCATATCTTCAGATGATGACAATAATACTGACTGAATTTAAAATCAATCCACCAGAAACGATGTTCTAGTGCCAGCAGTTAGATGTGTCACATACTATGGCCAAAATTCACAAACATTATAACAAAACTTGCTGGAGAAATGTTATTTTTCAATCTGTAAATCTTGAAGTCATGGCCGTCATATTTACTAAGTTTGATGGTAGTCCATCAAAACCGTAACTAGCTGCGTAGAAGAGCAGATTGAAAGGCAGGGGGATTACTAAACACAACAGCTCTAGTGGCTAAGAAATAATTGCATGTTTGTACACATATGTCTCCGGTGGGAGTCAAATATATGTATGGAAAAGTATACACCATACTCCATCGGTCATAGTTACAACAAACGGTATTTGCAAACCCCATCAGCAAGGGTAATAATTAAAAAAACGATATTTGTAACCGGAATTGGTAAAATTCATTAATGCCTCCACAATGTGCGAAGTGCTCAAAGTATTTGTAAATTCAATCTTCAAGAGGCATTATTTCCACTAAAAGGTACCAAATTTTTTGTAAATCCAATTGATAAAGGTGACAAGGCCTCCGCAATGTACTAAGTGCATTTCAGTCAATCATGCAATAAACTGAAGATAAACTGAAGAGAAATACAAAGAAAACCCTCCATTACAGAGAGAGAGAGAGAGAGAGAGAGAGAGAGAGAGAGAGAGAGAGAGAGAGAGAGAGAGAGAGGGAGGGAGGGAGGGAGGGAGAGACACGATGGTTGAGGGAGTTCTTAACAACACAAATACTATTTTAAATTTAATCTCTGCCAAGTTGGTTAATCTTGTCTAGAATTGGAGTGATTTGTTTGGGTTTTGCTGAGTATTCGAGTTAGAAACCTTTCGCACAGGTAAAATATGTACGGAAACCTAATAACCATGCATGCAGAAAAATTCCATCGCATAGAGACAAAGGATTAAGCTAAAAAAAAAAACTAAAATGAAAACTCTTGTTGGTTCACTTTTGCAATCAAGAACATTTGTTTAATATATATATAAAGAAAATTATGATTAAAAGAAGTAATCGTAGTGATAACTATTTATGATTACACATGCTGGCTTAGAAATAGAAGGAATATGAATTGCACGTTCGATGAAGTTAATGTGCAAGTATCCCCAAGTAATGCATTAACTTCAATTGTAGCAGTCCTTATGTGTTCGAGCGTTACGCCGGGTTGACCTACAATAGGCTTGATCAACATTTCGCGGAAACTTTGTTTCCTGTATGCCATAAAAGCCGGAATTGACGTTTTGCAATTGTAATATAAACGTGCTTGCAAGAAAACATACCTCCAACAACCACAAATATGGAATCCAAAAGGAAGCCCTTGTCATCCTAGGCAGTGTATTCGTGTTTCGGTAACCACGATAATTCTCGAATGGTGAGATAGCAGTTCGATTAATTTAGCAAACAAGTTTAAGTGCAATTCCATGATACAAGGTTTTGTATATTATAGTTGCAGCTTTTCTGTGCCACATCATATATTCTGATGGAATATTCGAGCCCGTAAATTTTAATCGAAGATATCTTAGCGATATTACATATATTTCATTGACTCGTCCAGTGAATCGGTTACCTAGTAAAAGAGTGAAATAAATTGGGGCAATAATAGTGAACATATCACTGAACTTCAAGTCTTGTACCAGTGAAACACAATAGGTACCAGAACCATTAAAATACAAATTCGCATTCATGTCTTTATTGCTGTAGACGTTAAAATCATTTCTCTTGAATTTTAGTATCTCCCGCGTAATTGATCAAACCATCATATATTTCGAGATAAGAATCATTTGGTTGTTGTTTCTAGTCTCGCCTTAGCCACAGCTATTTGCTTTTCCGATCTTAAATGTTGCAAAATCAATTAAATACCAAATAGTCTTTAATGTTCTATCATAAATCCATGTGCTAATAGTTGTATGTATCATAATAATATAATCCAAATTTTCCTTGAATGAATTCACGATTATCCCAAAGTATTTAGTTCCACAAGTATCAGAGAGAACTTTTATTAATCTAATTAATAATTTAAGTAAATCAGTTCTTGCAAATTTAAACTGAACATAATTTCCCCAGGATCCTAGGTGAAATACCCCAAAAGCATACGTTTCTCACAGACAGCAATTACTTGGACTCACTATATACCACGATCAACGAAGATCCACAAGCTGTTTAGGATGAGAAACGGATGGTCTCACATAATTCTCAGTATTCACAGCGAACGTCTTGCCTACTCTAATAATCTTTCTTAAATGACTAACATAGAAGATTGAATTTAGTAAAAGCATGTTGATTACTTATTAACAGTTATGAATTAAAATTTGGTTGAGCCAGATTGCCATTTAATAGATATTTGGCTACTTTTTAAAGTACGTTAGTCCTTCACGGTGCTATGGAGTCATATGCAAGACGAATAACTGCAGATATGAATCTTGACAAACTTAATTCTCTTGTTATTAAAAGAAAGTGAAAAGTGTAAAATAGAATGCTTGTTTTTCATTGCTCTGTGGCGTTTACGCAGACTGTAAAATTTCCACTGTCGATAAAAATGATATTTAGCAGCAGAACAGTGATATTATTACGGTTTATCTCTATTAATTGTATTTAACCATAACATGTTTTGGAGATTTGTATGTTATGTTCGTCGAACACCATCATCGCATTGACTATTAGCTTGCTGGTGTAGGATGAGAAGTTGATTTCCAACGTTGTGTTGACAATTTGTCGGAGTTTATTGATGCTCACAGTTGTTTTATCTCCTCTAATATATATCTCTCGCTTGAAAGCTGCGGGAATAAATGATTAAAATATTCTTGAATTGTGTTAACGTTATTCCAATTTCTCTTTGGAAATTCAAGTCAATCTAATTCTTAAATGCAAACATATAAATGCATATTAGAAAGGTTATCGATATACAAGGAACCCTTTTACTTTGGGGCCGAGTGATTCATAGCGCTCACCGTTACGGATCACCGCCAAGGTTGGTAATTGTGAAAGCTTGTCATTAGGTTCTCGTAGTTCGGTGGTTCATTCTGGGATTTATCCGCTTCTTCTTCCACCTGTTATTCTGACCGGCATGTATATAATAGCTTGTGCTGAAAAATGGCGTTAAAACTCACAACAACAACAAAAGCTTTTGTTTTGTTTAAAATGAATATCATTTATTATCTGCTCAAATGCTTGTGAGTTACGTTCGCCCATTTTAAAACTGATTCAAAATTACAATTAATCATTTCTTTTAAACTCCTTCCATGAGTCACCTTCAAAGAAAGCAAATAATTATCATCATTTGTATGTATAACTGCTCTGTAAAGTAATATATTACTTTGTGCATTTGTTATAATAAAATCATAAAACCAAAATTTCATTAAATTTGCTCAATCGTGAAATTTCTGATTGATTGACAAAATCATTGAATGTCTTAAATTTGTTATGTAATTGATAAAATCTGACAGTGTGAATTCCATTAGAATTACTGATACCCTTTAGGAAACATGTAACATCTGACCAGGAAATGTCTCTTTTGACAATACTTAATTGCTATTTGACTTTGGATATTATATGTAAATGTTAGTAAGGCACGTTTGCCTATGACATTACATTTAAACTCACCTGTTCAAAATAACATAGTTTCAAATACATGTTCATCTAATTTAGCTATTCCCAATTATTTGATTGTGAAAAAAGTAAATTCAATTCTATTGGTAGAGGTGTTAATACATTTATTTGAAGTTTGGAAACTGGTTCTTCTCACAAGAACAAAAGGCAATAGGAAGTACTTTGTTTTTGAGTCCTCAAGTTTAGTTCTTTTAGTTCTGTGCAGTGTTTTGTTTCAGATTACTTCTATATAATTTGGAACATTTTTATTCCAGGATAATTTAAGTTACAGGAAGGAAGTTTATGCATCCTACTGTAATGTACAGAATATACTAGAAGCTTGATTATACGACTAGGTGAATACTTCGTTTGTTGAATATATAGTGGTTTTATATTATTCTATTACGCAGTTTCTATTCCGTTCTATCACCTTTCATGACAATAAAATTTGAAAATAATTGAGCAAATTTTTTAAACCCTTACTGGATACGTCCATGAAAAGCAGCAATGATCTCAAGAATATGTAACATTTTAATTCCATTTAGCCATTCTGTGATGTAATGAAATGTTGCAATTATCGCATTATTTTGGTTCTTTATCGGTATAGGATATAAAATTTCATGTACAACTAGCAGTACTTGAATCAGTCTTTTATATGTCTATGTGTTGACAGATTGAATCAAGTACTGCGATTTTTAGTACATTGAGATATCTAAACAGAAAATATGTTCATGACTTTAAGGGAAAAAAATTAAATTATAAAATTTTATCAAAGACTTAGAACCTTGAAATCAGCAATAAAAATGAGATTTTTTTAATTTTTTTGGTATGTGTGTAGTACAAAGTGAATTTGACGTGATGAAGTAATTACACTTATTCAAAGTACCGTACACATACAGAAAGCTGAAGAGGTTTGTACTGTATGTGTAATTTCTACTGACAATGCATCATTTAATGAAACTATTTGAAATTTGATTTTAAAATACAGTTACGCACAATGTTTCATAGATCTCTTGACTAATATTAAAATCTTGTTTTACCACTGTTCATCCTGGTACTTTGATAACATTCAGTTATTTCCGGAAATTTTTCACAACCTTTGTTTGAAAATTCCTTTTCTGTTTTATTAAACCTAATAAGTGAATTTGCCTTACACTAAACTACTAGCAGTTCAATAATGACTTTAAATGCATGGATTCTTACACACATGCAATATATATTATGACCTGTCAGATTACGTCAAAATTTTCCTTCCGATGACCTGATTATATAAAAAGTGGTGATTTCCTGCCTGCGTAGATTTGGCTATAAATACTAATGAAAACTTATTACTTAAAATATTTATCAATGTATATTGCAAACATTTTATGAACAAAATTCCGTCAACATAGAAATCAGCAGGTATTATGATCTCTTCAGTTTCAAGATTGCGTGATTTTACTAATTTCATTAAATAGTCGAACCTTGACTTACCATTTGTAATACCTTTTCCAAACACGAGAAAAACTCTTATTTTTTTTTAGTTTCCATTATTTTCAAGCAGTTATGGCTACACAAAAAGGTACCGAAGAATCTCAAGGAGTGGTCTACTTTGTTATATTGCAGACAAGATTCAAGATTATCTAGACTGTCATAGCCTTTCACTGCCAATGGCTTTGTCCAAAAGTTAATTTCAAGCACAAGTATTTCCAGGGAAACATAATCTATTGGAATCCAAATAATTTGAAGGAACGTTAAAAATTCAGCACAAACGGGTTACAACAAAACACCTTTAATTGTCAATGGTTTGAAGCCTGAGTGACTAAATTCTCAATAGAAAATAGTTATACATTAATTTAAGACGCAAAAAAGATTCCCGTATGAGGGTCATCATGTTTCTAGAACAACATAGAAGCGTTTTAGATGCCTAACATCGCGTACTTCTAGTAAGATCTTGACTAAAGCCAATGATTTAGACTCTGTTTACTTCAACTCTTACTGATTCTGAATGAAGGTCAGGAACTAGGTTAGCATAAGATACAAAGTTTCAATTACTAGTGTTTACGAAAAACAGTCAGGTCAGATTGAACTGAATTTCTGAAAAATGAATTTCTGGAAAATGTCAATTCCAGTAAATAAAATTACATTACAATAACATGTAATGGAATGTTAATTTTTAAAAAAACCTAACAAACAATTAAATTGAATCAAATATAAATTAAATAAAATATACATAACAATGGCAAATAAGTGAAACTACATCTACTTTACTCTACTGGAGGTTATCTAAGGGCAATATTCACGTAGCTACCGCAAAGTTTTAATTTAGTCTCTTTGAATGAAAGCAGCGGTTTATAAATAATCTGCGCTGGAACTGTGGCGAATCAAAGTTCAACTGCCGACCGACACTGAGCGAGGTTCAGGTCCGAATCGTACCGAGACCAGTCCAGATCGACTGACATGATGCATATAGTGGCAAATCATTGTATTACTCTCGTCCAGACGCAAAATATTCTTTAATGTGCTGATATACCACTAAACACCAGCCAGTCAATGAACCAGTCAATCAGTCATTATTTCTGTCCATATTCCATCTACCTTATTTCTTTATCCTTAATATTTTTGCCTGCTGCAATTAAAATAGTGATTCTATAAAATCTCAACTTTATCGTTATATAAGTAGAAGTATTATACTTGTTATATATAACTTACTATTTCAATTATGTTTTTTTCAATGTTAGATTTAATTTTCCATTGCAGCACCAAAGAAAAAAGATATAAAGGTAATTTTTCTAGAACATGAATAGATATTGTTCTCTATAATAGAAAGAGTAGTCTGGCTGATGTGTGTAAAATACAGTGCATTTTGAGATGCCAGTGGGAAACTGGTTAGAAAACACTCTCAGTTAACTTTAAAGCAAGATAGGGAAACAAACCTTATTTCCTATAACTTTCATTTAAATACAATATGGTAAGTAAGCTGCTTCGTTTTGTGCCTTCCGTTTAGAGTCTATGCTATTTTGAAACATGCATGATACGCATACATTTATACTCAAAACAATGACACGTAGACACATTAAGGATATGATGTCCATGAAAACTAATTTTTTTCTTCAGCAATGACTTTCTTAGAAGAATTTTCCCATTTTAGTTTGTTATACTTTGACATAAAACATTTAAGTGGGGGTAAATAATGATTCCTTCGACATTCAGTATTGGCAACAACAGATCATTTACATAATGATTTGTAGAATGTCCTGTATTAACAAATTAACTTCACACAAGGCGTGTTAGCATCTTCAAGTGCTGTGCAAGAAATGCTCCTACCTTAGCCTATTACGTTAAAAGCATCTAGAGTCAGCAAGGTTTGGAAGGCATAGCATGATCATTTTGACTGACCCGTTACCAGAACTCTTTGTTACACAGAACGTCTTGTGGTGGATTAGAGAAACTTTTGTCAGCCTATTAGACTGACAGGGACATCCTGTCTGTGTGAATAACTGTTTTGTGCCGGCATTAACCGGGATAATATTGCTTAGACTCTGTTTCATTTCAAGGACAATTGTGCAGTCCAGAATATTAACAGCTAATTTTTGTCACGTGTGTTCCTGATGGCTGGCCTTGCAAAGTCTGAGTCAATGGCCTTGTTTGGCATCGGACATTTTTAAATCACCTTACATCAGTGCCCAAACACACACCATTCTGCGATGTGCTCTTATGCCTTTTAAGATATTTTTGGTCGTGTAAATTGTGTCCAGGTGAACAAAGAGCCGAGCTATATTGATAAAGTTTGGCAGCCGGTGAAATTATTACTAGAGTTTCCAAGCGTTTACAAAAGCAACCGAGGTTTTGCGATAATGAAGATGATTATAACTAGCAAAACACTCAAAAACACTCAAATTCACCAAAGAAAAGAAAAATGAATTCATGCGGGCTTTGAATACATAAACATTCCACTGCCCATCACTAAACCATAGGTTCCTTCAAAGACGACACACGCTGTAGGAAAAAATAAAATGTTGATCGTGCTATGCTGTCGTGAGATGCGACGGAGAAACTGAGTGGCCCAAATATAGTACCGGTGCTTTTGAAATTGTTTGAAGTTACAATGAAATATATCTGTTAACAGCTGGCCTAGCTGGCATAAATAAGTATGATCAATGATAATATCCATACGTATTCAATGGCCAGTCATTGTTGGATATTTGATGGCGTTTTTGAAACGTTCGTGTTCACCGTCATATCACAGGTGCTCACTTAGGATCCGCACGGTGTGCTTGTAAACCACAGTTGCGAACGTATCCAAACAGAATCACAAATTACGATACTGCTTCATGACATGCGTGTGTATGATGACCATTTGATAATGTAAACACAGATGGCGTTAACGCTTGGACAAACCCATGAACAAACTTCCAGCGAAATATGATGATAGATTCAAGATAACGTGACATTACAGCTGTGCATTTTACCCGTTCGGTCCAGACCGTCCTCAGGTTGGCCTTACTCCTTCCTAAAGGAGTATATCCATGCATGGATACTTTAAAAAGATTCAGTGAACTTTCATTGCCACTGTAACATTCATATTCAACACTTTCGCTTGAAAATATAGGCATAATAGGTCCTAGGATTCCAAACAAGGTTTGATGTTTCTCATTGATATTGACCAGCATATTGTTGTGGAACGTAGAATCCATGTCGAGATTTCAATGGCGAGTCATTGCTATGCTAAAACCAACAATTCCTGGTTGGATGATACAACCACACTGTCCCAAACAGTTGTATCATGTTTCGTTATCTCAAAACTTGCATGGTGAAGATAATGCAGTTAGTGCCCGTATGAGAACTTCAGTAAATCTATCTTGCGAATGTAGACATTCACAAACGTGTATCTGTTACGAATCTATCGTCTTAAACTAAATAGCTGAAAAGAGCGAAAAACATCAAGTTTGGTAAAATTATGCAAATAATTTATTTTCATTGAATGCAAAGTGAAATTTTAAAAGAATTTACAGTATTGTGAATTAAATCCAAAATAGTCCTAAAAGTTATATCACCAGTCCAAAAGTATAGAATATTCCGAATAAAATTTCCATGGTGTCCCGAATGAATTCAGATTATAAAAGTGCTGATATACAATGGAATTTGTTAACAGAGTTATTGTATAATAATGATATAATCCAAAACATCATTGAATGAATACACAGTAGTCCCAAAATAATGATTCAGCAACATTTGTAAACATGTTTACCCCAATTAATAAAGACCTTGAAATATAATCTACACTAAAAGCCCTAGGTTTCTACCGATGGACCTGAAAGTTCTGGATCATGTAAAAACATAACAGGCAAAAGGAGTCCAGCACGACAATGAATAAACTTATGTTTTCAGAATAGATCTTGTTGATAGTTCTTTATCCTATGGAAAGACTTGAAATTTCTTTCACTCAAATGCTCTGACTGGTGGCTTTGCTGCTTGTTCTCTTGTGTACGCCCTATGGTAACGTGCTGGCTGCCGTGGAATAAGATCAGGCTTGAGATTGATAATGCGTGAATGCAGCATACCGGATGGACGTTATTCGTCTTCTACCTTCATCGGTGCAAAAATATACTGTATTAGATTGTTTCCGAGTGAGTCAGACACAGATAGTTTTGAAAATGATTTATGAGTAATGGTGACGGTCTTCTACCGAATCGGCTAAATGGTTTTTAATCAATCGCAAGTGTGATTTAATTGTTAAATTCTGCTATGACTGATTGAAGCCGTTATTCACACTCACTTTACAATTTAATAAAATTTCTGTATATAATAATCTCTGAATAATCTTTCTGCAACTGTACGGTTAAATACCTCCACAATGTATGCCACAATATATGCCAAATTGTTCAAAACGAATAAGCACATTATGTTTTGTCAATAACATAGAAACAGCTCAGAGAAATTCTTCGACCGGGTCCATCCGTATAAATGTTAGTGGTGAACGTATATAACTACGTTTAAACGTATCTACCACACTCGGTGAAGCCATAGACGTCGAAGACTCGCTGTCCTTGTTTCTGCGGTTAACATGTGCGATGGTTAACGCGAACTCTTCAGTGCATCCCGGTACCCAATTATGTGCAAGAAATAATACAGCCTGATAAACTTAGTTGGGCGTTCTTACATAAAACCGTGCTTGGGAAATGTTTATTATATCATAACGAATGAAATTTGTGAACCACTAAGTGGCCCCATGCGACCACTAAGGGCTCCAGGGCCCGTAATTATTATATCCTGGGATATATTTTCACTATGTGTTTGCTCTGTGGTTTTCCGGTTTGCTTTATTAACACTTTTGTGATGTCACCGTCTGCGATTTGTTTCACGCCTGGAAAGTTTGACAAACGAGAACTGCTTTGCTCCAGATCGGACATAAGTTCCAGCGATCGCAGCTCTATTATTGCACCATTTGATCTTGAGTTGGATTTGCAGTACGAGTTTTCAAACGCATAAGACACAGTATTAAGGCGTGGTTTATGAGACTTGCTGAATGCCTAGAAACTAAGCTTCTGTCATCGATTTGGTTTTACATTGGATGAAGATCCTGCACTTGGCGATCGACAGCGCGAATGATAAAGTTTGAACACCAAGATAACCCAGCGATGATATTTTATCGAAGCCGACACAGAAACATAGACGTGATCATTGTGACTCAGCGATACTCACATGTGCCTACAGTGATTCGGGACAATTGTAACATATTGATAAAATTTGGTGCCATTGACTCGAGTGGTCTTGCGAACATCTATTAGACTTGCTGTGCCACTCGTGGGATGAGTTTCGGAATATGCTTGTGTAGGTTAGCCGGGAATATTATATTTCCGAAGTATTGACTTAAGTGGACGCACAGGGTATAGGTATCGTGCGGGTCTGGACGCAAACGTTTCTCATATCAATGTGTCTGAGAAAGTAATACAACAGCCGGAAGAAACTTAGGCAAAATCAAAACCTTCCTGTGATGCCATAGTAAGTATGGGAAACGACGATGTAAAGCGGCACACTAATACATGGAATTGATCGGTAATCTTAAAGCTGACCGCACGCGTGTCAAATATATGTTACAAGTCCTACAGATGATCTCTCAGACCTTTGAACAGACGTTTGCACAGCTAATTAGACCCGACATGTGTTGGAGTATAAGATATTTATGTTTAATATCAGGAAAGACAATTTTTTGAAATATCATAAAGGTCAAGAAAGCCACTCTATGTACTGTACAGTGGTGTCACCTGACTCTTTCATGCCCAGAATAAAACAAAAACCTTCATGTATGTCCGCCCTACTGGAAATAGCACAGGAAGAGTGTTAGGCTTGTAATACCGGAGGTGAGAACGGTGAAACTGCACGCACTCTACACCTTAATGTGGCTATGCATCCATGTTTTCAATAGATTCTAATGTACATTGTAATGAAAAATCATATATATATATATAAGGCACAAAACTAGTCATCTTAGACACTGCATAGGGATTAAGTAGAAGTAGGCAATAGTGGAACTGGATCGATATAATATTTTGATCCTAGCTATCTAACAGTTTCCTGCCAAGTTTCACACTCGTATCATAAAAGGCACGATTTTCACATTTATTCGGCAGAAGCTTGCATACATAAATTTCAGTTTCGGCTCATGTTGTGAATAAAATGACTTTAAGCTTAACTTTCAATCATGAAGATTTAATTAAATTTGTGTACACGCTGGGTTAATGTTACCCTGAGATAATATCCGATGGAGTAATGCAGATGAATTGCATTCATGTGTATTCCAAATAATAATTGATACAAAAATGTTAATTGACATGTATAATGTTATAAACACCCTATACACTTCTTGCTTTGGTCTAAAATGTATTGTATGTTGAAGTTAGTTTTCACTTCCACTCTATATGGATATTTGCAGGAGTCATGAGACATGGTGTGCATATTGTTTTGAGGGTTATTTTGTGATAATAATATTCTAAAATTGTTTACTTTGTGAAGGTTGGAATCAACTGGATTTCATTTTGATTTGCTCATATTTATGCTGCTACTACTGACACCAGGGACATATTTATCTGATGCTGTCCCTGCCGGTCCGTCTGTACATTCACGTGTTCATCCGTTCAGAGATTCTCATCAGAACCCTTCCACATAATGTTAATAATGTAGGCAAATGAATGAGTGGAGTCATCTGTGTATGGATATGTAGATGACCTGATTATAATTACATCATAAAAGAAATATTTTCTTTTCTTATAAAATAATTATATAACTATTTCGTGAAATTATTGCATAAACACTAATCAAGTTTAATGTAATATCATTTCTAGCTGTCAGTAAAATCTATTTTTAATGTTCGTACACGGCTTTTCCAAGAAAACACTATTTATGAATAATTTACTTCATTTATGTACTTTATTTGAGCAGACACGATTGATAAAATAATTAATGGTCGAGAATATGTAATAATTACAACTTGTATATCTTATGTAACAAGCAAATTTGAGATGCTAGCAACTACTATCTAATGTACAACACAGATATTGATGTTTATATGTGATATGACGAACAAAATTTCGTCAATGCTTTGATTGCATTATTCAATTAAACCTGTATGATGACGTGTCTAACAATACTCGGATTTTTCAAAGAAGTAAATATGGCAGAAAGGATGACAAAATAACTTTAATTGTGAATGATTTTTTATGGGAGGTCTTTCATTCTTGAAAATAAAAAACGAAACCGAGATTGTTTCAAATCTGAGCCAATGTTCAAATTTACATCAGAGTGAAAACAAAACTGCTTTAATGGAATTTTATCTTGATTTCTACAGTAGAGGCGTTAGCAGCATTTTCAATTTTTTCTCAAGTGATGTTTACAAATTAGCGGGAAGGGTCTGGTGTGTATGTCTCCAGCAACTACATCAGCCGATTAGAAATACGTAATTAATCAAATAAAATAATAAATTCCGTGAGGGATCGGAATGGAGTTATGACCCTCCAATCAAAAAAAAAAAAAACCGTTGAGTTTTAGAAGTCGTTTTGACTTAAGAGGCAAAAGATACATCCACCAAAAAAATTTACAGATTTTCGTCTTTCATTTGTTGCGTGTTAATGAATTAACATTTTGCATAACAAGAGAACAGTTCATGCAATATTCTCTCTCATTTCTTGTATTTCATCCGGATGTTCAAATATGAACGGGCTGTGGTTGTAAATAATTTGTTAATTAGGATACTGTACTTTTTCAAACTTTATATTTGAAATAAATATTTTTTTATATATATAAAAATGTTACCATGAATACAAAAGAAGTAACTAAAGAAATGTCAGCAAGTTGTTTTACACGTAATTAGTCCAAAATGTTTGATATGTTTGTTGGGTCATGCAATCGTCCAACATAATTGTTTATAATAAATGTGCTATTTTACATCTAGCTTTTGTTTGAAGTTCATTGTTTAACAAAGATAACTTTCTCTTCCTTTCTGTAACAGTTTCAGTAGATTGGCAACTGTATCGTGGCGACGGCGTTATTTTCAGTGTTATTTTTTTACAATAGTTATATCCTAGAATAATATATTTTTGGGAATATTGGAATCAATTGGCATTCATGTTCATTTGCTGCCATGTTCACATTATCCCACATTGATCGCATTAATGACATCTTGGTTATATCATTTCCATCTATTAAACTGTGGTACGTAATTTCGTCCATCCCTGTGTCAGTATATTCTTCGGTCTGTAAGACAGTCCTATTAGCACGATTGCCATAAAAAACCGTTTATAGAGGAAACGGAAATCGAATATTTAGTCAGATGACCTGATCAGATTTTATGGAGACTGAGTATGTTAGTATGTTTGTTTATTTTTAGAATACATTTTTGGTTTCTTTTGAACTTAATTACTGGCTGTTGTGGGAGCGTGCACGATTTACACATATATTGCAGCTTTCATTTATAACATTTTATTTTACATTTTCATAACTATATGCCCACTTCATGAAACGCTGATCCATTGTATGTTAATCAGAGAAAGAGAGAAAGAAAGAGAGAGGTAATATTTTGATGAAGATCGTAATGAACATTTGCAAAAGAGTAGCCTTAAGATTATAGCATAAGAATGCAAAGGCTGTCAGTAATGTTATAATTTATTGATAGTACTCTAATATGGCTATTTTTCTTTTCCTCCATAAAGATGGAATATGAATGTGCATATAATTTACAAATATTGTAAAATGCATAAAGTTATAAGCTTAGAGTAAGGGCATTACACTATTCTATGTCTTTCTAATTTGTGCAAATTTACACTGGAAAAGAAAAATAACAGGGCGAGTCTTAGTGAAACTATGAGAATGACGATGTGACGACAAAAATAGATTACGGTAGACGCTACTAAAATCATATTTAGCATAAATCACCGGGGGCTGGTAAAGCAAGATATAGAACACATGTTCTCATTGTATTACTATTTTACTGAAGAAATTAGGTTTGAGTAGCAAATTCTCCAAGATAGGTACAAAACGTCCCTAATATACAATTATGTAACGTAAAGCAGGAGAGAGAGAGAGAGAGAGAGAGAGAGAGAGAGAGAGAGAGAGAGAGAGAGAGAGAGAGAGAACATAGAATATTATGCATGGTACAGATAATAATATTTACATAGGTTTTGTCAGTTATCATTTACAAACATATGAAGAAAATCAGAAACAAAAATTGTCCTGTAGCGTTAATAGAAAGAATTGAATTCTTTTAAACACTGCACATTTTTATCATACTGTCGCTGAGATGAACCTTGAAGTAGTATGGCAATGGTGTAGGGGAAAGTAGATGACTACAACTTATACATAAGTTCCTTGAATAACGGTTGCAATCTAATGAGATAGAGTTCATGCTCGTCTTAAAAACAGATTATTGGATTCCATGGTTAATAAATAGTTAATTAGAGTACAAGACTTATTTCTAATTCTTGCATACAGGAGACAACAGTTCATTATATGCATATTATATTGGTGGTTTGCATGTTTTGCAAGTGCTAATTAATCTTAATTCAAGAAAGGATAGGAGAGGTCTTAAAGTTTTAGAATGGTTGCTCCACAATGATAAGGTCGAAATAATAAACGACTTCGATATTTTTAAGTTAATCTCAAATATGGAATGTCGAAATAAAATGTATTCATAGTTTATAACGATTTAGGCATTTAGAGACGGTACTAGATTGGATATTGACAATGTATAATTTCATACAAGTTATATAATGTATGGAAGTTTCGTCTTTCACACGGGTTTGATCAAACAGTTTCTCCCAAAAGAGTTTTCACTTGTGGTCCTTCCGGTAAGTCCAGTAGCAATTTGTGGTGCCTCGGATTGGAGTATATTTAAATCTGTCTGAATCTTCTTTGAAAAAAACATCAGAGGCCACATCTGTATACTCTACAGAGGAAGGTGTAAATGACGGGTATATTATTTTCTAAAGGGTGCTGGGTTAATCATGAAGTTTAGTTTTAGGTACAGACGTGCATATAGCTTGTATCTGTGAGGACATTCAGTTGCCATCACTATAAAAATCACACCAACATCATGGCAGCATGTAGAGCTAAGACATTCATTCTCAACGAATAGCTTAGAGAGATAAACTAACAATTTTGAGGTAAACACCAACGCATCTGTTTTGTTGGATTAAACCTTTCTTGCCATTGTGAAGACCAGGCCTGTAGTTTAGAGTTTCATGATCGGCGCTTAAAACTTGTTTAATTTCTTCATTATTATTAACGCTTGCACCAAAGAGATTACATCTGAAAAATAATCTCCCAAGTCCACGTATACAATTATCAATATTGCTTAAATACAGTGAAAACGCAACGGTCTTAAAACTCTCACATGTGGAACACCTCCTTGAACTGGCTTAAATTCAGATTGATATATGTTTCGCCCCACAAATATTTTACTATCAGAAACGTAGCATCTAAACCAGGGGTGCCTAACCTTCTGGCATATGGGGCCACCTTGCAAATATTTTCCTATCCAGTCAGCAGACGTTTTAAAAGGCAGGCTTGCAGTGTACAAATCTTTGGCATATCAGACTCTCACCTTTGGGCCTGATGTAAAAAGTTTCGAAAGCGGATGTGTAATTTCATATGTTCTTAATTTGCACAAAAAACTACAATGTCAAACCATGTCGAATGCGCTGGAGATATCACACAACAGATTTGGCATATTTTTATGATAGCTACAAGCTGCATAAGCCGTTTGATAAATATCGATAAGCTGATGGCGAGTAATCGAATGACAAGACAGGACTCTTGACTGACAACTATACAGTGGATAGTTTTGATAGAGTTAATTACATTATAAGCATTTGAATATGACCCTTTGTGTAAGTTTCACTATTCAATTCAAGAATCATATTGGTTTGTACTTGGTACAATCACTATAGTTCCTTGAATTACTGGTTCTTGGGAAACATTGTTCCCGGAGAGATTTATGAACAGTACACATAAAGGAATGCAAATCAAATATGATCTTTATTATTTCGAGTCTAGTTTTGCCATAACCAATTGCTGTAGAAATCGAAGTATTTAGCATTAGGTCATCATTTAAATCGTCTAGAATAACAACGTTTTCATGTGCACACACAATGAGTGATTGTACTTAAACATTCTACTAAATGCATGTTTTAAGAATGAGATCAATACATATTGATAAGTAGAAAACAGCGGTTTTAAATACTCCATTTAATACATAATCCATTATTTCCAATATAACATCAAAACTACCAGGATGGAGAATGTTTTCAGAGATCTAGTTCACGACTCAACCTTCATACGTGTTCGTATCAAATCTAATTGGTGGTGTTATAGCCGAATATTATTAAGTCATCAATAGAAGCATCAGTCAAACCAGACAGAATTTAGTCATTAAAAGATTGAAACGGATAGAAATAGACAAATTTAAGTCATCATTCGACACATAAAGTTTAAGACATAAAATGTGTTGGTCATTAGACACCTTGGAATCAAGTAAGATACAATAAAATCATCAATAGTCACTTATGGATGAAGCCAGACAAAAGTAATGAATCAATAGGCTCAAACAATTGAAAGTAGACAACTATAAGTCATTAACAGAGATCATTCAAACCAGACAAAATAGGTTGCTGTTATGGTTTTAATACATGATATGGAGGCAAGTATAATTAGTGCAGGAAGAACTCAAGAAAACCCCATTTAGACAAGAAGACCCACTGGAAGCTACTGGCAATCTTTCTCACATACCCACATTGGTCAAACCCGAGACAGGAACCCAAACGGACAGAGGTGAAGTTGCAGTGATCGTTAAAGGCAAGCGGTTTAGACAATTCAGCCACCTGTGGCAACCAAAATAAAATCAGTAGACACATATTAACAGGACAGAGAAAACTAAGTTATCAACAGACGAAAATGGGTCAAGCCAGTCAAAGTCAGGTCATCACTGTATACATATGAATCAATTCAAACAAAATTAAGTAATCAACAGTCACTGCACTTCGGTTATCGAAGTAACAAGACATTATCCTAGTTTATTTTCAATATGATATAACTTATTACGTGAAGATGTAATATTTAATTGAGCTATACATAAGCAATTGTCAAAGTCAGCAGCGGAATCGAAATGTCGCACGTTCGGTGTTCTCCCAGGCCATCCTGGGCAGGCTGCTTCGTTTCAGTGTGTCATTGGGAAAGCCATTCAACTCCCATTTCCTTGACATGACAAAGTCAGTTTTGTAATTGAAGTACTCTAAAAAACCATAAAAACAAAACAAACAGAACAAGTATACTCTGATAAATGTTTTAAATTATTTTACACTCGTGCTATTATGGAGAAAAATACTATGATAATATATGTCAATATCATGGAACATGCTTGTATCTTGAAGATCGTGTGAGAGAATAACATTATTTATATATTAGTCAGGTACGTTTACTGCATGTTTAAACTTACGCACTCATTGCTTATGAAAGAACACTACGTAATCGGAGGCACCAAGTATACGGTTATTTGGAAAAAGTAAGGAAATTAGGACGAAGTGGGCAGAATTCACTAATGATATACTCAGGTGTAAAGAACAAAAGTCTAATGTGAGCAGATTATGTTGATATTTTTGATGTCCGAAGAGAAAGCCACAAAGTCTTCATCTATATCATCCTTTCGACTTGATATTCTAATTGTTGGATTTAATTCTTTTTGAAAAAATTAGTCATTCTCCTGTCAAAAAGTAATCTTTCACTTATCTTAAGCCTAAAAGTACAATCTGTGTAACATGAGTTGCTATTTTTAAAATATCCAGAGCTTCGATTGTAATCAATGCAATTCTTAGCCCGAAATACTAGTGTTCGCCAAAAACTAAACAAACAAACTAGACTATCTGGGTCTAGTTCGCTTTTAAGACAGTGTTTGAAACAATTATGAGCTAGAAAGGGAATCATAATAATCTTCATTCATGAAAGTCCCATCCAGACTCCTCCTCGACCGTTGTAAGTTGGCGTCAACTATCAGATCTCCGTTTAAGACATCATATGACTGATTTTTCTTATGTTCTTTTTCTATGGCAGATGAATCGTCACAAACGTTTTTAGCCAGTTCATAATTCACACCTTGCGACGCATCTTGACGTTTTAAGTCTGCTGAAGGAAAAAAGGAAATAAAAGAGATAAATAACCAATAAACAATGCAAATGTTGTAAAACGTCTCCAAAGTTTTGTACCATTTACCAAATATTTTGGTTAAATTCAAACTAAAGAGAAAATAAGTACAACATACTAATTGGTTTGTGAATATATTAAGTAGAAAAGAGCTGAAATTTTGCATGAGATCGCTTTTATTCATGATATTGACTCTATGCTAGAATGAAGAGCTGATGCGCAGGTCATCTGGGTTTAGTAGGATGCTTTGAGTCAAATTTGGTCTAAATAAGATAAATACGTTATATGTCTTTTTCGTTTTGTTTTTGTTCTAGCGTTGTCCACCATATTTATTAATGTAGATCTACGTTAGTTGTAGCATGCGGAAAGTACCTAAATGATGGTCTCTGTGCAACTTTGTAAAATTCTGCTTTTGATGCTAAACATGTTAATAATTTAATTGATGAAGCCATTTTGAATGTTAGTTTTGCATCACTTGTTGAAATTCAAAATGCTGTGATAAACTGATCTTGGTTTTCAAAATCTGTAGAGGAAAACATGTTAGACTGAGGATGAACATCATTTGTGCTAAAATGCTTTCAGTTTTTGTTAAAAAAATTCTTAGGACATTTAATGAAGAGTTGTTCGGAGAGTTTTGTTAACGTCACGGAATATTAAAACTTGCTTGCCAGTATATGCTTCCTGCCAAACTGGGTTTAGTTTGGTCCAGAGACATTTGAAGACTTGCCAATGACAAATGTGGGTGAACAGGCTGATAACGCGCACTTTATGCTAAACAGAATACAGGCAAAACTACGTACACCTGGTCCAGAGGGGTATGAAGAGTCGATAATAACAAAACTGGAGTGACAGTCACACGATACACTACATATATTTTACTTATGTACCTAGTTCTTACCAGTCATGAAATTAATAAATGATACATGTAAAATCACGTGTTATAGAACCGACACATCAGAAAAAATGTACTTGTTGTTTCGTTTGACTACGTAAAAAGAAAGTGGTCAGAATATTAAAGTACACATACTAATTTCTTCTAACTGTAAGGAACCTGGATGAGTAAATTCGCTGGTAAAGTCACGGCTTCCATATTCAGCACTGGAATCAATACAAAGAGTCTCCACAGTTCTCCTTTTGCTGGCCTTTGCGTATAAAGTTGATGGGTCGACTCTTGATGACGTCTTCTTGTGTACTTTCGTATGCCGCAAAATGGAATCTGCAATCATTACTTGTCCCTTGTTTTTCTTGGTTACAACGGGATCCGGTGCGGGTGCTCGAGATGTCATAGAAGTGAGCCGAACCACATGATCATATTCAAATGACGGTCCCGCAATGCTTTCGGTAGAATTGAAATATGGTTCATCCGATGTACGTCCTTTTTTCAGTTGAACAAATTTACGCACATGGCTGTACCCATGAGTACTTGGTAGGGTTTTAGATGACGATATATTTGAATGTATCTGTAATTTGCGTGTAGTTAACGTGGCCGATTTTGTAGAGTGTAACCCTCGAGTGCAATTATGTTTCTCGTTTAGTTTGACTTTGTCCTGGCTTCTATTGTTCATCAAATCATTTGGATCATCTGCATTGCCGATTTGTGTAGAAATCGTTCTACATTCTTCAGGATAGGACGCTTCCTCTAAATTCTGCCCTTCATTACGAGATCTCTCGGCAGTATTTGGTCTGTCATTTCTGTGTGTAGGATTATGAGTCGTGGTCTTTGGTACTGAAAATTATGAAAGAGAAGAACTTATGTGGGATCACATGTATACAATTATTAAACGAATACCTTGCTAATTTTATAAACTTAATTTGATAATTGGTAATTGTTGCGCAAACGTTCGATTGTGGTTGAAGATATTAACCAAATATAATGTATAAAGTAACGATTAACAACAAAACAATCAGCAATTGGTTATAGTTTATTTTTACAAATCTTTATTATTTTTCTCAATCAGCATTTGAAATGTGTAATATGTTTTAAGGATTTGTTATAGTGCAAATATGTTCATAAATGTCTTTTTTATTTAAAAACAGAACCAAAAAACCACTGTCTCATTGCTTAGCGCTGCAGATTCGCCTCCATCGGTGCAGGGCAACAGGCTCACACCAGACGTGGCCGGGGAAGCTGCCGAAGCGTATTCTGGTAAAATACTTTACTCCAGTTTTTCCTCATCAAGATATAAATTAGCATTCGTTGATGTGCTGTTCACAGCCAGTGAATGAATCGACCATAAAATGATTTCACTGTCATATGTTAGTTTTCAAAATAGCACGTATGTTTGGTTTCAAATGAACTTACCCCCCTGCCATCAAATGTATACGAATCTTCATTCACAATATACACTAAGGAATATTAACTTCTTCCTTTCCTCTTAAGGTACAAATACTTCAATTAACCCATGACCAATGTCTGATACTACCTTTTCTTTGTCGAATCGTCCACACCACAATGATAACCAGGAAAGCAGCTACAAATACAATCACTACTGAAGAGCCCAAATACCGCAATGTCATCTCTGAAAGTAGATATATGTGTTTGGTTTCTACAAGGACACTAACACAGATTGATGAATGATATATAGGATGACCTCTCTACTAATAGATATAGCTCGATCGATTGATATAAGATACAAAATAGGTACAATTTAAATAATTCATAATAGTACAAAATATTTACAGACGATGTTTTGGGTGATTTGGCGACACTTTATGATTTGTGAAGATAAAGAAAAACCAATATTTAAGCGGTACGTTTTAGTTTTTATAAAATATACAATAAACGGAATATAATTTACTTATTGTATGTGAATAGCTAGAAAGTATCAATTGCTTCCTTCATTTTGCATTGTCTTTGGGTACTTACCATTTTCTTCATTAGATCTCGGGGAATCAGGAATACATGAAGAGTTGAAATCCCGATTTGTAATTTGCGGACTTGATGTGTTGTCATCTGTTAAACAAAAGGCTGTTATTTTATTACTTTCTTGAGTGTCATGCATCTTTGTTAGAATGGTCTGTAAAGCAAAATTACGTAAAGTCTTCCTAACGCATTCACAAAATTATGTCAAAAGTTTCATCCACTCAAGAGAGGTCAAAAACGTTATAAAATAGACAAATATTCATAAATCTTCGCATCCTTAGTCAATGGCCATTAAATACACCAAATTTCACAGCAATCCATAACAGCTGCAAGACAAACGCTATGAAAAATTATGTAAGTTAGATCGTGTCGTGCACTGCACTGAAATACAAGACAAAAAAAATCTGCAATACAAAAAAAAAAAACAACATAAAAACAAAACAAAAACATTGTGGCAGCTATGTGTGTTTTTTATATGAGGATCTTTAGGCAATGACCATAATATTGACAATCAAACACGGTGCAACTTGTGGAAGTAGCGAGATTGTATTATTTCACAACAAATGTTCAATTACATTATAAAGAAGATTGCGGGAGAAACATGATTTGTCGATACGTGTATCATCAATGGATCAACGTAATATTTTACCAAATCTGGTTGCGGTTAGTAAAGGTTGTAACATTATCTACGTAAGATAGAAAAGGTGTCTAGCGGACATGAATATTACTATATACCCCCACCGCTGGAGATAAAGCGGTAACTGTTTTTTGGCAGGCATAATGTTGCCCAAGTAGAATAGGATAACATTTGCAATAAGACATCATATATCAGAGCAGAGAGAGGTAAAATTGTCGTCAATGACACGACCATTAAGTGACCTTTAATAATGCAAACAACATTTTAAATATAATCACTCACATTTCTGACAATACTGTCACATATCTGAGCCAATTTCGTCGGGATTTGCTGATTTTACTTATGATGAAACTTTCGCAATTGCCAAACACGTATGGAGGCATCATGTCCCCGTATTCTGGAAAATGTCCTAATATATAGCCAAAGGAATATAAAGCTAAAAGGAAACACTAAATTTAAAGATATTTCTGATTCACTTTTGCAATTGGTAAAATTTGGTTAATATTCATATACAGATCAGAAAAAGAACAAATAAATAAAACGCAAATAATCACCAAAATCAAGCAAACAATTTTTGCTGTGTAATCTTGTGTTTGAAGAGTGTTAATGATTAATCGCCCTAATTGTATATAAAGCAGATCACAAGTTTGAGGCATGACGTTATTAATGTCCCAGTATCCTTAACGAATACATTGGTTTTGAATCTTTACTAGCGTTCCCCATGGTTGTTATGGGATGGAATGCCGTCCCATTTAGTTGGAGCTTGGTTCTCTTGCAGCCATACAAACAGGAATAGGCTACAATTCATTTCCAGGGAGAGAACTTTAAAAATGTAATATTCATGTAGGCATGCTAAGACATTCACCTTGTAGCGTGTTTTTACCAACATTATTCCTTTCTAAGTTTCATTTTGCAAAATCAGTAATAATCAAAATTTTTAATGTAGAGTGCACGTAATTTCAATGAATTCGCATTGCATAAATATTTACCTCGAACGTCAACAAATATAGAATCCAAAAGGATCCCTTGGTCATTCCAGGCGGTATATTCGCCCTTCTCTAGAAACGTTATTTCTCGAATGTTGAGGCAGAAGTTCCATTTATTTAATGCACAATTTTCAATGCGATCCCGTGCTGCATGGGGTTTTCCATCATAGTTACAGTTCTTCTGTGCCACATCGTAGATTGTTAAAATACTGTTAACGATAGGCCCGTAAATTTTAATCGAAGATGTATATGCGTTATTATACAAGAACGAGAGGATCATCGTTTCATTCTCTTGTCTAATTAATCTACGTCCTGGAAAAGAGTGAAATAAACTGGAATCATAATAAGGGAAACATTACTAATCTTCAATCCTTGTATTCATAAAAAGTGTGAAGACTATTGAAATACCAGTTCGCCTATATGTCCTTATCATATATTTTGATTATAGAGTGACAGCGTTGTCTACAGGAGGAACTACAGAAATTGGGATCAAATAATTGTGCTTTCGTGTCCCGCATTAACCTCTACTGTTTTTGAGCTAATAATGTAGCTGACTTTAGTCGTCTAAGCTATATAGCGTTGCTAAACATTCGGTGGACAGGTAACGTTACTGGATTCAGTCGATTAATGTACGTCCTGGAAAAGAGGGAAAATATATACCATTACCTGTTGGGTATCTAGGGGTATAGTAGGCACTAGATAGAATTAGTACCTCTTTTGTCTGGCAGCTACATTATATGAGAAGATGGACGCACTGGTTCTCATCCATTTCTCAAATCTCTCACTTCTGCCTCCAGGAAGGAATCATTCCCGGCCTACCCCAGTACAAACGATGTTGAGGGGGTGATGTTAACACTGCATTACTGTGCGTATGAACTTCTACAGGGAAGTCACTTACTAGGGCGGAAGGTTTCTACATTTAACATCAAAGTGTTTGGGAGCAGGGCGCACCATGTGTATTAGTGGAATGCGGCTTTGGCCGACAAACTATGGTTCGAAATAGCAGGGAAGGCATATCTCTTCAGCCATTGTGGGCCACCTACCTAGGAAAGGGAAACTCTAATATAAAACGTTCTCGCTGTCACCGTTCTTGTTTGCTCGACTACGGCAGATGAGCCCAAGGTTTAAAGGGTGAGGCCAATTTGCGCAGACTGCACTCCCATGAAATGTTAATCGCATAGGCATGAAGGAACTGTCTACTGTTTACGTTCGACTCTATCAAGAACTGCAGCGATGGGAAAGAGGCGAAAACGGCAGGTGAAATATGTTACTGGAATCCTCAGTCCCAATCGTGCATGCAGGTGACTCAGGCCTTTGGTCGTCAGGTGTTGATCCGGAGACGACATCATCACCCGGCAGCAGCGTAAGTGACGAAGCAGCCTTTTCAATGACAGCACTGCATGAGGGGCCTAGAAAAGGTGACCTAACCAAAGCTCGTCTCTTCACCCCACCAGCCGGCGTTCCCCAGCCAAAGGGCATCTTGCAACGTAATCGAATCTTAACAGCAACAAACAACAAGGCATACCCCACCTGATTCACATCGTGGAAAAGACTAAAACTGGCTTGTGAGAACATCAGGACAATGCTAGACTCAACCGAGAGCAACGTAATAAAACGACGCTCTGCCTTAGTCGCACACGAACTGTCTGGCCTTGCTGTTGACATTGCTGCACTTAGCGAAGTTCGACTTTCAGAGGAGGTAAGCTTGATAGAACTCGGCGCTGCATACACACTGTACGAGTCAGAAGAACCGAAAACTAAAAAAAACGACTTGCTGTAGTCGGATTCATGGTCAAGGACTCAATCGTCACAAAGTTAACAAACTTTCCCACGGGTCACACAGACTGCATCATGTCCATGCGTCTCCCGTTAGGGAACCAACAACACGCCACACTCTTCAGTGTATATGCTCCAACACTCCAGGCAGATCCTTCTGAAAAGGATCAATTCTACGCTGACCTGCGCAGACTATGCAAGAGCGTCCTAGAGACCGACAAAATAATCATCCTCGGAGATTTGAATGCCAGAGTGGGCGGAGACTCAGAAGCCTGGAAAGCCGTCCTTGGGAAGCATGGGTGTCTGAAATGACAATGAGCGCCTGCTTCTTGAATGTTACGCAGAATTACAGCTCACCATCACAAATACCGTATTTCAGCAGAAAGACAACCTGAAAACTACCTGGATGCATCCTAGATCAAAACACTGGTATATAATCGATAACATCATATCAAGCCAGAAGGACTTAAAAGGTGTCCTTCATACTGGAGTAATGCCCAGTGCAGAGTGCCACACAGACCATCGTCTTGTCCGATGCAAGCTTGACTTCCACTTCAAGCCCACAACAAAGAAGTACCTCGAAAGGAAGCTCCAGATGGAAGACCTGTTGTCTGAAGAGGTCAAGGCAGATTTTCTGGAGAGGCTGCAGTGTAGACTTGAACAATTTAATTTCCGCAAGATCTACCTCTAGAAGAGACGTGGAATCCCATCGAGGCTGCCATTCTGCAAAACTCAGAAGAATTCCTTGGATTCACCACTAAGAAAAACAAAGACTGGTTTGATGAAAACAACCAATAAATCCAAGAACTGCTTGCCGAAAAGAAATCAGCGTACCAAGCCCATCTGGTACAACCATCCTGTCCACAGAGTAAACCCGCATTCGGCCCTATCTGCAGCTCACTCCAGTACAGTCTCCGAGACATACAAAAAGTATGATGGACAGAGCTTGCAGAAAGAACCCAGCTGTACGCTGACACTGGTGACTACAAGGGGTTCTATGATGCGCTGAAAGAAGTTTATGATCCTTCCTTCCAAATACGGAGCCCTCTACGGAGTTCAGCTGGCCATGATCTTCTCACTGACAGTAAATCTATCCTGAACCGCTGTTCAGAGCACTTCCACACCCTCGTCAGCACTTGCCGTATAGTCAAGGAGGGCGCTATTCATCTCATCCCACAACAGCCACATAAGATGGAACTTGATGAGGCACCCACACTGCAAGACACTGTAAAAGCCATATAACATCTCAAGACAGGAAAGGCTGCAAGAAAAGATGGTATCTCAATAGAGATATGGAAGAGAGGAGGTGTAGAATTGTACACCTAACCCCACGAGATCTTCATTTGCTGCTGGGAGCGAGGGTTAAGTTATGCAAGACTTCCGAGATGCAGTCATCATCACCTTGTACAAAAACAAAGGGTAAATGTCTGACTACTCAAACTACTGTGGGATAACTCTGCTCTCCATTGTAGGCAAATTCCTTGCTAGAGTTTTATAAAACAGACCTGTGTCCACCATTGCAGAAGGACATGCTCCAGAGAGTCAATGTGGCTTCAGAGTCCATAGGGGCACAACTGGCATTGTGTTCGTCCTGAGACAGATCCTGGAAAAATGCCCAGAACAAAACAAAGGACTGTACATGACATTGGTGGACCTGGCGAAGGCATTTGAGACGGTGAGCAGAACTGGACTGTGGAAAATCCTTGAAAAGCTTGGCTGTCCTCCTACTTTCCTTACCATGGTCATCCATCTTTATGAAGACCAGCTTGGTCAGGTCAGAAACAATACCGACGTGTCACAGACCTTCCCCATTACAAATGGCGTGAAACAGGGCTGCGTTCTGGCCCCATACTGTTCTCAACCTTCTTCAGTACAATGCTCCAAAAAGCAACATGAGATCTTGATGACGAAGATGGCATCTATATCCGATTTCGTACTGACGGCAACCTCTTCAACTTAAGGCGATTTCATTCCCACACCAAACACTTGGAAAAACTGATTAGAGAACATCTCTTTGCAGACGACGCCTCCCTTGCTGACGAGACAAAGCTGAACCTAGTCCACCAGTTCACCTACATGGGCTGTGTGATATCCTCTGATGCCAAGATTAACAAAGAAATAGACAACAGACTGGCCAAGGCAAACAGCGCCTCCGGCTGACTGTATAAACGAGTCTGGCACAACGCCATTCTCAAGATAGATACAAAGATCAGTATCTACAGAGCTGTCATACTGACCACCATCCTATATGGCGCCGAATCAAGGGTCACCTACAGCCACCACCTCCGACTCCTTGTTCGCTTCCATCAGCGCTGCCTCCGCACCATCCTCAACATCCACTGGGTTGACTTCGTCACCAACACTGAAGTCCTCAAACAAGCAGGGATCAACAGCGTTGAGGTCACGCTCATGAAGATAAAGCTTCTTCGCTATGCATTGCATGTTTCCAGATTGCACTATATGATGAGCTGTCAACTATCCACCGTGATAGAGGGACACCTCGAAAGAGATATAAAGACTCCTTAAAAAAGACCCTCACCACCTGTGGCTTCGATCACCACCAATGAGCATCACAACCTGCTGACCGTGGAAGCTGGCGACGTACAGTTCACCAGGCCGCTGCCACTTCTGAACGGGCCATCTTGGAGGAAAAACGATGGCGAAGAATAAACCGGGAACGATCGGCAGCACCCACCACAATCCATATATTTCCCTGCACCCTCTGTGGACGGGCGTTCCGGTCACGCATTGGGCTCGTCATCCACCAGCGCGTGTGCAATAGACATGGAGATACCCCTTCCTAATCTTCGCAAGCGACGTCAAGCCATCTTTATACTTATATATATCTAGCCTTTCTAAATCATGTCCCAGGCGTACATGCATACCATCGTCCTCGGAGAAGTTAAGCGTATCGGAACTAGTAGTTCCAGTTTTAAACTTGCATCGACAGGGCAGTTATCCCTCTTGGATTAAGTTGATGCAGCTGTATATGGATATCAGTATCAACTGGGTGTTTAGCCATGCTAGCTATCATTATATATTGGGCAGCTAACCATACTGTATCATTTCGTCCCAGTTGTATACCATCTTCCTCTGGGATGTTGATCTTTATGGTTCCAGCCGTTCCTGTTGTAAATGGAACGGAACTTCCGCTGGGCGTTTAAACTTGCTGGAGCCAGTCACTCCAGCTTTAAATTTATATTATCATATGCTGACCACTTACATCTGCTATATTTAGCTAACCTAGCTGTAAATGGACTCAGATCACAATGATAAATTCCAGTTCAGGACCAAGAATTAATAACCAGTCTATTTTGTGAGCATGTTTTGTCTCTATCAATATAGGTGGTAATACAAGTGATATATTTAGGCATTCTTGCTATTAATTTAGAATGAATAAATGGTTTATTGTTTTGAATATGAGCATTATGGTACGGTTGTCTGTTTGTATTTCGACGACATTCCACAGTAAGTAATGAGGCATCGATGTTAATCAGGAAGCAAAGTCAGTGACCGATTGCATGGTACGGTTCGAAAACTCCAAACGCTCATAAAAGGGTTAATGTTTAAAGCTACTTGAGATTAACCTATGATTTTTAAGATTTGGAAACAATGAAAAATTCATCACTAGGAAATAAATCTAGAGACCATAGATGAAAAATAACTGTGATCCGAGTCAAAATCGTTAGTAAAGCACTCACTATTGTCTTCACTGCCTTTAGCATGGCATAAGATGCTGTCTTATGGTTTCAAACCTTCACCACCAACCCTCTGTTGTACATAAAATCGATGTTAGGTTTCGCTTATTGTAGACGTATGCTATTCGACCAGTATACGACGTGTTTTACGACATTAGTAGAGGAACATAATTTATTTGGGACCATAATACTAATGAGATAACATATTATATTCAGAAGGAAGTGACTTAATTGAATTGGTAACGTTCTTAACGAAGATATTTAGATAAACATATACTTTTATTGTATACAGTAAAATAATCTATAATGAACATGGTTTTCAAACTGCCAAGCTTTAGCACAAAAAATTGTCAAATTTGTTTTTAAAACTTCTTTTCAAAATGAAATCTGGGATATTATCAACGCCATCTACTGAACATGTATTCATGGTGTCATGTTTTTAACACAAAAGCACTCATCAGTGCCCATTCGGATTTAGAAAATTCATAAAACCTGAGCTATTTGCATGTCTTGCTTACGACACCTTACATGTCATTTTTAATCACACTCCCCCTCCACGAAGAATTACATTGGGTGGTAAAGCAAAGATCCCTACATATATGATGTGTCCTGATCGATGTAACTATGATATTTTTATTTTGCACCGTTTACTCTGCGCAGAGCTCATAAGGTTTGAATTGCATTTACATGGACACACTATGTTCCAAAAGGAGGCAAATATCCAGAGACCCGTTTAGGAGCAGGAGTGGTTATGGACATACCGACATGCGAAGGTTACCACAATAATCTACGGTAGGACAAGGAAATAATGACTAATCTGGACCAATATAGCTTGTTTTAGATCAGAATACATTTTTCTTCTTTTTGATTTTACAGTTTTACGTTTTGAAAACGTACTAAAGTTCAAGGATGCATGAATTTTTCTTTCTTTTTCAAAAACTTATATCAGTTAAAACTTTTCTGGAATGTATTTTAAAACCTTGATATGAGAAATAAAAACAAAATTTAAAAATGTCTCATGTAGGGCGAACTGCAGTTGAATCAGTTTCTAAAATTCGGTCAAGAGGTTGTTATAGCCATAGCGACAAAGCTAGATTGGTGACCCACCCAACTTTGCCATTCTTGAGGAGTCAATTGTTTCTTACACGAATGATACACAAGATTGATGAGTCATTGTGATTAGTTATGATTAGTTGTAAAGTAATATTTATGAAGGCAGATTGCCAATTAATAGATGCTTGACTGTATTTATTTGTCCGTCTGTTATGGAATTGTACATGCAACATGTATGCTGGCATATATGAATCTTGAAAATCTTACTTCTCTAATTATTAACAGAAGGTGAAAAGAATACATACGTGTAACAAGAATACTTGTTTTTCCTTTCTCTTGGGAATTTTCGCAGACTGTAAAATTTCCACTATCAATAAAAGTGACATTTAGTAGCAGAAAACTGAAAGTATTTAGACTCGAGTTTATCATTTGTATTCGACCAGTATAGTTTCTGGAAATAGATGTAGTCCGTGGATCGTACGTCATCACATTAGTGTAATGTAGATTGCTGGTGTAACCAGAGAAGTTGATTTCCAACGTCTTGTTTCCATCTGTTGAGGTTTTATTGATGCACACCGTTACATTATCTTCTTGAGTATATATCTCCGGTGTAAAAGCTACATATATAAATAATAGTGATTGAATATGTTTAAAATATATTATCATTCGATTCATTGCTGGATATCTAAATTTTTGATGCCAATTGATATATATATGTGTAGATATACATATTCGAAATGTTATCTAAATACATGCATTAATATTGTCTTCATTGAAATGAATATCGTTTTCTATCTGATTATGTACTCGCAGGCTATGTCCACAGAGCCTGTAGGTGATTTCAAATACAATGTATCCCATACTATAAAACTTCTTCCGTGGGTCACAGTTAGCGATAGTGAACGATTATAATCACGTGTACGAATAACCACAGTCGAGTGGGAATCGTACTTCATACATTTGTTATAGAAAATTATTAAACATTTCTTTTTTGAAATTGATGAGCCTTAATCTGATATGCTAACTATCTGTTTTCAATTTACTAAAAAGTAAATTGAAATCAGCTACAGTTCGCCTATCACGTTAAATTTAAAATCTGGTGTTCAAAATTACATATGCGTCTATGTACACGTTCTTAAAGATTTTCCAGAAACATCTGTGAATAAAGATCATGATTACACCATTCTCACAATTCGTAAGCATATCTATGAAGCCGCTAAGAAGATTGTCACAGATATAGTCCATGCAGCGAAATCAGCCCACTACACTGCTACGATCATATAACGTTTTTAAGGGCATGCGTGCTTATCCTGTCTGGAATAATATATAGTTGTTTAATTTCAACCAGACATTCATCACTTGAAGAACCAATATTTCATAAATCTTTTGACATATTTTAAAATCATGCATTACTGCTATTCACCCGTGTACGTTAATAACATGAATTCATTTTGGGACAGTTCATGACAACGTTGAAATTAATATTTAAAAGGAATCAAATATCATAAGTGAATTTGTAGTTCCAGCAACATAAGAACAGTTCAGCAATTACTCAAAATTCCTTGTTAAATAATCTTTTTTCTTCAAACACACACGCTCGCGCATCTGCCAAAACAACACAATTGTGCTTTTTCTGAGTGAATAGATCAATTCGAATTGAAAACATATTTTCTTGTGGGTTTCAGAGTTCTAATAAATATTAGAATACGTCCCCAATCGTTTTTTTAAATCAGTAGAGTACATTCTGAAAACTAATTCCTACACTATTTAATGTGATCATTTTGTATCATCTTACAAGTGAGACATATTACTTTCAAATACAGGGGCCCCGAGTGGCCGAGTGGTCTAAAGCGCTCACCGTTACGGATCACTGCCATCTCACCTCTGTCTGCGTCGGTTCGAGTCTCGGATTAAGGTGATGTGGTTATGTGAGAAAGCTTGCCAGTAGCTTCTCGTGGGTCGGTGGTTCTTTCCGGGGGTTTTCCGGGTTCTTCCTCCACCATTAATACTGGCCGCCATGAATAGCTTATCTTGTGCTGAAAAATGGCGTTAAGCCCTACAACAACAACAACAGCAAATTTCAAATACATAAATGACATTATCTTGTACATTTAAGTAATACATTTTATCGACGAAATATATAATTTTCTGGCTTGAAATGGTAGATAACATAAGAACACCGTTGTACTTGTATAGTCGATTACAACTCATTATTTAGATAAATAACCAATTTGACTCTACATGATTCTGCACATTATTTACAGTAAATAACCTATTCATCTGTACATCATGATGCATCTTTCAGGTATGATTCATTTCATACGGTCAACACTTAACTCAGCAGCTATTGTGTCTCCTTGATCTGAAATTATTCTGAATTTAAATGTTTCTTTGTTAAACATTACTACCTTGACTTACCATTGGTATAATCAATTCCAAACAACACGAGAAAAAGGCATATCTTGATTACGGTCTCCATTATTTTGAAACGAGATCTGGCTCCACACAATTTGCAAACGGTAAAAATGTATTGATGAATCTCACAGAGCAGTCAGTTCTATTATATTGCAGTCATTATTATCGCTGGTAAGGAAAAGATGTTAAACAATTCTGTCTCTGAGTCATAGTCTCATGAACTAAAATCATAACAATAACAGATACAAATCTGAGGAAGGAGTGTTGATCAAAATATTTCGGGAGGAAAGGAAAGAAAGCAGATTGATTTTCGGTTGAACGCAGCAAAACACAACTGTAGTAAAGGTTGTGACAGAAGTTTTAGATTTTGAAATATACCAGTCAAGTTAAATAGAGGATAAGATTTAGTTAGATAACTTGACCTCCTTGCTACTATATCGAATATTGCGCCAGATAAAACGAAACAGCAAACAAGACTAGCTCCTATATGATTTATCAAATACTAATAGCATCATAATTAGTATTTCAGTCAGACTACAAATATTTGTAATAGGTTCGAACGTTTAAATGAAAATTAAAAGCTTTCTTCCACATTGGACTGATCCGTATATCGATGTTAGAAACGGTATTCAAAGATCTCTGTGTGTGTTTGTGTGTGTGTGTGTGTGTGTGTGTGTGTGTGTGAGAGAGAGAGAGAGAAAGAGAGAGAGAGAGAGAAACAGAGAGAGAGAGAGAGAGAGAGAGAGAGAGAGGGAGAGAGAGAGAGAGAGAGGACCACTCCAATGAACACTGCTCGTAAATTTTCTCTGAGTTCTATACATAGAGAAAGAAGAGCAAGAGATATTTTTATACCTTCTCAATACACTTAAAAATTATATAACTGGGTGGTAACAATAACAAGGAACGTGAAAAGAGTACAAACCTTCAAATACTAAGTACATTAATTTTTGGGGGGTTGAAAGGGGTTCGGGATGCGCAAGAAGGTAGCCGAGGTGTTTGTTGGATAAAATCCACGAAAGAGGCCTGCCCGCGGGGGAGGGGGGTGCTGCAACGCCATCACATTTTGCTTTATTTAAAGCATTTCCAAGGCATAGTTTTTACAATCTAATAGTGATGAGGCTGCATGGGACGAACAAATAACATCAGGAAATGGAAATGAAACCAAATCCTGACTAAACGTAAAATATTGTTGTAGAAGATAGTTATTGCACAATGTCACTGAAAACAATGCATTTACGATGTCACGTGTACCAGTCTCCTAAAAATATACTATTAAAAAACAACATGAAAACAATTTTCTTTAGGCAATGGATCCCAAACAAAGGAAGTAAATGAAATAGCAAAATTAGTATGAAATGCACGCTATTGACAAGAAGAGAACACAGAATTCCACCTTGCTCTGCTGCATTAAATTGTCATGTTTGAGGATACCACACTCCATACAAAAGAACGAAATTTGTTTTTGTTGATTTTTCGTTCTTTTGCCTCACTTCACTTATCTATTTGCATCTTATTTACTTGCTAAAGTTATTTGAAATGTATAGCTGGAAGAAAATAAATTATTATACTCACCTATTTAAGGTTTTCTTACACTATATATCATTTTTTTATCAGGGTGCAAAAGATCAGTGGCGAAATTTGCCCTAATTGATAAAATGGCATAACCAATTGTTCCTAGGCTCGATATTGTTAGTTTTGAGCAAAGGAAGAGAAAAGGAAATAAAATATGGAAGATTTATATAGAAGGTATGAAAGATTTAATCTACCTCAGATCATTATCACAATGTTGAAATGCAGAAAAGCGTTGAAATTGTTTTAATAATTTTACTGTCTCGCTTCATTAAATACCTTTGTCTACCGAACCTATTACTAAAACGCATGCATATTTATGTGTAAATGTAAGTTTTGCCTGGTTGTGGCGATATGATTGGATACACACGCACACGCTTGCAAAAAGACACACACACAGACACTCCCGGTAAGGTAAGTATCATACTTTCATCAAGATATTACAAAAAATGTTAATTCTATATACAAACATACAAAAATTACAAAAAAGAAATGTCAGCGTGTGTAGTCTCTGAGTCAAACATATCAGTTGTAGAGCATGTCAATGACTAATCGATAGTCATATTTTAGATAAGGTCAAATGTTTATAAAGCCAAGCGGTAAATGAACATTTGTCCACCATTTTTAAAAATATGTTGGAATAGTATAACATTATTCTCCGGTTTCCTGTCTAACTCAAACGCGCTGTTACGTCATACGTTTCGTAGTAAGAGTATGTTTATTTTTAACATGTTATTTGTGTTTTGGCGGTAAATTCACTAGGTTGGCGATTGTCGGCCCTCTATCTGAAACGAATCTAGGTTTATCATATGTAGGGGTTTCTGCCCTATTTCAATAAATGTAATGATTAAAGAACACGATCTTTTTTGTAGTAAGACGATAAACGAGAACTAAAGCCACCCACGCCAATAATATTGTTGCGGCAGTGGGATCGAAAGCGACGCAGAACGAAAACTGGAAAAGGTTACTCAGGACAGATAATTTCTTATCACTTTGTCCTTAAATGACTCTTCAGTTTTGACAGTGATGAAATAAAGGTTCTTGCATTGGTACGAAGAAAATGAATGTACTTTTAAGTCTAATTGAAGAAAGGAAAATCAAGTCGGTATTATTGTCAAACATAGATATTCCTGTCACTTTGACTTACCGCCATGAATTCCCAGTCTCGTTTGTAATTCGTGTAAGAACGAGTTGTCTAATGGGACGCAACTATTCAAACTTTTTACATGTTCATGTATTTAAATATTGAAATACATTTGACATAGTTGTCGGCAGTAAGCGTTTGAAAATGACACATTTGAGGGTCACCAGGTTTGTTTGTCATACTGGTCATAAAACCCTCATGGAAGAAATTTCAAATTGATTACATTTAGTTTGACTGTATGAATCGTTTGTAGAATATTGCAGTTCATTGAATCATCAATGCTTTTTAAACACACTGCAGACAGATGTTGAATGATGGGGGATTTTGAAAATGTCGTACGTCACCGTCTTAAAAGTTAAAAGTACATTTTGAAAACGGAGCACAGGAATGAAAGTATAATGAACCAAAACAAAGTATGATGATTCAGATAAGCCACCATGGTTTTGGGTTCTCTCTTCAAAGTGTCATGGTTGGTGGAAAATATGGAAAATAAGCAAACTGTTATTCAATGTGAGATTTGTTAAAACTATATTTTTATTAAACATGTAGTTGTAGCATCAGGTCAGCATATGTAATGAAAATGGCCACGTACTGGTCGCAATCCCAGAATAAACTGGTCGCACTTCAGAATAAGCTCTTTCAAACGTCAAATACACTTTTTTTTAAATTAAACGTTACAGAGTAAATTCATAACTGCAATGCAGTCAGACCGATGACGCAAATGCACGGTATATATCTATACCTAGGCACTATTACGAATATTAGGGTTGTTCAAGATATTTCACAAAACGGCAACTGTCTGATTAATTTGTTAGAGAAGGATACATTACAACCTTTTAATATAATGTAAGATTAAAAAGGAGATATGAAAAAATACACAGCCATATAAGGTGACGCTCTACAGTTTCATATTTCTCATAGAGATCGATTTTAAAATAAACGAATTACCCAGATTTTCTGACTCTTTATCCAGGCTAATTCCAAAAGACCTTCTATATCTTAGGCGCTGTTAAAACAACTTTTAATTCCATTTATTTGGTGTAAGATTGGTGGATTTAATTTGGTTTATAGAGAAATATACATCTTAGTCTTACATCGGATGTGCAGCAATAAAAAGCTGCTAACTGCTTGGATTTCAGTTTCTGAACTTCAGAGGATAAATGAATAAAGGCACCGATAACACTTGCTCAAGAATAATTATTGTATATATTGTATAGTGTATTGATCGTACTTTCAGAAGCGTGTATTGTCTATTGTAGCAAAATTATTTTACCACTATTTTCATTACTGCTAAGGATACAATAATTCAGGCTAATTGTCTGAGACAGAGTAACCATTATGGTTAGCGGTATGTTTAAAAAATGTAAAATTTTCTGAGTGCAATATGCATAGAAATGTCAACCACATTAAATGAAGTAGATACTAACTGTAGATCACCGAGTTCCGAGTTGGGGGAAAGAACTCGTTTGTTTACGGCATACTAACATACATTTGGGCCTGACGGTCTTCAAATTCCAACGCCGTTTCTTACAAATTCTTTTCACCCGCTCCGAACAAAAGCATATGTAGTTTTGTCTACTAATATAATTTATGGAGTAACTGTATGGTATAATTCTAATATGCGTAACATAAGTTAAGATAGATCACAAATGTTATAAGCAATATATAATAGCTTGTGGGCAACTTCGAGAGTATCATTTAATGTTTTTCGTTATCAAAAGTGCACTTTCTGAGGGTAACAGTGGTATTTATAAAGAAAACGTCTTTAAGCCGTTACTTCTACGTGCCGGAGATACTCTTGTATTATTGGCATATGCAGGAAGTGAAACTCAACGGTTATT
This sequence comes from Sinohyriopsis cumingii, assembly GCA_028554795.2. Classification (NCBI taxonomy): domain Eukaryota; kingdom Metazoa; phylum Mollusca; class Bivalvia; order Unionida; family Unionidae; genus Sinohyriopsis; species Sinohyriopsis cumingii. The sequence goes on from CM068831.1 coordinate 80,825,306, forward strand.
TGATAGATTTCTCCGCCGCAAATCCACAGGCTTATCTCAAACGTGTTGAGATTAACTAAACACCCTCAAACGGGTGGCTTTTCAGGTCCTACTGTTAGTGACCTTTAAACATTCAGTTGTTGAATATTTAAGCACACTTCTTTAAAGCCATTTCTCTCAGTTACTCAGTCCCAAGGTAACAGTCCTGTAGTCATGAACTTGTACGTTATTAAATTACACACAAATAACAAGTCATATTGATAATAATCGCATAGTCATCAATGCATTAGTCAATATATTGCAGGAAAGGGACCCATAGAGGAATAAATCAATTGGTAAGATTAATTAAACATACATCAGAATATATCATGATACTTGTTTATACATGCACTTCTGATCGGTCTGTGTATCAAAAGATAAGAACAATATGAAATTGTTAATAAACAAAGATATCGGAGTATACCGTGATGATATATGTTTGTATACGTACTAAACGTTTTGGTATCAAAAGATTAACCCGAGTTGAAATCACTTGGTTGGAAATCTCTAAGGAATACAAATTTATGAACTTTGAGAACGCCGCTAATATAACTCAGTAGTTATCTTTATGGTATAATCTGAATCTTGGTAACATGAGTACCAAGCTACAACAACATCGAGTTTATAATGTGATGCCATTCATTGTCCATTACATTGCTAAATGGGACTATATTTTATTAAACTTTCTGAGGATAGCTGTGTTATGTATAGAAAAGAGGTGCTTTAGCTGTTGGTTGTACTTTAGACAGATGATCTTTCATTGCTGTCTCAGTTGAAATACAACGTGTATTAAGTAGACTTATCCAATGACATACCTATTAGAAACTTAAGTTAAATCTTGATAAAACTGAGGCAATGGTTTCCAGCAAGGACGGATACTTTAGGTTGGCTCGTATTACAAGAAATTGGTAGTTTTATTCTGATAAAGATGAGTTTATTTAAAATTTGAGCATTAAACGTTTTCTCAGTTTGTCTTATTCCTCTGACGTATGTGGTTGTAGTGAAGTTCATGATGCAGAAAGAGTGCGTGATAATATTTGCAAGTATGGTAAAGGTGTTGGTGAGGCATGATATTACCAAGGAGTGGGGAACTAGGAGGCTTTTATCCATATATTAAGCTGTAGATGTAACGTAATATACACAAAACGGACATACAGAGGAGAATAGTACAGACATACTGAGTTTGTTCTATTCAAAATGGAAAAAAGAAAACAATTATAAAAACTATATGTTCATGAACCACCTGTTGTACTTGTTATGCTCACATCTTATTTGTTTCGTATTTGTGCATTCAATTTTACCTGTCATCTGTCCGCACCAGATATGACATTGAATTAAAGATTTTGTAATTTAAATGGTGTAACGTAAGTCAGACGCTTCTAATATAAGATTTTCTATTAAGATTCTGTTGACAAATCGTAAATGCCAACCTTAGTAGGAATCCCAGGAGTGATCCCATATGTAGGTATTAAGAAATTATGTTTACTAATGCATTTATTGAGCACCCATTGATACGGATGCTGAATCTGTATTTCCCTAATGCACACTCAGACTGGTTCTATTTATATGTTTCATCGACGCCCGATTGACACTGTTGTCAATATTGTTAGACGTACTGACTTGAACATGATTATAAATGTCCCAATTCGTTTGGATTCCATCCACGCTATGCTAAAATATTTGGTGAAAGCAAATGTTTGATATTGATGCCATTGGCATATCCATACGCCATATGAAACAATTTCTTTCCACCGCCTTGGCACAAAACAAGCACGTAGGTGTGTGCATGTATTGCGTTGCACTTTTGTTTCATTATTACACGTTTTGTGTGATATTTGTTAACTCATTAGAGTTTTATTCCAGATGAAAAATTGACACGGTTTTAAAGACGAATGTTAAATGCAAAGGCCTATACATAGTTTTCCACTCATGATCTTAATGTACGTTCTGAAATTGTATGCTTTATAATATTATATATTCATCTCATAATCTAACTCGCATTCAAATAATTTTTGATAATATACAGTTTGAACAAATATAGTATGATATTTTGTTTAAATGACGACAATCAAGTGCAGATAATCCCCAGTGACACCTCTAAAATGTTATATGAGACCTGACTGGTGATCATTGGGAACACATACTAATTTACTAAATGTTTGTCTTTCTTCTAAGAACACTTCAGAAGTTACAGCATTCTTATTTCAAATATTTTCGAAGTAATGAGGTGATCATTCGGCAAATCTAAGTAAGACCTGAATTCTAACAAACTTAATTTCTTCAATGAGTTTGGAGAAAAATTCTAAACATGCAGAGAGATAACTACATTACATATCTAACAAACGATCTCTTTAAAGATATTGCAGAAATATCGATCGAAATTAATGTTATGTCTGAGAAAAGAGATCAGATCCGAAATTATCAGGCTTACAGGATAAAGTTATGCATAGTTTAAAAACGAACAAAACATATTCTAACTAGGGCACGATCCACAATGCATCTGTTCCTCCCGATTGCTAAATCCGTATTAATTGTATCAACATATCTTTTGATACTAGTACTGTCGTCGAAATGAACTTGGTGAGAAGAGACAAAAAGATATTTTTCGTCTGGAAAATGTGATCCTCGAAACAGATGTTCACATAGACTTGAGGGTATCTTTTTATATATAACGAGGGAGGATGACACCTTGAATTTTCTCATTTCAAGAATAATACACGTGATCTCGTTTGAAATTTATACTTTTTCAACAAGGATTTCGTTTTCACTTTGTTCGTTGACTTTGTTGTATTTTCTAATGATCTCTCATAAAAGTTCCCATTCTGGTTTATCAATTTTCTGTTTCGGCTCCAGCAAAAAAAGATGCCGTATACACACACACACACACACACACACACATATATATATATGATTTATACAAATAGATAGATAGATAGATATATATGTATACTCATATACATATATATAGATATATATATCTATATGTATACATATAGATATTTACAGATATACACTTATATACATATACGTATACTATACGTATACGTATACATATCGATGTATAGATATGCATATACGTATATATATATATATATATATATATATATATATATATATATATATATATATATATATATATATATATATATATATATATATATATATATATATATATATATATATAAGTCATTCTAAGGTCGGTTGGACCATGTTGGGCTTGTTTGATTTGATAGATTTGTTTGTGGTTGAACTAAACAAGCCGTTTCGTCCATTTTAAAGTAGTGATGATAAAAAATAAACCATGTGGACGAGTTCTTTGAGTCGCAAATCAAACTATCAAACAAGTAAATAAAAGAACGTGATATTCACATATGAATATGAGAGTCACTGTAATTGAAAGTACCATTCTGATGATTTAAGCAGTTATTCAGGATAAATATTCGTAACTATTTGCATATAGAATGCTTCAGACTATGACCAGTGCTCTCCAGAGTGTAGAAACAAACATACAAAAGCATATTGAGTGCAAGTAATATCGCATATCTATGAGAGATATGCCATTTAAGAAGTCGGGTAAAACAACAAATTCGAGCAAAACGAAGGTTTTGATAGAAAACAAACGGTATCAAAGCCAACAGGCCAAGTAGAATTATTTCCGCTCGCTAAATTGAGTGTCACACACAAGAAACTTTGCAATTTTCCCCGCTTAAATATTCATCAGATTGCTATAAGAGAAAAGAGAGTTAACACAATAAGGAAATGGACGAAGAAGGAGAGGTCTTCAAAAAATGAAGAACCCCTGCCCACCAAGAAATCCAGACCACCAGAAGAAAGTGACAGAAGAACCCGTGTCGCTAAAGAATTTCAAAAGGAGAGGCAAGAAGTAGAAGAAGAAAAAGTACTTGTTTTGTGAAATTTCATTGTGGTTTTCAAAAAGGAGTAGTTATTATTTAGTATGAAAAAAAAGACGCACTCACACACGCACACCATTCCATAAGGGTAAGGGTTTCTAATACTGTAAATATGTATATAATAGAGCAGATGGTGTGATGGATAATATGTTTGTGCGATTTCATCTCCTCTCTTCCTCAACACACTCTCCAAAAATGTTTTGGCTGAAGTTCACGCTATCTATCTTGAAGACAACATGATTGTTTCATATCTAACAACATCTGCATCAACCGCAGAGAGAGATTGAAAGGGTGAGAGAAAGAAATGGTAAAACGGATATGGCGACAGACTAACCAAGAGCCATTGAGTATGTTTAATTTAAACAGTTCATGCCCCAATGATTGCCATGTCTTTGCATGTGTTGTTGATAAATGTTTCTCAAATAATGTTTGATACACGAATGTTAATGCACACATATGATGTGGTGTCCAAAATGAAAAGCATCTTCTCATCTTGTGAAATCATTTCTTCTAACGTTACTTTTATAAGAATTAAATCTTGAACCTAATAATTGACTGATTGAATATAGCGTTAACAATATGCCGGACGAATATACATATGGATAGATTAACCAACGTACGCACATTCGGATGAAAGTAGGGAAAATGTATACTTAAGATGGCACAATTGCTAGCAGCGAGTGACGTGCCTGGATGGGGTGAATTTTAAAATCCCAGCTGATTCGAACCTACACTGAATTATATTGTTGTAGTAAAGAAGTATCGCACAAAGACAACAAAAGTCCTGCATTTAACACATCATATGAGTCACTCTACTAAAACCGTTACAGAAAAGATGTGAAAAATAAAACAATGGATCCCAAACAAAGACAGGAAATGAGATGATATTTAACTTCTAACGAGCTCTAATTGGATGAATACAATTTTATTTCATTATATTATAAACAATACAAACGACATTTCCTATACAGTAAAGATCAATAATCATGGTCAAAACAAACCATACAAAATAACAAGCTAAAAATAATTACGATGCAGATCTGAAGCAAAGGAATCACACTCATCAATTAAAACTCTACTACTTACACTTTTTTTGCTTCAGGGGTTGAAAATTCATGAATGAAATTTGCATTAGAGGATGAAGGGTTTTTGTGACGTTTGTTACCTTTAGAGTTAAATCTAATCCATATTACCAATCACGGTCCAGAGTCAAATCTAATCCAGCTCACTCATCAAGGTTCCCAGTTAAATTTAATTCAGCTCATTCATCAAGGTCCACAGTTAAATCTAGTCCAGCTCACCCATCAAGGTCCATAGTTAAATCTAATCCTGCTAACCCATCAAGGTCCACAGTTAAATCTAATCCAGCTCACTCATCAAGGTCCATAGTTAAATCTAATCCAGCTCACTCATCAAGGTCCAAATTTAAATCTGATCCAGCTCACTCATCAAGGTCCACAGTTAAATCTAATCCAGCTCACTCATCATGGTACACATTTAAATTTAATCCAGCTCACCCATCAAGGTCTACATTTAAATCTAATCCAGCTCACCCATCAAGGTCCATAGTTAAATCTAATCCAGCTCATTCATCAAGGTCCACAGTTAAATCTAATCCAGCTCACTCATCAAGGTCCACATTTAAATCTAATCCAGCTCACCCATCAAGGTCCATGGTTAAATATAATCCAGCCCACTCATCAAGGTCCATAGTTAAATCTAATCCAGCTCACTCATCAAGGTCCATAGTTAAATCTAATCCAGTTCACTAATCAAGGTCCATAGTTAAGTCTAATCCAGCTCACTCATCATGGTACACATTTAAATTTAATCCAGCTCACCTATCAAGGTCTACATTTAAATCTAATCCAGCTCACCTATCAAGGTCCATAGTTAAAACTAATCCAGCTCATTCATCAAGGTCCACAGTTAAATCTAATCCAGCTCACTCATCAATGTCCACAGTTAAATCTAATCCAGCTCACCCATCAGGGTCCATGGTTAAATCTAATCCAGCTCACCCATCAAGGTCCATAGTTAAATCTAATCCAGTTCACTCATCAAGGTCCACAGTTAAATCTAGTCCAGCTCACTCATCAAGGTCCACAGTTAAATCTAATCCAGCTCACGCATCAACGTCCACAGTTAAATCTAATCCAGCTCACTCATCAAGGTCCACATTTAAATCTAATCCAGCTCACCCATCAAGGTCCATGGTTAAATCTAATCCAGCTCACTCATCAAGGTCCACAGTTAAATCTAGTCTAGCTCACTCATCAAGGTCCACAGTTAAATCTAATCCAGCTCACTCATCAAGGTCTGCAGTTAAATCTAATCCAGCTCACCCACCCATCAAGGTCCATAGTTAAATCTAATCCAGCTCATTCATCAAGGTCCACAGTTAAATCTAATACTGCTCACTCATCAAGGTCCACATTTAAATGTAATCCAGCTCACCCATCAAGGTCCATAGTTAAATCTAATCCAGCTCACTCATCAAGGTCCCCAGTTAAATCTAGTCCAGCTCACTCATCAAGGTCCACAGTTAAATCTAATCCAGCTCACTCATCAAGGTCCATAGTTAAATCTAATCCAGCTCACCGATCAAGGTCCATAGTTAAATCTAATCCAGCTCATTTATCAAGGTCACCAGTTAAATCTAATCCACCTCACTCATCAAGGTCCACATTAAATCTAATCCAGCTCACCCATCAAGGTCCACAGTTAAATCTAATCCAGCTCACTCATTAAGGTCCATAGTTAAATCCAATCCAGCTCACTCATCAAGGTCCACAGTTAAATCTAGTCCAGCTCACTCATCAAGGTCCACAGTTAAATCTAGTTCAGCTCACCCATCAAGGTCCACAGTTAAATCTAATCCAGCTCATTCATCAAGGTCCACAGTTAAACCTAATACAGATCACTCATCAAGGTCCACATTTAAATCTAATCCAGCTCACCCATCAAGGTCCGTCGTTAAATCTAATCCAGCTCATTCATCAAGGTCCACAGTTAATTCTAGTCCACCTCACTCATTAAGGTCCACAGTTAAATCTAATCCAGCTAACTCATCAAGGTCCACAGTGAAATCTACTCCAGCTCACCCATCAAGGTCCATAGTTAAATCTAATCCAGCTCACTCATCAAGGTCCACAGTTAAATCTAATCCAGTTCACTCATCAAGGTCCACATTTAAATCTAATCCAGCTCACCCATCAAGGTCCATGGTTAAATCTAATCCAGCTCACTCATCAAGGTCCATAGTTAAATCTAATCCAGCTCACTCATCAAGGTCCACATTTATATCTAATCCTTCTCACCCATCAAGGTCCACATTTAAGTCTAATCCAGCTCACTCATCAAGGTCCACCGTTAAATCTAATCCAGCTCACCCATCAATGTGCACATTTAAATCTAATCGAGCTCACTCATCAAGGTCCACAGTTAAATCTAATCCAGCTCACCCATCAAGGTCCATCGTTAAATCTAATCCAGCTCACTCATCAATGTCCATAGTTAAGTCTAATCCAGCTCACTCATCAAGGTCTAAAGTTAAATCTAATCCAGCTCACCCATCAAGGTCCACATTGTATCTAATCCAGCTCACCCATCAAGGTCCACATTGTATCTAATCCAGCTCACCCATCAAGGTCCATAGTTAAATCTTATCCAGCTCACTCATCAAGGTCCATAGTTAAATCTAATCCAGCTTACCCTGCAAGGTCCACATTTAAATCTAATCCAGCATACCCATCAAGGTCCACAGTTAAAGAAAAGGAAGCTAAATGGTCAGCCAATTCAGCTTGAGGGGTGCAAACACGTATATGTAAAGCAATATCAAAACCATAAATGTAACCTTTAATTGATTGCACACTACTAATCTTTCCTCCTTTTCCATAGACAGACATGAAGAATATGATGTCTTAAAAGGAAATACTTAAATATATACAAGAAGATCATTGCGAGAGGAACTTAGCTATTTACGTATCAGTACCAGGTAGAAAATAAAAAAGTAATTGTGAAAAACGAGCATATGATTATCATAATAAGTGCAATAAACTAATGCACACAATGCAAATAAAGATACAATTAGGTCTCATACGAAAGCAAATAAGCAAATGAAACACATGATGAAATAAACATTATTATGTGTGTTCTCGATTGAGATAAGTAAGATTTAAAATAATGTATTCGTGCTGAATTTAAAAGTGACTGATACATCATGTTGTAAAAAAGATGGTGAAGTTTCATTCGTTTTAACTTGTTTAAGACACATTACTGTCCTATTTAGCAAGCGATGAACATGGGAAATGTATTATGGTGTCCCTCATAATCATGCCTCATTCATGTCTCATATAACATTTTGTACGTTGCATTTAAGGACTACCTCCTATTCTTTATTTAACATGGAACATTATCATAATATTTCCTTATCAATTATAAAAAAGTATCATATTCTATTCTTTGAAACTGACTTTACTGATATACAGGACGAAAATGTTTCTGAAAAACGATATTTTGTAGGTCAGCTATCCTGGTAAAATATCAGAACTCTGATTTAATTCCTGCAAACATAGTTGTTTTTTACTTTTCATCTATGAATCGTTTTGTACGCTTGCTGAACGAATTTACAGCATAATGATTACTTTATTAAAACTCGAAAGCGAAATGTTGTATTCCCTTTGTTCTTTAGAGACGTCCATGAAGCAGGTTTCCAGCAGAAGCTACCAGAAAATTAAAACAGTCTTTAACCCGGATAACACATGTTGAAAAAGTCAACTTGATGTAGGTTCCCATAGAACATCTATGTTGGACTGGAAAACACTGATAATCTTTCTTTTGCTTTGAAAATCCGAAGGCAGTTTCACATCGATTCCTACCACGCTTTCTTCTTTTAATTCTGGAAATATCAGAAGATATGATTGAAACAAAGTGTTATAGTTGCATCAAATAGGAATTGATTGAAAGATTTTATATTAAAATGAATCTTTTACATCATGTTATTTAACAAACTAGTAATTAAGCAAGTAAATGTCTACTATTATCATAAGATTTGAAGGGAATGTATTTTGAAGATGTTTTTAAGATGACCAGAAAAACGGTTAATTCATTTTTGATGAGACATCTTCAGAATGGGAGGTTGATAAATGCATCACATCGTGCTAGGTTTGTGCACGTACCTGTCAGAACTGTTACAAATAAAGTGTTTTTGTTCAAATAAGTTTATAAGCATTTAAAATTGCAAGTCATCAGTTAACACATGAAGCATTTATGACGAATGACTCCTCAAGGAGGGCTATACATTGAGCATTTGTATGTCTTCGTGCGTAATATGGACAAACGCACATTTATGGAAAATGTGTAATCCGGCTAAGAAAATCTGGAGACAAGGGCTATAATTTATTTCTTATTATTATAAGTTCGTATCGAACAAAACCGGTAAGAAGGAGAAAATAAATATGCGATGTATACACATAGCGGTATAATGTTTTCTTCCGGTAAGGTGGAAAGAAATGATTTCACATGGCATGGGGATACACTAAGACTTTTAGATAGAAACGTATACTCTGTATAAAACGAGTTCTTTTCCTTGACTCGGTAGAGTACACTGTTGAGATTTTGCATTTATTTATACACATATATTTTGTTCTGGAACTATTTCAACTATACCGACGTGGATATATAAATTTATTTCAGAGCGTCTGCCATGACATAGTTTGAGTCTGGATGTGCAATATGGAAAATATGGATCAAACATCCGTATCAAATCATCTAAATCATGGATTAAATGGGTATGCAGCATATAAATATATCAACATTGTTGATTTAACTTTCTTTTATATCTGTATCGCATTTTATTTTAAATTAAATCTCCATTACTTGTGAATAGCGTTGAGACCTTGGATTGTGTGTAGTTCAAGAATATTGTTTCTCAAAACAGTGCTGTTTATTCTTTTCTCTATTAAAATGGGTAGCATTTATGAATGCATATTAGCAGTAAATATAATTTCTGAGTGCGCAACGAGTTACTGAATATAGGTAAATACACATAGAGTCTGTATGATTTTCTGATGCACATTTCCTCTTGTTTTTGATAACATTAGGTTGTAGTATATGGTTTCAATAGTCCATTCCAGTTAATTATAGACCGAGATTTCTTTATACGTAGGAACATCGTATGGGACAATGTCTAATTCACGGATCATGTGCTTATCTTAAAGACCTATGAGATTAGTTTAAGAATTTGAATACTGCTTTAGCTTTATACTTAATACCTACTTCAGTACGTCCTTCGCGGATGGCCGTATTATATAATCATGTTCTTTGCAAAGTTTCCAATTCGTATACCAGTTAATCACATTTCAAATACCTATGTGTCCTCGCAGGTATGAAAATTAGAAAAAAAAGAAACAAAATTTAAAGACAGGGCTACTAATATAATCATATAGATTTTGCAGATCTTCATTCGAGGTGATAAACTATTACTAATGATAGACTAGAAAGAGTTGTATAATGAATTCAATGTATCGTCTGTTCTTGCGTATTTAGCTTATCTGTACCATCAGATTGTACATGTTTGCCACAATTAACTATATGAAATCATAATGGCGAGAATGGAGAAATGGCAAAATAGGTCACCACAATTCTTTTTTTTTGTGGACAGATCTTATGAATAATACTGGCTATGTTTGATAGTGGAAAATAACACGTACTTTTACTGATAAAGTGTTATTTTAGGTATATTGCATACCTCAAAGTTGTACTCTGGTCTTAAAGAATTGTAGATGTTGTTTCTTTGATTGTCGTAGGGATGAAGCTTTTCATAGACTTTGCTACAGGATGCGCTGAAAAGAAACGTTGCGCAAGTAAAGTAACAACAGCGAGTCAATATATTTCCCAGTACATACAAATAAGACGATTTTGTTTGCGTGCACAAATGTGTGGCTTTTTAATAACTCTACGTTGATCACTGCTTTGTTCAGAATACAATTCTGGTAAATCATGTATATGATGATATTAAATTTTTTTTTCTTAATGCTGTTGTGAGATACAAAAGATCCGCGGTTACATTGTACCATGATCCCAAAAATAGATTGAAGAACATACAAGAGTGGTCTCTGAATCCTCGAAGAATGTTATCGTCTTACATGCATGAGCATGTTATAAATTATACATATAATACAATCAGTTGTCATCATCAACATTTCATTGTAGAAATTTAGAATAAACGTTAAGTCATTTACTTTTACTTTGCATCATATTGATACAAATTTTTCCAAATCGATAAATGCACCATAATTTCATTTATGAAACAGGTCATTAATCCGTTTAAAAGCCAACCACTTATCTTTTTGTTTATCTATTTAACTATTGATCTAAAGAGATTTACCCGGGATTGTGGTTTTTTGTGATTTCTGTGACGATGCCTGTAAATAATAATAATAATAATAATAATAATAATAATAATAATAATAATTATAATAATACTGCTACTACTACAATTAATGTCATTATCATTAATAACAAGAATAATAATGTTAATAAATGAAAGCAAAGATGAACAGGAAAATGTAATAATAATAATAATGATAATGATACTACTACTACTACTACTACTACTAATAATAATAATAGAAATCCGAAGTTAAAACAATAATGATGATTCAACTAATAACATAATATCTGAAATTAGTTCGCAGAAAGGACTTAAGAATTCAATATAGCATTGATAATAATGCAAGGTTGCTTATTTGGAAGAGGTTAGAAAGATAAATACTAATCATCAAGCGCTAGTGCGCAAACTTTAGGAAGCCATTCAGAAAGCAGACGTGAATAAATTATGCCTTCAAAATTAGACTGTAGTTTGTTAAGATGCGTGGGAAACAAATACGCTGTAGGTACCTTTTACAGAGTAATTAGGAGTATATTTAAAATGTACTCTATCAGTGAATTTAGAAATTATTGGGATGCATTATATATATATATATATATATATATATATATATATATATATATATATATATATATATATATATATATATATATATATATATATATATATATATATATATATATATATATATATATATATATATAATTAAAGATGGTGAAATAAAATTACATATAGGGTCTGAATATGCCGTCAATTCAACCATGTTGCTATGCAATTCCTCATATTTCTTCTCATCAGCATCACTGCGTTGTTCAGCTCTATTAGTCATGGGGCCCATCTTCAGGTCTGGATGAGGACTGATATCGATAAATGGAAGTGGAAAGCATTCTAAATAAATTTTCAGGTTCAACATATATCAATGTTTTTATCATGTTTCTTTTACGCAATTTTAATTGAAGGATACGGCTCTATTTGTTGATCAAACAAAATTAGAATCTGAAAATATTATAAGCAGTACAAAACTTTTAAATAAGATTGGTATTTTTGATTTATTAAAGGACTTATTAATATAAAATCACATATTAAAAAGCTGGTGACGTCTGGTTAAGTTCGCAAGTTCGAATGATCCCCATTTTATCAAAAATAAGTCATTAATTATAACTTTTAAGTTTGATACTAATGTTTGATGCAACGAGGTAGATATTAGGAAGAAGTCGACTTTATTTCAGTGAATGTGGTCAAGCGACATATTTTATAGTATCGTACCTATTACAAAAACGAAATAAATATGATATTTGTTTTACAAAGATGAACATAGTAATAGTATAAAGTTTTATTTGTTTACCAAAGCCACAACAGTAAAAATGTCCTAACATTATGACTCCCAACTGTGACATATTAGCATAAAATAATTGTAACACAAATATTTATAGACGCATTTCAAATTTTACAATTTACTTTTCAAACGACAAATTGACTTATATGCTTCTTATGCTAATACATTAATGACATTTGTTCCGAACTGCACTTTATGAGGAAAAAACCCATAATAGTCGACATACACTAGAAACTAACATAAAATTTAAATTTATCAAATAAAGTTGCATTTCAACTGTTGTGCCCGGTAACACAACATCATCTGCGAAAGGTAATAAAAATAGGTTCAACACATATTGTATAACAAGAATGATAGAGTGTATTTTTCGTAGGCTTTACAATTTCGCAACTTCACACCCTGCTCATTAGCTCCTGTTTCTTTGCCGGATTTCACATCATCGATTGCGTTTCCAACGTCTTCTTCAGTAATATTTATATAAAGATCATACATGTTGTATTATTCAACGAGTGTGATGCATTCAATTATGCCAGATTTAGAATCTGTTGTTGGCCATGACGTCATCTTAATCTTAGAAAATTTCAAATCTTTTCATATTGAACTCTATTTTCCGCAGGTAAACTCTTGCAAAGTCTTTTAATGTGAAACGTTTGCAGGTTGTATTTAGAGCTGTTATGCCTAAATTTTCTTAGTTCCTTCACTGCCACTCTTTCCGCATTTTTACATTCCGTTTCAAACCACGTGTGTTTTGTAGTCTCAAGGCACCTAATAAACGGGAATCCTGTACAAATCATTTCATACATTTTCGCCCTTCTGCTGAGTTAATAATTTGTACTAAATGATCTACTGCTGTATCAAATTTCATATAATTAAATCAGGAAGAAAACTGGCTTTCAAACTCAAGTGACCGTGGAAATTTAGTTATGTTCAACTTACAATCTTCCTACACAATTTCTTCGCTGAATAACTCTTGGAATTCTGCTATATTGTAAAATGTAATTGCATATGCATTGATTTTGAACTCTACATTCTTTGACTGCCTCACTCAATTGAATGTCTGCTAGAAAATAGTAAAATCAAGAAGCCAAGTTATTACAAAATGTTAAATATCCAATTTTTTTGCATTCTATATCTTTCATTGACTATTCAAGGACCAGTGAAATACTAATGTCATAAGAAGATATCCACGTTGTTTGGATTCCATTTTATTCACGTTTAACGTACTTGGAGGTAGCTTGTTAGAGACATAAGTAATATTCTGAAGTAGCTGAACAGGAAAGGTTTATCACAGTGTATGTAGACATTTTCCGGTATTGCATAATCATAAAAACAACATAACGAGAAATGAACACCAGGATCCAAAGGGCAAGAACTGGCCATGATTTTTTTTTGTAGAGACAATATCTCTTCTTCCGAGTCTGCAGGCATATATCATCTTAAACCTAATATGACATGGAAAGGTATACTGATATTTACACTGTTAAGATTTAGTCACAATATATTACTAAATTTACTAGGCAAAGCTTGAACTTTTAATTAAACTGCAATGCGCGTAATAACAAATATGTTATTTCCACAGAATTCATATCATTAGGTGGCCTAGATCTTATAGATGCAAATGTTTTATACTCCAAAATACAAAACTGATCAAAATTCTGTGTCCATGTCTCGTGACATCAAAGGAAATTGTACTATGTAATACAATTATAAATCATACTTATGCATTCAGTTAGTGTTTCCATCCAACTCTTTCACTACTCCTGATAAGTACCATGTCAGATATTTCCATTCTGAATGACAGATTGGTTAGAACTGACTTGTTCATCATTCTCAGTTGGTTCTGTTTCTTCTGTCTCCTTTACTTGTTTTTTTTTACTTTGCGTTTCCTAGGATTTTTGTTTTGTCCTTGCTGGCTTCTTCCAGAATATTGAATTTAACCGGATCCTTTCCATTGAAATTTTTGTATGATATATCTTTAATATACATGCGAAATTTCCTTTTCGTTTCCTCCCATGTATGTTTAATTGCTTCTTGTAGCTCAGCACAGATTGTATTGTTCGTGTATGATCTTCGTACCCCTCTGTTCTGTCTTCATGTGGTTTCTGATATTTGTGTCCAATGTTACGTGAAAGGCAGCAAACGTTTCCTCTAATTCAAGAGTTTTCATCTTAAATCTCGTGTTGGCACGATGCAGTTGTTACATGAGATGGCTGAATTGTTTCAATTGTTTTTTTCTAATTTTATTTTTTGACGTCTTTCATATATAGAATAACATGCACAATATCAACATCTGTAATGTCTGTAACTGTCACCGTCTGAAAACATCCGTCTGTGACATTACAGTCCCTCAATTATGTGATTAGTAATATATTGAATATATAGGTACATGGGAGTATATGTCATGTATTTATCGTGGATCCTGTTCCTAACCTTGTTTAATCGCACTAAAATACAGTAACAACATTCTCTCTATTGATTTCTGAGACATAATAACTTCTAAATAGTATGTGTATTTTGTTCTGAAATAAAACCTATTACTATTCGCAAATGCTCGACCTCCTGTATTTCCACGTTATGGGTTTGGTTCAACATCATCACTATAGGTAAACATCAGGAACAGAAGACGTCATGTAGCTAGATATATTCTGCCTGGTACAATCCCATGAAACACATGAATACAAGATTTGACTGGATGAGCAAAGCACCCAGTCTTTAGTCTCAACACAGTAGCACTAATCCAGGTTTTACATTTATAATTGAAAGCAAAGTATTATTAATATTAATGTATTTTGCTCTCCCTAAGGTGACCATTGTGCATTTGTTATGTGTTTTTGCTAGTGAGAAAGAAAACTGCAGGTAGATGGTGCACATTATTCAGAGCTTTGGTGAAGCAAACATTGTTCAGAAAATTGTATATAAATCCTGCATTATAATGTCATGATTCAGTTTTATTTATAATAATAAACCATCTACAAGTTGTAATGATTAATTAATCAACTCATTGCATACTATATGAAAAGAAAAGGAACCAATTAGATTTATTTATTTCCATCGGAATAGGAAAGCTTAATTTTCCGTTTGCTTTTTAAATCAGAAATCATATCAAGGTACAAAAGTGATTGTTATACATCTGCTTTACAAAATACTTTGTTATACGAAATTTGCAGGCCATAAACATAAGAAGTTATTATGCTTTGCTGACGTTGAATTCTGAGTTTGCTTTTTGAGTTCATTCATGTTTCTATCATCATACAATTTGTTTGAACTAATAAAATTCATTCTTATAATCCTTTTCAGATACGAAAATATTCGAATGTCTAATCATTTATGATTCTATATTCGTGACTTTTTTGGAGTTTCGATCTCTGTTTCAATAAAAATAATATATATCGTGGTTATTTGTTTCTTTAATAAGTTAATGAAATTTATTCTTGTTCCTAAAGAAGCCTTCTAACATACTCAGGCTTAAACCCTTTTCATGCTTATCTTTCGAAGAACATGCAGTTTAGTACATATCCTAATATAATCCGATATATTCTTAACTAATCTTACCAAATGATTTCTTGTTTCGTCTCTGTTCCTGCAATATATAGACGAAGACAAAGATTACTACCGGCCTGTCACCATGTCACTCAGTATTCGTCTGCAATGTATTGACGAATGCGTTGATGAGTACCGGATTTCTAGCTTGTACGTGAGTAATTGTCTTGAATATATTCACGAATACATTAAGTAATTACGAATAAGCGAAAATAATTTTATAGAAGACTGTGTATCATTTTCTCACCTGAAGAGTTGTCAAAGTGTACGATAGTGATCGTGTAATTATACAGATTATAAAAATCGAGTTTTTAATCAACCTGGACATGTTTGGAGTGAGCATATATACTTGGGGTCTTCTCGTTTAAGGAGCAGCAAATCAGCGTAAGGTCTGATAAATCAATGAGAAAAATTACTTATCTATAAGTAATTATCAATTTTATATTGACGTGTCTTAATGACACCAGGTGCTCAATTATTCAATCACAATTTGATTCCATATTGCCTATATTAACTCGTAGAATTGAAGTTTCAGATCAATGTCCCTGCTGTCGAAAGAATGTGGTGTCATCCACGAAAATACATTAGAGAAATTGATGTGAATATGTCCTGGGTCGTTTTCTCTTAAAGTACAAACAGTTAAATGGGACACGTAGCCAATATTTTTTTACTTCCTTTTATATCTAGAAGCTTACTCACGGAAATGACACCCAGGGAAGTGAGGACACGCAGGACCACTACTAAATAGACCATATGCCATATTGACTTCGCCACAGCAGTGAATGCATCAACCATAAACTGATTCCAGCTTGCCGATATTGGCTCTTAAAATAACCCGGATGTAGGGTTCAGATGTAAGATATGAGTCCCAGCTATCAAACTTGTGTGATGTTCATCCACAAAATACACTAAAGGATATTTAAACATTTTTCCTCTTAAGGTACAAACACATTTGAAGGCCGTTGTTTGATACTACCTTTTCTTTGTGGAATCTTCCGCACGAGGATACCAGCCAGGAAAGCCAGGAAAGCAGCAACAAATGCAATCATTCCTGAAGAGCCCAAAGACCATAATGTCATCCCTGAAAGTAAATAAATGTGATTGGACACTAAAACAGATTGAGTGATAATATGTAGGATGACCTCCCTACGGATAGATATAGCTTGATCGATAGATAGAAGATAAACAATAGGTGCAGTTCAAATAATTCCTAACAATATAAGATATTTACAGACCTTGTTTAGGTGATGTGGCGATACTTTATGATCTGTGAAGATAAAAGAAAAAACAAATAATTAAGCGGTACGTTTTAGTTTTTATAAAATGTAGAATAAACGGAATATAATTTACTTATTGTATGTGCATAGCTAGAAAATATCAATCGCTTCCTTCATTTTGCATTGTCTGAGTTCTTACCAGTTTCTTCATTAGATCTCGGGGAATCAGGAATACATGAAGAGTTGAAATCCCGATTTGTAATTTCCGGACTTGATGTGTTGTCATCTGTTAAACAAAAGGCTGTTATTTTATTACTTTTTCAGTGAAATGTCATGCATCTTTGTTACAATGGTCTGTAAAGCGTTCACAAAATTATGTCATACATTTCATCCAATCAAGAGAGGTCATAAACGTTATATGAATGCACAAATATTCATAAATCTTCGCATCCTTAGTCTATGGCCATTAAATACACCAAATTTCACAGCAATCCATAACAGCTGCAGGACAAACGCTATGAACAAATATGTAGGTTAGATCGTGTCGTGCACTGCACTGAAATACAAGACCAAAAAATCAGCAATACAAAAAAAAAACCCACAAAAAAAAAAAACATTGTGGCAGCTATGTGTGTTTTTGAGATGAGGATCTTTAGGCAATGACCATAATATTGACAATCAAACACGGTGTAACTTGTGGAAGTAGCGAGATAGGATTATTAAACGCTTCACAACAAATGGTCAGTTACATTATAATGATTTGTCGATATGTGTATCATCAAAGGATGAACGTAATATTTTACCAAATCTCGTTGCGATTAGTAAAGGTTGCTACATTATCCACCTAAGACAGAATAAGTATCTAGCGAATATGAATATTACTATATACCTCCATCGCTGGAGATAAAGAGGTAACTGTTTTTTCTTTATTCAGGCATAATTTTGCCCAACTGGTATTAAAATTACTGGATGAAAACACATAGACCATCCTCTGACCAACAATGGTCACTATTCCGCCAAAGTTCAAGTTATTTGTAAACTCTTTCAATTAGGGATGAGTTCTAGACGGGCAAGCAACAAAACGGACAAGAAGGCAAAGTGATATACACTTTCTCACAGACAAAAGGAAAGGGACATTGAATTTGTGCCAACGATTCAATAAACTGAAGAGAAATACAATTTTAATAATTCCACTACATGTAATTAATGTGTTCACACCAATACGCTGCATGTCACATTTACTTAATAGAGAGTTAGTCATGTATTAGATTTGATAGAGATGTAAAATAGGATAACATTTGCAATAAGACGTCGTACATCAGAGCAGAGAGAGGTAAAATTATCGTCAATGACACCACCATTAAATGACCTTTAATAATGCAAACAACATTTAAAATGTAATCACTCCCATTTCTGACAATATTGTCACTGATTGGAGGCAATTTCTTCGGTATTTGCTGATTTTACTTATGATGAAACTGCCGCAAAAGGAAACAGTAAATTTAAAGATATTTCTGATTCACTTTTCCAAGCGGTAAAATTTGGTTAATATTCATATACAGATCAGAAAAGGAAAAAATAAATAAAACGCAAATAATGATTAAAATCAAGCAAACATTTTTTTGTTGTTTAATCATGTATTTGAAGACTTTTAATGATTAATCGCCCTAATTGTATATTAAGCAGATCACAAGTTTGAGGCATGCCCTTATTAACGTCCCAGTATCCTTAAGGAATACATTGGTTTTGAATCTTTGCTAGCGTCCCCCATGGTTGACGTGGGATGGAATGCCGTACCATTTAGTTGAAGCTTGGTTCTCTTGCTGCCATAAAAACAGGAATAAGCTACAATTTCTTTCCAGCGAGAGAACTTTTAAAATGTAATATTCATGTAGGCATGCTAAGAGATTCACCTTGTAGCGTGTTTTTACCAACATTATTCCAATCTAAGTTTCATTTTGCAAAATCAGTAATAAACAAAATTTTTAATGTAGAGTGCACGTAATTTCAATGAATTCGCATTGCATAAATATTTACCTCGAACGTCAACAAATATCGAATCCAAAAGGATCCCTTGGTCATTCCAGGCAGTATATTCGCCCTTCTCTTGAAACGTTATTTCTCGAATGTTGAGACAGAAGTTCCATTTATTTAATGCACAATTTTCAATGCGATCCCGTGCTGCATGGGGTTTTCCATCATAGTTACAGTTCTTTTGTGCCACATCGTAGATTGTTAAAATGCTGTTAACGATAGGCCCGTAAATTTTAATCGAAGATGTATATGCGTTATTATACAAGAACGAGAGGATCATCGTTTCATTCTCTTGTCTAATTAATCTACGTCCTGGAAAAGAGTGAAATAATCTTGAATCATAATAAGAGAAACATTACTAATCTTTAATCCTTGTATTCATAAAAAGTGTGAAGACTATTAAAATACCAGTTTCATATATGTCCTTATTACGGTGGACGTTTTGTTTTGGTTTTCACGTGCAGACCTGATCTAACCATCATATATTTTGATTATAGAACGGCAGCCTTATATCTACAGGAGGAACTGCAGAAATTGGGATCAAATGATTATGCTTTCGTGTCCCGCATTAACCTCTACTGATTTTGAGCTAATAATGTAGCTGACTTTAGTCGTCTAAGCTATATAGCGTTACTAAACATTCGTTGGACAGTTAACGTTACTGGATTCAGTCGATTAATCTACGTCCTGGAAAAGAGGGAAAATATATACCATTACCTGTTGGGTATCTAGGGGTATAGTGGGCACTAGATAGAGGTAGTACCTGTGTTGTCTGGTAGCTGCACCATATGAGAGGATGGACGCACTGGTCTTCATCCATCTCCCATATCTCTCACTTCTGCCTCCAGGAAGGAATCATTCCCGACCTACCCCGGGTACAAACGACGTTGAGGGGGTGATGTTAAAACTGCATTACTAGGCGTATGAACTTCTATAGAGAAGTCACTTACTAGAGCGGAAGGTCTCTACTTTCAACGTCCAAGTGTTTGTGACCAGGGCGCACCATATGTATTAGTGGAATGCGGTTTTGGCCGACAAACTATGGTTCGAAATAGCAGGGAAGGCATATTCTTCAGGCATGGTTGGCCACCTGCCTAGGAAAGGGAAATTCTAATATAAAACGTACGGCCAGCGGACCTCGCTGTCACCGTCCTTGCTTGCCGGACTATGGCAGATGAGCCCAAGGTTTGAAGGGTGGGGCAAGTTTGCGCAGACTGCACTCCACTTGAAATGTTCATCGCATATTCATGAAGGAACTGTGTACTGTTTGCGTTCGACTCTATGAAGAATTGCACCGATGAGAAAGAGGCGAAAACGGTAGGTGAAATATGTTACTGGGATCCGCAGTCCCAATCCTGCATGCCGGTGACTCAGGCCTTTGGTCGTCTGGTGTTGATCTGGAGACGACATCATCACCCGGCAGCAGTGTAAGTGACCAAGCAGCCTTTTCTAGGGACAGCACTGCATGAGGGGCTAGAAAAGGTGGCCTAACCAAAACTCGTCTCTTCACCCCACCAGCCGGCGTTCCCCAGGAAAAGGGCATCTTGCAACGTAATCGAATCTTTACAACAACAAACAACAAGGCATACTTCACCCGATTCACACAGTGGAAAAGACTAAAACTGGCTTGTGAGAACATCAGAACAATGCTAGACTCAATCGACAGCAACATAATAGAACGACGCTCTGCCTTAGTCGCACACGAGCTCTCTGGCCTTGCTGTTGTCATTGCTACACTTAGCGAAGTCCGACTTTCAGAGGAGGGAAGCTTGATAGAACTCGGCGTTGGGTACACCCTGTACTGGTCAGAAGAACCGAAAATTAAAATAAAACGACTTGCTGTAGTCGCATTCATGATCAAGGACTCAATCGTCACAAAGTTAACAAACTTTCCCACGGGTCACACAGACTGCATCATGTCTATGCGTCTCCCGTTAGGGAACCAACAATACGCCACACTCTTCAGTGTATATGCTCCAATACTCCAGGCAGATCCTTCTGAAAAGGATCAATTCTACGCTGACCTACGCAGACTATGCAACAACGTCCTAGAGACCGACAAAATAATCATCCTCGGAGTTTGAATGCCAGAGTGGGCGGAGACTCAGAAGCCTGGAAAGCCGTCCTTGGGAAGCATGGGTGACTGAAATGACAATGAGCGCCTGCTTCCTGAATTTTACGCAGAATTACAGCTCACCATCACAAATACCGTATGTCAGCAGAAAGACAACCTGAAAACTACCTGGATACATCCTAGATCAAAACACTGTTATATAATCGATTACATCATAACAAGCCAGAAGGACTTAAAAGATGTCCTTCGTACTGGAGTAATGCCCAGTGGAGAGTGCCACACAGACCATCGTCTTCTCCGATGCAAGTTTGACTTCCACTTCAAGCCCAGGCCCAGACAACAAATAGGTAACTCGAAAGGAAGCTCCAGATCGAAAACATGTTGTCTGAAGAGGTCAAGGCAGATTTTCTGGAGAGGCTGTAATCTAGACTTGAACAACTTAATTTCCGCAAGATCTACCTCTAGAAGAGATGTGGAATCCCATCGAGGCTGACATTCTGCAAAACTCAGAAGAAATCCTTAGATTCACCACTAAGAAAAATAAAGACTGGTTTAATCAAAACAACCAATAAATCCAAGAACTGCTTGCCGAAAAGAAATCAGCGTACCAAGCCCATCTGGTACAACCATCCTGTCCACAGAATAAACCCGCATTCGGTCCTATCTGCAGCTCAATCCAGTATAGTCTCCGAGACATACAAAATGTATGTTGGACAGAGCTTGCAGAAAGAACCCAGCTGTACGTTGACACTGGTGACAACAAGGGGTTCTATGATGCGCTGAAGGAAGTTTATGATCCTTCCTTCCAAATACAGAGCCCTCTACGGAGTGCAGCTGACCAAGATCTTCTCACTGACAGTAAATCTATCCTGAACCGCTGTTCAGATCACTTCCACACCCTCGTCGGCACTTGCCGTATAGTCCAGGAGGGCGCTATTGATTTCCTCCCACAACATCCACTTAAGATGGAACTTGATGAGGCACCCACACTGCAAGACACTGTAAAAGTCATATAACATTTGAATACAGGAAAGGTTGCAAGAAAAGATGGTATCTCAATAGAGATATGGAAGAGAGGAGGCCTAGAATTGCACACCTAACACCACGAGATCTTCATTTCCTGCTGGGAGCGAGGGTTAAGTTACCCAAGACTTCCGAGATGCAGTCATCATCACCTTGTACAAAAACAAAGGGTAAATGTCTGACGGCTCAAACTACGGTGGGATAACTCTGCTCTCCATTGTAGGCAAATTCCTTTCTAGAGTTTTGTTAAACAGACCTGTGTCCGCCATTGCAGAAGAACATGCTCCAGAGAGTCAATGTCGCTTCAGAGCCCATAGGTGCACAACTGGCATTGTGTTCGTCCTGAGACAGATCCAGGAAAAATGCCCAGAACAAAACAAAGGACTGTACATGACATTGGTGGACCTGGCGAAGGCATTTGAGACGGTGAGCAGAACTGGACTGTGGAAAATCCTTGAAAAGCTTGGCTGTCCTCCTAAATTTCTTACCATGGTCATCCATCTTTATGAAGACCAGCTTGGTCAGGTCAGAAACAATACCGACGTGTCACAGACCTTCCCCATTACAAATGGCGTGAAACAGGGCTGCGTTCTGGCCCCCACACTATTCTCAACCTTCTTCAGCACGATGCTCCAAAAAGCAACATGAGACCTTGATGACGAAGAAGGCATCTATATCCGATTTCGTACTGATGGCAACGTCTTCAACTTAAGGCGATTTCATTCCCACACCTAGACCTTGGAAAAACTGATTAGAGAACTTCTCTTTGGAGACGACGCCTCCCTTGCTGCCCACACGTAAGCTGCCTTACAGCGCGGAACATCATGCTTTGCAGAGGCTTGTCAGATCCTTGGTATTAAGGTCAGCCTAAAGAAAACTGTCGTACTTCACCATTCTGCTCGCAAGGAAGGGTACGGACTACTAAGTATCTTCATTGACGAGACAAAACTGAACCTAGTCCACCAGTTCACCTACATGGGCTGTGTGATATCGTCTGATGCCAAGATTAACAAAGAAATAGACAACAGATTGGCCAAGGCAAACAGCGCCTCCGGCTGACTCTATAAACGAGTCTGGCACAACGCCAGTGTCTACAGAGCTGTCATACTGACACCATCCTATATGGCGCCGAATCAAGGGTTACCTACAGCCACCACCTCCGACTCCTTGTTCGCTTCCATCAGCGGTGCCTCCGCACCATCCTCAACATCCACTGGGTTGACTTTGTCACCAACACTGAAGTCCTCAAACAAGCAGGGATCAACAGAATTGAGGCCACGCTCATGAAGATAAAGCTTCGCTGGGCATTGCACGTTTCCAGACTGCACTATATGATGAGCTGTCAACTATCCACCGCGATAGAGGGACACCTTGAAAGAGATATAAAGACTCCTTAAAAAAGACCCTCACCTCCTGTGGCTACGATCACCATCAACGGGCATGACAAGCTGCTGACCGTGGAAGCTGTCGACGTACAGTTCACCAGGCCGCTGCCACTTTTGAAGAAAACAGACGGGCCATCTTGGAGGAAAAACGATGGCGAAGAATAAACCGGGAACGATCGGCAGCACCCACCACAATCCATATATTTCCCTGCAGCCTCTGTGGACGGGCGTGCCTGTCACACATTGGGGTC
Organism: Sinohyriopsis cumingii; assembly: GCA_028554795.2. Lineage (NCBI taxonomy): Eukaryota > Metazoa > Mollusca > Bivalvia > Unionida > Unionidae > Sinohyriopsis > Sinohyriopsis cumingii. The sequence goes on from CM068831.1 coordinate 80,849,488, forward strand.
GTTATCCACCAGCGCGTGTGCAATAGACATGGAGATACCCCTTCCTAATCTTCGCAAGCGAAGTCAAACAATCTTTATACTTATATATATCTAGCCTTTCTAGATCATGTCCCAGGTGGACATGCATATCATCGTCCTCCGAAAAGTTAACCGTATCGGACCTAGTAGTTCCAGTTTTAAACTTGCATAGACAGGGCTGTTATCCCTCTTAGATTAAGTTGATACAACTGGATATAGATATCAATATCAACTGGGTGTTTCACCATGCTAGCTATTATTATATAATGGTTAGCTAACCATGCTGTATCATTTCGTTCCAGCTGTATACCATCTTCCTCTGGGATGTTGATCTTTATGGTTCCAGCCGTTCCTGCTGTAAATGGATCGGAACTTGCTGGAGCCAGTCATTCCAGCTTTAAATTTATATTATCATATGCTGGGCAACTACATCTGCTATATCTTGCTAACCTAGCTGTAAATGGACTCAGATCACAGTGATAAATTCCAGTTCAGGACCAAGAATTAATAACCAGTCTATTTTGTGAGCATTTTTTCTCTCTATCAATATAGGTGGTATTACAAGAGGTATATTTAGGCATTCTTGCTATTATTTTAGAATGAATAAATGGTTTATTGTTTTGAATATGAGCATTATGGTACGGTTGTCCATATGTATTTCGACGACAACAGTGAGTAATGAGGAATCGATGTTAATCAGGAAGCAAAGTCGGTGACCGATTGCATGGTACGGTTCTAAAACTCCAGACTTTCATAAAAGAGTTAATATTAAAGATACTTGAGATTAACCTATGATATTTAAGATTTGGAAACAATGAAAAATTCATCACTAGGAAATAAATATAGGGACCATAGATGACAAATAATTGTGATCCGAATCAAAATCGTTAGTAAAGCACTCACTATCTTCTTTACTGCCTTTAGCATTGCATAACATGCTGTCTTATGGTTTCAAACCTTCACCACCAGCCCTCTGTTGTACATAAAATCAATGTTAGGTTTCGCTTATTGTAGACGTATGCTATTCGACCAGTATACAACGTGTTTTACGACATTAGTAGAAGGAACATAATTGACTTGGGAGCATAATACTAATGAAATAACATATTATATTCAGAAGGAAGTGACTTAATTGAATTGGTAACGTTCTTAACGAAGATATTTAGATAAACATGTACTTTTATTGCATCCAGTAAAATAATCTATAATGAACATGGTTTTGAAACTGGCATGCTTTAGCACAAAAAATTGTCAAATTTGTTTTTAAAACTTCTTTTCAAAATGAAATCTGGGATATTATCAATGCCATCTACTGAACATGTATTCATGGTGTCATGTTTTTAACACAAAAGCACTCATCAGTGCCCATTCGGATTTAGAAAATGCATAAAACCTGAGCTATTTGCATATCTTGCTTACGAAAATTTACATGTTATTTTTTAATCACACTCACCCTCAAATACTTATATTGGGTGGTAAAGCAAAGATCCCTACATATATGATGTGTCCTGATCGATGTAACAATGATATTTTTATTTTGCACCGTTTACTTTTCTCAGAGCTCATAAGGTTTGGACCAAAATGTAATAACCCACTCGCAGATTGCATTTACATGGACACTCTATGTTCCAAAAGGAGGCAAATATCCAGAGACCTGTTTAGTAGCAGGAGTAGTTATGGACATACAGACATGCGGAGGTTAGCACAATAATCTACGGTAGGGCATGGAAATAACGACTAATCTAGACCAGTATAGCTTGTTTTAGATCAGAATACATTTTTCTTTTTTCTTGATTTTACAGTTTTACGTTTTGAAAACGTATTAAAGTTCAAGGATGCATGAATTTTTCTTTCGTTTTCAAAAACTTATATCAGTCAGTCAAAACTTTTCTGGAATGTATTTTAAAACCTTGATATGAGAAATAAAAACAACTTTGTACGATGTCTCATGTAGGGCGAACTACAGTTGAATCAATTTCTAAAATTCGGTCAAGAGGTTGTTATAGCCATAGCGACAAAGCTAGATTGGTGACCCCCAACTTTGTCATTCTTAAGGAGTCAATTGTTTCTTACACGAATGATACACAAGATTGAGGAGTCATCATGATTAGTTATGATTAGTTGTAAAGTAATATTTATGAAGGCAGATTGCCAATTAATAGATGCTTGACTGTATTTATCTGTCCGTCTGTTATAGAATTGTATATGCAACATGTATAATGGCATATATGAACCTTGAAAATCTTACTGCTCTTATTATTAACAGAAGGTGAAAAGAATACATACGTGTAACAAGAATACTTGTTTTTCCTTTCTCTTGGAAATTTTCGCAGACTGTAAAATTTCCACTATCAATAAAAGTGACATTTAGTAGCAGAAAACTGAAAGTATTTAGACTCGAGTTTATCATTTGTATTCGACCAGTATAGTTTCTGGAAATAGATGTAGTCCGTGGATCGTACGTCATCACATTAGTGTAATGTAGATTGCTGGTGTAACCAGAGAAGTTGATTTCCAACGTCTTGTTTCCATCTGTTGAGGTTTTAGTGATGGACACCGTTACATTATCTTCTTGAGTATATATCTCCGGTGTAAAAGCTACATATATAAATAATAGTGATTGAATATGTTTAAAATACATTATCATTCGATTCATTGCTGGATATCTAAATTTTCGATGCCAATTGATATATATATATATATATATATATATATATATATATATATATGTAGATATACATATTCGAAATGTTATCTAAATACATGCATTAATATTGTCTTCATTGAAATGAATATCGTTTTCTATCTGATTATGTACTCACAAGCTATGTCCACAGATCCTGTAGATGATTTCAAATACAATGTATCCCATACTATAAAACTTCTTCCGTGGGTCACAGTCAGCGATAGTGAACGATTATAATCACGTGTACGAATGACCACAGTCGAGTGGGAATCGTACTTCATACATTTGTTATAGAAAATTATTAAACATTTCTTTTTTGAAATTGATGAGCCTTAATCTGATATGCTAACTATCTGTTTTCAATTTACTAAAAAGTAAATTGAAATCAGCTACAGTATGCCTATCACGTTAAATTTAAAATCTGGTGTTCAAAATTACATATACGTCTATGTACACGTTCTTAAAGATTTTCCAGAAACGTCTGTGAATAAAGATCATGATTACACTATTCTCACAATTCGTAAGCATATCTATGAAGCCGCTAAGAAGATTGTCACAGATATAGTCCATGCAGCGAAATCAGCCCACTACACTGCTACGATCATAGAACGTTTTTAAGGGCATACGTGCTTATCCTGACTGGAATAATATATAGTTGTGTAATTTCAACCAGGCATTCATCACTTGAAGAACCAATATTTCATAAATCTTTTGACATATTTTAAAATCATGCATTACTGCTATTCACCCGTGTACGTTAATAACATGAATTCATTTTGGACAGTTCATGACAACGTTGAATTTAATATTTAAAAGCAATCAAACATCACAAGTGAATTTGTAGTTCCAGCAACATAAGAACAGTTCAGAAATTACTCAAAATTCCTTGTTAAATAATCTTTTTTCTTCAAACACACACGCTCGCGCATCTGCCAAAACAACACAATTGTGCTTTTTCTGAGAGAATAGATCAATTCGAATTGAAAACATGTTTTCTTGTGGGTTTCAGAGTTCTAATAAATATTAGAATACGTCCCCAATCGCTTTTTTTTAAATCAGTACAGTACATTCTGAAAACTAATTCCTACACTATTTAATGTGATCATTTTGTATCATCTTACAAGTGAGACATATTACTTTCAAATACAGGGGCCCCGAGTGGCCGAGTGGTCTAAAGCGCTCACCGTTACGGATCACTGCCATCTCACCTCTGTCTGCGTGGGTTCGAGTCTCGGATTAAGGTAATGTGGTTATGTGAGAAAGCTTGCCAGTAGCTTCTCGTGGGTCGGTGGTTCTTTCTGGGGGTTGTCCGGGGTCTTCCTCCACCATTAATACTGGCCGCCATGTATAGCCTATCATGTGCTGAAAAATGGCGTTAAGCCCTACAACAACAACAACAACAACTTTCAAATACATAAATGACATTATCTTGTACATTTAAGTAATACATTTTATCGACGAAATATATAATTTTCTGCCTTGAAATGATAGATAACATAAGAACACCGTTGTACTTGAATAGTCGATTACAACCCATTATTTAGATAAATAACCAATTTGACTCTACATGATTCTGCACATTATTTACAGTAAATAACCTATTCATCTGTACATCATGATGCATCTTTCAGGTATGATTCATTTCATACGGTCAACACTTAACTCAGCAGCTATTGTGTCTCCTTGATCTGAAATTATTCTGAATTTAAATGTTTCTTTGTTAAACATTACTACCTTGACTTACCATTGGTATAATCAATTCCAAACAACACGAGAAAAAGACATATCTTGATTACGGTCTCCATTATTTTGAAACGAGATCTGGCTCCACACAATTTGCAAACGGTAAAAATGTATTGATGAATCTCACAGAGCAGTCAGTTCTATTATATTGCAGTCATTATTATCGCTGGTAAGGAAAAGATGTTAAACAATTCTGTCTCTGAGTCATAGTCTCATGAATTAAAATCATAACAATAACAGATACAAATCTGAGGAAGGAGTGTTGATCAAAATATTTCGGGAGGAAAGGAAAGAAAGCAGATTGATTTTCGGTTGAACGCAGCAAAACACAACTGTAGTAAAGGTTGATTTTGAAATATACCAGTCAAGTTAAATAGAGGATCAGATTTAGTTAGATAACTTGACCTCCTTGCTACTATATCGAATATTGCGCCAGATAAAAAGAAACAGCAAACAAGACTAGCTTCTATATGATTTATCAAATACTAATAGCATCATAATTAGTATTTCAGTCAGACTAAAAATATTTGTAATAGGTTCGAACGTTTAAATGAAAATTAAAAGCTTTCTTCCACATTGGACTGATCCGTATATCGATGTTAGAAACGGTATTCAAAGATCTGTGTGTGTGTTTGTGTGTGTGTGTGTGTGTGTGTGTGTGTGAGAGAGAGAGAGAGAGAGAGAGAGAGAGAGAGAGAGAGAACCACTCCAGTGAACACTGCTCGTAAATTTTCTCTGAGTTCTATACATAGAGAAAGAAGAGCAAGATATATTTTTATACCTTCTCAATACACTTAAAAATTATATAACTGTGTGGTAACAATAACAAGGAACGTGAAAAGAGTACAAACCTTCAAATACTAAGTACATTAATTTTTTGGGGGTTGAAAGGGGTTCGGGATGCGCAAGAAGGTAGCCGAGGTGTTTGTTGGATAAAATCCACGAAAGAGGCCTGCCCGCGGGGGAGGGGGGTGCTGCAACGCCATCACATTTTGCTTTATTTAAAGCATTTCCAAGGCATAGTTTTTACAATCTAATGGTGAAGAGATTTTACTTGTTTCACGCTTAATTTGGTTGGGCGTCCGCTGACTTCACCTCTTCCACCCCCTTCTAACCTGCCAAAGATAAATAAGAAAAACTAAATACATAAATGTATTTACTTCTCAAAGAGCAGGGATTTGAATTGATTCAGGCAATCTATATATTATTTCATATAAAAATCGTTACGTCCCATAATTGAAAAACTCCAAGAGTGTCAATCGACTCGTAGAAATATTTTTGTATAGTTTGACTGTCAGGCGTCAATGAACGGATGTTCATTATACAATTATGAAACTGTCAATAATAATAATAATAATAATAATAATAATAATAATAATAATAATGACAATAATAGTAATATAAATGAAAGCGATAATTTGTAAAGTAACTCATGTACGCTTTTATTACAAAGTTCAAAATAATACTAAAATGTATTTTAATAATGTAAAAATTACTTTATTGAAATGAAAATCTTATGAGTTCATCTATGAATACTCACATTTATAATAAATAACAATCATATCTAAACAGTCTTTTTGCAATCAAGTTAATTAGCTCAAGACAATCACACGGACGAAGACAAAGATGAACCAACGTACGGACTAACGAGACAATGAATGGAAAGGGCTTTATGAAGATGTACATACTCCAAGGAGGGAGGGACTGGCTGCATGGGACGAACAAATAACATCAGGAAATGGAAATGAAACCAAATCTTGACTAAACGTAAAATATTGTTGTAGAAGATAGTTATTGCACAATGTCACTGAAAACAATGCATTTACGATGTCACGTGTACCAGTCTCCTAAAAATATACTATTAAAAAACAACATGAAAACAATTTTCTTTAGACAATGGATCCCAAACAAAGGAAGTAAATGAAATAGCAAAATTAGTATGAAATACACACTATTGACAAGAAGAGAACACAGAATTCCACCTTGCTCTGCTGCATTAAATTGTCATGTTTGAGGATACCACACCCCATACAAAAGAACGAAATTTGTTTTTGTTGATTTTTCGTTCTTTTGCCTCACTTCACTTATCTATTTGCATCTTATTTACTTGCTAAAGTTATTTGAAATGTATAGCTGGAAGAAAATAAATTATTATACTCACCTATTTAAGGTTTTCTTACACTATATATCATTTTTTTATCAGGGTGCAAAAAATCAGTGGCGAAATTTGCCCTAATTGATAAAATGGCATAACCAATTGTTCCTATACTCGATGTTGTTAGTTTTGAGCAGAGGAAGAGAAAAGGAAATAAAATATGGAAGATTTATAGAGAAGGTATGAAAGATTTAATCTACCTCAGATCATTATCACAATGTTGAAATGCAGAAAAGCGTTGAAATTGTTTTAATAATTTTACTGTCTCGCTTCATTAAATACCTTTGTCTACCGAACCTATTACTAAAACGAATGCATATTTATGTGTAAATATAAGTTTTGCCTGGTTGTGGCGATATGATTGGATACACACGCACACGCTTGCAAAAAGACACACACACAGACACTCCCGGTAAGGTAAGTATCATACTTTCATCAAGATATTACAAAAAAATGTTAATTCTATATACAAACATACAAAAATTACAAAAAAGAGATGTCAGCGTGTGTAGTCTCTGAGTCAAACATATCAGTTGTAGAGCATGTCAATGACTAATCGATAGTCATATTTTAGATAAGGTCAAATGTTTATAAAGCCAAGCGGTAAATGAACATTTGTCCACCATTTTTAAAAATATGTTGGAATAGTATAACATTATTCTCCGGTTTCCTGTCTAACTCAAACGCGCTGTTACGTCATACGTTTCGTAGTAAGAGTATGTTTATTTTTAACATGTTATTTGTCTTTTGGCGGTAAATTCACTAGGTTGGCGATTGTCGGCCCTCTATCTGAAACGAATCTAGGTTTATCATATGTAGGGGTTTCTGCCCTATTTCAATAAATGTAATGATTAAAGAACACTATCTTTTTTGTAGTAAGACGATAAACGAGAACTAAAGCCACCGATGCCAATAATATTGCTGCGGCAGTGGGATCGAAAGCGACGCAGAACGAAAACTGGAAAAGGTTACTCAGGACAGATAATTTCTTATCACTTTGTCCTTAAATGACTCTTCAGTTTTGACAGTGATGAAATAAAGGTTCTTGCATTGATACGAAGAAAATGAATGTACTTTTAAGTCTAATTGAAGAAAGGAAAATCAAGTCGGTATTATTGTCAAACATAGATATTCCTGTCACTTTCTTTTAATAAGAAGAGAAGGAATTTCGCAAAGAAAATAAAAAATTCATGTTGCATGTACATTTCCATAACACCATGACGGAAAAATATACAGAAAAATATCACAAATCGTCAATTAATTGTCAATTTGTCTTCTGAAATATCGATTCGCATTTCGAAATGACTTACCGCCACGAATTCCCAGTCTCGTGTGTAAGAACGAGTTGTCTAATGGGACGCAACTATTCAAACTTTTTACATGTTCATGTATTTAAATATTGAAATACATTTGACATAGTTGTCGGCAGTAAGCTTTTGAAAATGACACATTTGAGGGTCACCAGGTTTGTTTGTCATACTGGTTATAAAACCCTCATGGAAGAAATTTCAAATTTATTACATTTAGTTTGACTGTATGAATCGTTTGTAGAATATTGCAGTTCATTGAATCATCCATGCTTTTTAAATACACTGCAGACAGATGTTGAATGATGGGGTATTTTGAAAATGTCGTACGTCACCGTCTTAAAAGTTAAAAGTATATTTTGAAAACGGAGCACAGGAATGAAAGTATAATGAACCAAAACAAAGTATGATGATTCAGATAAGCCACCATGGTTTTGGGTTCTCTCTTCAAAGTGTCATGGTTGGTGGAAAATATGGAAAATAAGCAAACTGTTATTCAATGTGAGATTTGTTAAAACTATATTTTTATTAAGCATGTAGTTGTAGCATCAGGTCAGCATATGTAATTAAAATGGCCACGTACTGGTCGCAATCCCAGAATAAACGGGTCGCACTTCAGAATAAGCTCTTTCAAACGTCAAATACACCTTTTTTTAAATTAAACGTTACAGAGTAAATTCATAACTGCAATGCAGTCAGACCGATGACGCAAATGCACGGTATATATCTATACCTAGGCACTATTACGAATATTAGGTTGTTCAAGATATTTCACAAAACGGCAACTGTCTGATTAATTTGTTAGAGAAGGATACATTACAACCTTTTAATATAATGTAAGATTAAAAAGGAGATATGAAAAAATACACAGCCATATAAGGTGACGCTCTACAGTTTCATATTTCTCATAGAGATCGATTTTAAAATAAACGAATTACCCAGATTTTCTGACTCTTTATCCAGGCTAATTCCAAAAGACCTTCTATATCTTAGGCGCTGTTAAAACAATTTTGATTCCATTTATTTGGTGTAAGATTGGTGGATTTAATTTGGTTTATAGAGAAATATACATCTTAGTCTTACATCGGATGTGCACCAATAAAAAGCTGCTAACACTGCTTGGATTTCAGTTTCTGAACTTCAGAGGATAAATGAATAAGGGCACCGATAACACTTGCTCAAGAATAATTATTGTATATATTGTATAGTGTATTGATCGTACTTTCAGAAGCGTGTACTGTGTATTCTAGCAGAATTATTTTACCACTATTTTCATTACTGCTAAGGATACAACAATTCAGGCTGATTGTCTGAGTCAGAGTAGCCATTATGGTTAGCGGTATGTTTAAAAAATGTAAAATTTTCTGAGTGCAATATGCATAGAAATGTCAACCACATTAAATGAAGTAGATACTAACTGTAGATCACCGAGTTCCGAGTTGGGGGAAAGAACTCGTTTGTTTACGGCATACTAACATACATCTGGGCCTGACGGTCTTCAAATTCCAACGCCGTTTCTTACAAATTCTTTTCACCCGCTCCGAACAAAAACATATGTAGTTTTGTCTACTAATATAATTTATGGGGGAACTGTATGGTATAATTCTAATATGCGTAACATAAGTTAAGATAGATCACAAATGTTATAAGCAATATATAATAGCTTGTGGGCAACTTCGAGAGTATCATTTAATGTTTTTCGTTGTCAAAAGTGCACTTTCTGAGGGTAACAGTGGTATTTATAAAGAAAACGTCTTTAAGCCGTTACTTCTACGTGCCGGAGATACTCTTGTATTATTGGCATATGCAGGAAGTGAAACTCAACGGTTATTTGATAGATTGCTCCGCCGCAAATCCACAGGCTTATCTCAAACGTGTTGAGATTAACTAAACACCCTCAAAAGTGTGGCTTTTCAGGTCCTACTGTTAGTGACCTTTAAACATTCAGTTGTTGAATATTTAAGCACACTTCTTTAAAGCCATTTCTCTCAGTTATAGTTACTCAGTCCCAAGGTAACAGTCCTGTAGTCATGAACTTGTACGTTATTAAATTACACACAAATATCCAGTCATATTGATAATAATCGCATAGTCATCAATGCATTAGTCAATATATTGCAGGAAAGGGACCCATAGAGGAATAAATCAATTGGTAAGATTAATTAAACATACATCAGAATATATCATGATACTTGTTTATACATGCACTTCTGATCGGCCTGTATATCAAAAGATAAGAACAATATGAAATTGTTAATAAACAAAGATATCGGAGTATACCGTGATGATATATGTTTGTATACGTACTAAACGTTTTGGTATCAAAAGATTAACCCGAGTTGAAATCACTTGGTTGGAAATCTCTAAGGAATACAAATTTATGAACTTTGAGAACGCCCCTAATATAACTCAGTAGTTATCTTTATGGTATAATCTGAATCTTGGTAACATGAGTACCAAGCTACAACAACATCGAGTTTATAATGTGATGCCATTCATTGTCCATTACATTGCTAAATGGGACTATATTTTATTAAACTTTCTGAGGATAGCTGTGTTATTTATAGAAAAGAGGTGCTTTAGCTGTTGGTTGTACTTTAGATAGATGATCTTTCATTGCTGTCTCAGTTGAAATACAACGTGTATTAGGTAGACTTATCCAATGACGTACCTATTAGAAACTTAAGTTAAATCTTGATAAAACTAAGGTAATGGTTTCCAGCAAGGACGGATACTTTAGGTTGGCTCGTATTACAAGAAATTGGTAGTTTTATTCTGATAAAGATGAGTTTATTTAAAATTTGAGCATTAAACGATTTCTCAGTTTGTCTTATTCCTCTGACGTATGTGATTGTAGTGAAGTTCATGATGCAGAAAGAGTGCGTGATAATATTTGCAAGTATGGTAAAGGTGTTGGTGAGGCATGATATTACCAAGGAGTGGGGAACTAGGAGGCTTTTATCCATATATTAAGTTGTAGATGTAACGTAATATACACAAAACGGACATACAGAGGAGAATAGTACAGACATACTGAGTTTGTTCTATTCAAAATGGAAAAAAGAAAACAATTATAAAAACTATATGTTCATGAACCACCTGTTGTACTTGTTATGCTCACATCTTATTTGTTTCGTATTTGTGCATTCAATTTTACCTGTCATCTGTCCGCACCAAATATGACATTGAATTAAAGATTTTGTAATTTAAATGGTGTAACGTAAGTCAGACGCTTCTAATATAAGATTTTCTATTAAGATTCTGTTGACAAATCGTAAATGCCAATCTTAGTAGGAATCCCAGGAGTGATCCCATATGTAGGTATTAAGAAATTATGTTTACTAATGCATTTATTGAGCACCCATTGATACGGATGCTGAATCTGTATTTCCCTAATGCACACTTAGACTGGCTCTATTTATATGTTTCATCGACGCCCGATTTACACTGTTGTCAATATTGTTAGACGTACTGACTTGAACATGATTATAAATGTCCCGATTCGTTTGGATTCCATCCACGCTATGCTAAAATATTTGGTAAAAGCAAATGTTGGATATTGATGTCATTGGCATATCCATACGCCATATGAAACAATTTCTTTCCACCGCCTTTTCACAAAACAAGCACGTAGGTGTGTGCATGTATTGCATTGCACTTTTGTTTCATTATTACACGTTTTGTGTGATATTTGTTAACTCATTAGAGTTTTATTCCAGATGAAAAATTGACACGGTTTTAAAGACGAATGTTAAATGCAAAGGCCTATACATAGTTTTCCACTCATGATCTTAATGTACGTTCTGAAATTGTATGCTTTATAATATTATATATTCATCTCATAATCTAACTCGCATTCAAATAATTTTTGATAATATACAGTTTGAACAAATATAGTATGATATTTTGTTTAAATGACGACAATCAAGTGCAGATAATCCCCAGTGACACCTCCAAAATGTTATATGAGACCTGACTGGTGATCATTGGGAACACATACTAATTTACTAAATGTTTGTCTTTCTTCTAAGAACACTTCAGAAGTTACAGCATTCTTATTTCAAATATTCTCGAAGTAATGAGGTGATCATTCGGCAAATCTAAGTAAGACCTGAATTATAACAAACTTAATTTCTTCAATGAGTTTGGAGAAAGATTCTAAACATGCAGAGAGATAACTACATTACATATCTAATAAATGATCTCTTTAAAGATATTGCAGAAATATCGATCGAAATTAATGTTATGTCTGAGAAAAGAGATCAGATCCGAAATTATCAGGCTTACAGGATAAAGTTATGCATAGTTTAAAACGAACAAAACATATTCTAACTAGGGCACGATCCATAATGCATCTATTCCTCCCGATTGCTAAATCCGTATTAATTGTATCAACATATCTTTTGATACTAGTACTGTCGTCGAAATGAACTTGGTGAGAGGAGACAGAAAGATATTTTTCGTCTGGAAAATGTGATCCTCGAAACAGATGTTCACATAGACTTGAGGGTATCTTTTTATATATAACGAGGGAGGATGACACCTTGAATTTTCTCATTTCAAGAATAATACACGTGATCTCGTTTGAAATTTATACTTTTTCAACAAGGATTTCGTTTTCACTTTGTTCGTTGACTTTGTTGTATTATCTAATGATCTCTCATAAAAGTTCCCATTCTGGTTTATCAATTTCTGTTTCGGCTCCAGAAAAAAACGATGCCGTACACACACACACACACACACACACACATATATCTATATATCTATATATATATATCTATATGTATATATATATATATATATATATATATATATATATATATATATATATATATATATATATATATATATATATATATATATATATATATATATATATATATATATATATATATATATATATATATATATATATGATTTATACAAATAGATAGATAGATAGATATATATGTATACTGATATACATATATATATATATATATATGTATTCATATAGATATTTACAGATATACACTTATATACATATACGTATACTATACGTATACGTATACATATCGATGTATAGATATGCATATACGTATATATGTCATTCTAAGGTCGGTTTGACCATGTTGGGCTTGTTTGATTTGATAGATTTGTTTGTGGTTGAACTAAACAAGCCGTTTCGTCCATTTGAATGTGGTGATGATAAAAAATAAACCATGTGGACGAGTTCTTTGAGTCGCAAATCAAACTATCAAACAAGTAAATAAAAGAACGTGATATTCACATATGAATATGAAAGTCAATGTAATTGAAAGTACCATTCTGATGATTTAAGCAGTTATTCAGGATAAATATTCGTAACTATTTGCATATAGAATGCTTCAGACTATGACCAGTGCTCTCCAGAGTGTAGAAACAAACATACAAAAGCATATTGAGTGCAAGTGCTATCGCATATCTATGAGAGATATGCCATTTAAGAAGTCGGGTATAACAACAAATTCGAGCAAAACGAAGGTTTTGATAGAAAACAAACGGTATCAAAGCCAACAGGCCAAGTAGAATTATTTCCGCTCGCTAAATTGAGTGTCACACACAAGAAACTTTGCAATTTTCCCTGCTTAAATATTCATCAGATTGCTATAAGAGAAAAGAGAGTAAACACAATAAGGAAATGGACGAAGAAGGAGAGGTCTTCAAAAAATGAAGAACCCCTGCCCACCAAGAAATCCAGACCACCAGAAGAAAGTGACAGAAGAACCCGTGTCGCTAAAGAATTTCAAAAGGAGAGGCAAGAAGTAGAAGAAGAAAAAGTACTTGTTTTGTGAAATTTCATTGTGGTTTTCAAAAAGGAGTAGTTATTATTTAGTATGAAAAAAAAAACAACACACGCACTCACACACGCACACCATTCCATGAGGTTAAGTGTTTCTAATACTGTAAATATGTATATAATAGAGCAGATGGTGTGATGGATAATATGTTTGTGCGATTTCATCTCCTCTCTTCCTCAACACACTCTCCAAAAATGTTTTGGCTGAAGTTCACGCTATCTATCTTGAAGACAACATGACTATTTCATATCTAACAACATCTGCATCAACCGCAGAGAGAGATTGAAAGGGTGAGAGAAAGGGTAAAACGGATATGGCGGCAGAGTAACCAAGAGCCATTGAGTATGTTTAATTTAAACAGTTCATGCCCCAATGATTGCCATGTCTTTGCATGTGTTGTTGATAAATGTTTCTCAAATAATGTTTGATACACGAATGTTAATGCACATATATGATGTGGTGTCCAAAATGAAAAGCATCTTCTCATCTTGTGAAATCATTTCTTCTAACGTTACTTGAATACAAATTAAGTCTTGAACCTAATAATTGACTGATTGAATATAGCGTTAACAATATGCCGGACGAATATACATATGGATAGATTAACCAAGGTACGCACGTTCGGATGAAAGTAGGGAAAATTTATACTTAAGATGGCACTGTTGCGAGCAGCGAGTGACGGGCCTGGATGGGATGAATATTAAAATCCCAGCTGATTCGAACCTACACTGAATTATATTGTTGTAGTAAAGAAGTATCGCACAAAGACAACGAAAGTCCTGCATTTAACACATCATATGAGTCACTCTACTAAAACCGTTACAGAAATGATGTGAAAAATAAAACAATGGATCCCAAACAAAGACAGGAAATGAGATGATATTTAACTTCTAACGAGCTCTAATTGGATGAATACAATTTTTATTTCATTATATTATAAACAATACAAACCACATTTCCTATACAGTAAAGATCAATAATCATGGTCAAAACAAACCTTAAAAAATAACAAACCAAAAATAATTATGTTGCAGAGCTGAAGCAAAGGAATCATACTCATCAATTTAAACTCTATTACTTACACTTTTTTCGCTTCAGGGGTTGAAAATTCATGAATTAAATTTGCATTAGAGGATGAAGGGTTTTTGTGACGTTTGTTACCTTTAGAGTTAAATCTAATCCAGATTACCAATCACGGTCCAGAGTCAAATCTAATCCAGCTCACTCATCAAGGTTCACAGTTAAATCTAATCCAGCTCATTCATCAAGGTGCATAGTTAAATCTAATCCAGCTCACTCATCAAGGTCAAATTTAAATCTAATCCAGCTCACTCATCAAGGTCCATAGTTAAATCTAATCCAGCTCACTCATCATGGTACACATTTAAATTTAATCCAGCTCACCCATGAAGGTCTACATTTAAATCTAATCCATCTCACCCATCAAGGTCCATAGTTAAATCTAATCCAGCTCATTCATCAAGTTCCACATTTAAATCTAATCCAGCTCACCCATCAAGGTCCATGGCTAAATCTAATCCAGCTCACTCTTCAAGGTCCATAGTTAAATCTAATCCAGCTCACTCATCAAGGTCCACATTTAAATCTAATCCAGCTCACCCATCAAGGTCCACATTTAAGTCTAATGCAGCTCACTCATCAAGGTCCACTGTTAAATCTAATCCAGCTCACCCATCAAGGTCCACAGCTAAATCTAGTCCAGCTCACTCATCAAGGTCCACAGTTAAATCTAATCCAGCTCACTCATCAAGGTCCACAGCTAAATCTAATCCAGCTCACTCATCAAGGTCCACAGTTAAATCTAATCCAGCTCACCCATCAAGGTCCATAGTTAAATCTAATCCAGCTCACTCATCAAGGTCCACAGTTAAATCTAATCCAGCTCATCCATCAAGGTCCATAGTTAAATCCAATCCAGCTCACTCATCAATGTCCACAGTTAAATCTAATCCAGCTCACTCATCAAGGTCTACAGTTAAATCTAATCCAGCTCACCCATCAAGGTCAACATTTTATCTAATCCAGCTCACCCATCAAGGTCCATAGTTAAATCTTATCCAGCTCACTCATCAAGGTCCATAGTTAAATCTAATCCAGCTTACCCAGCAAGGTCCACATTTAAATCTAATCCAGCATACCCATCAAGGTCCACAGTTAAAGAAAAGGAAGCTAAATGGTCAGCCAAGTCAGCTTGAGGGGTGCCCACACGTATAGGTAAAGCAATACCAAAACCATAAATGTAACCTTTAATTGATTGCACACTACTAATCTTTCAGCCTTTTCCATAGACAGACATGAAGAATATGATGTCTTAAAAGGAAATACTTAAATATATACAAGAAGATCATTGCGAGAGGAACTTAGCTATTTACGTATCAGTACCAGGTAGAAAATAAAAAAGTAATTGTGACAAACGAGCATATGATTATCATAATAAGTGCAATAAACTAATGCACACAATGCAAATAAAGATACAATTAGGTCTCATACGAAAGCAAATAAGCAAATGAAACACATGATGAAATAAACATTATTATGTGTGTTCTCGATTGAGATAAGTAAGATTTAAAATAATGTATTCGTGCTGAATTTAAAAGTGACTGATACATCACGTTGTAAAAAAGATGGTGAAGTTTCATTCGTTTTAACTTGTTTAAGACACATTACTGTCCTGTTTAGCAAGCGATGAACATGGTAAATTTATTATGGTGTCCCTCATAATCATGCCTCCTTCGTGTCTCATATAACATTTTGTACGTTGCATTTAAGGACTACCTCCTATTCTTTATTTAACATGGAACGTTATCATAATATTTCCTTATCAATTATAAATAAGTATCATATTCTATTCTTTGAAACTGACTTTACTGATATACAGGACGAAAATGTTTCTGAAGAAATGATATTTTGTAGGTCAGCTATCCTGGTAAAATATCAGAACTCTGATTTAGTTCCTGCAGACATAGTTGTTTTTTACTTTTCATCTATGAATCGTTTTGTACGCTTGCTGAACGAATTTACAGCATAATGATTACTTTATTAAAACTCGAAAGCGAAATGTTGTATGCCCCTTGTTCTTTAGAGACGTCCATGAAGCAGGTTTCCAGCAGAAGCTACCAGAAAATTAAAACAGTCTTTAACCCGGATAACACATGTTGAAAAAGTCAACTTGATGTAGGTTCCCATAGAACATCTATGTTGGACTGGAAAACACTGATAATCTTTCTTTTGCTTTGAAAATCCGAAGACAGTTTCACATCGATTCCTACCACGCTTTCTTCTTTTTAGTTCTGGAAATATCAGAAGATATGATTGAAACAAAGTGTTATAGTTGCATAAAATAGGAATTGATGGAAAGCTTTTATATTAAAACGAATCTTTTACATCATGTTATTTAACAAACTAGTAATTAAGCAAGTAAATGTCTACTATTATCATAAGATTTGAAGGGAATGTATTTTGAAGATGTTTTTAAGATGACCAGAAAAACGGTTAATTCATTTTTGATGAGACATCTTCAGAATGGGAGGTTGATAAATGCATCACATCGTGCTAGGTTTGTGCACGTACCTGTCAGAACTGTTACAAATAAAGTGTTTTTGTTCAAATAAGTTTATAAGCATTTAAAATTGCAAGTCATCAGTTAACACATGAAGCATTTATGACGAATGACTCCTCAAGGAGGGCTATACATTGAGCATTTGTATGTCTTCGTGCGTAATATGGACAAACGCACATTTATGGAAAATGTGTAATCCGGCTAAGAAAATCTGGAGACAAGGGCTATAATTTATTTCTTATTATTATAAGTTCGTATCGAACAAAACCGGTAAGAAGGAGAAAATAAATATGCGATGTATACACATAGCGGTATAATGTTTTCTTCCGGTAAGGTGGAAAGAAATGATTTCACATGGCATGGGGATACACTAAGACTTTTAGATAGAAACGTATACTCTGTATAAAACGAGTTCTTTTCCTTGACTCGGTAGAGTACACTGTTGAGATTTTGCATTTATTTATACACATATATTTTGTTCTGGAACTATTTCAACTATACCGACGTGGATATATAAATTTATTTCAGAGCGTCTGCCATGACATAGTTTGAGTCTGGATGTGCAATATGGAAAATATGGATCAAACATCCGTATCAAATCATCTAAATCATGGATTAAATGGGTATGCAGCATATAAATATATCAACATTGTTGATTTAACTTTCTTTTATATCTGTATCGCATTTTATTTTAAATTAAATCTCCATTACTTGTGAATAGCGTTGAGACCTTGGATTGTGTGTAGTTCAAGAATATTGTTTCTCAAAACAGTGCTGTTTATTCTTTTCTCTATTAAAATGGGTAGCATTTATGAATGCATATTAGCAGTAAATATAATTTCTGAGTGCGCAACGAGTTACTGAATATAGGTAAATACACATAGAGTCTGTATGATTTTCTGATGCACATTTCCTCTTGTTTTTGATAACATTAGGTTGTAGTATATGGTTTCAATAGTCCATTCCAGTTAATTATAGACCGAGATTTCTTTATACGTAGGAACATCGTATGGGACAATGTCTAATTCACGGATCATGTGCTTATCTTAAAGACCTATGAGATTAGTTTAAGAATTTGAATACTGCTTTAGCTTTATACTTAATACCTACTTCAGTACGTCCTTCGCGGATGGCCGTATTATATAATCATGTTCTTTGCAAAGTTTCCAATTCGTATACCAGTTAATCACATTTCAAATACCTATGTGTCCTCGCAGGTATGAAAATTAGAAAAAAAAGAAACAAAATTTAAAGACAGGGCTACTAATATAATCATATAGATTTTGCAGATCTTCATTCGAGGTGATAAACTATTACTAATGATAGACTAGAAAGAGTTGTATAATGAATTCAATGTATCGTCTGTTCTTGCGTATTTAGCTTATCTGTACCATCAGATTGTACATGTTTGCCACAATTAACTATATGAAATCATAATGGCGAGAATGGAGAAATGGCAAAATAGGTCACCACAATTCTTTTTTTTTGTGGACAGATCTTATGAATAATACTGGCTATGTTTGATAGTGGAAAATAACACGTACTTTTACTGATAAAGTGTTATTTTAGGTATATTGCATACCTCAAAGTTGTACATTGGTCTTAAAGAATTGTAGATATTGTTTCTTTGATTGTCGTAGGGATGAAGCTTTTCATAGACTTTGCTACAGGATGCGCTGAAAAGAAACGTTGCGCAAGTAAAGTAACAACAACGAGTCAATATATTTCCCAGTACATACAAATAAGACGATTTTGTTTGCGTGCACAAATGTGTGGCTTTTTAATAACTCTACGTTAATCACTGCTTTATTCAGAATACAATTCTGGTAAATCATGTGTATGATGATATTACATTTTATTTCCTTAATGCCGTTATGAGATACAAAAGATCCGCGGTTACATTGTACCATGATCCCAAAAATAGATTGAAGAACATACAAGAGTGGTCTCTGAATCCTCGAAGAATGTTATCGTCTTACATGCATGAGCATGTTATAAATTATGCATATAATACAATCAGTTACCATCATCAACATTTCATTGTAGAAATTTAGAATAAACGTTAAGTCATTTACTTTTACTTTGCATCATATTGATACAAATTTTTCCAAATCAATAAATGCACCATAATTTCATTTATGAAACAGGTCATTAATCCGTTTAAAAGCCAACCACTTATCTTTTTGTTTATCTATTTAACTATTGATCTAAAGAGATTTACCCGGGATTGTGGTTTTTTGTGATTTCTGTGACGATGCATGTAAATAATAATAATAATAATAATAATAATAATAATAATAATAATAATAATAACAATAATAATTATAATAATAATACTGCTACTACTACAATTAATATTATTATCATTAATAACAAGAATAATAATGTTAATAAATGAAAGCAAAGATGAACAGGAAAATGTAATAATAATAATAATGATAATGATACTACTACTACTACTACTACTACTACTACTACTAATACTACTAATAATAATAGAAATCCGAAGTTAAAACAATAATGATGATTCAACTAATAACATAATATCTGAAATTAGTTCGCAGAAAGGACTTAAGAATTCAATATAGCATTGATAATAATACAAGGTTGCTTATTTGGAAGAGGTTAGAAAGATAAATACTAATCATCAAGCGCTAGTGCGCAAGCTTTAGGAAGCCATTCAGAAAGCAGACGTGAATAAATTATGCCTTCAAAATTAGACTGTAGTTTGTTAAGATGCGTGGGAAACAAATACGCTGTAGGTACCTTTTACAGAGTAATTAGGAGTATATTCAAAATGTACTCTATCAGTGAATTTAGAAAGTATTGGGATGCATTATATATATATATATATATATATATATATATATATATATATATATATATATATATATATATATATATATATATATATATATATATATATAAAATTAAAGATGGTGAAATAAAATTACATATAGGGTCTGAATATGCCGTCAATTCAAACATGTTTCTATGCAATTCCTCATATTTCTTCTCATCAGCATCACTGCGTTGTTCAGCTCTATTAGTCATGGGGCCCATCGTCAGGTCTGGATGAGGGCTGATATCGATAAATGGAAGTGGAAAGCATTCTGAATAAATTTTCAGCTTCAACATATATCAATGTTTTTATCATATTTCTCTTACGCAATTTTGATTGAAGGATACGGCTCTATTTGTTGATCAAACAAAATTAAAATCTGAAAATATTATAAGCAGTACAAAACTTTTAAATAAGATTGGTATTTTTGATTTATTAAAGGACTTATTAATATAAAATCACATATTAAAAAGCTGGTGACGTCTGGTTAAGTTCGCAAGTTCGAATGATCCCCATTTTATCAAAAATAAGTCATTAATTATAACTTTTAAGTTTGATACTAATGTTTGATGCAACGAGGTAGATATTAGGAAGAAGTCGACTTTATTTCAGTAACTGTGGTCACGTGACATATTTTATAATATCGTACCTATTACAAAAACGAAATAAATATGAGATTTGTTTTACAAAGATGAACATAGTAATAGTATAAAGTTTTATTTGTTTACCAAAGACACACGAGTAAAAATGTCCTAACATTATGACTCCAAACTGTGACATATTAGCATAAAATAATTGTAACACAAATATTTATAGACGCATTTCAAATTTTACAATTTACTTTTCAAACGACAAATTGACTTATATGCTTCTTATGCTAATACATTAATGACATTTGTTCCGAACTGCACTTTATGAGGAATAAACCCATAATAGTCGACATACACTAGAAACTAACATAAAATTTAAATTTATCAAATAAAGTTGCATTTCAACTGTTGTGCCCGGTAACACAACATCATCTGCGAAAGGTAATAAAAATAGGTTCACACATATTGTATAACAAGAATGATAGAGTGTATTTTTCGTAGGCTTTACAATTTCGCAACTTCACACCCTGCTCACTAGCTCCTGTTTCTTTGCCGGATTTCACATCATCGATTGCGTTTCCAACGTCTTCTTCAGTAATATTTATATAAAGATCATACATGTTGTATTATTCAACGAGTGTGATGCATTCAATTATGCCAGATTTAGAATCTGTTGTTGGCCATGACGTCATCTTAATCTTAGTAAATTTCAAATCTTTTCATATTGAACTCTATTTTCCGCAGGTAAACTCTTGCAAAGTCTTTTAATGTGAAACGTTTGCAGGTTGTATTTAGAGCTGTTATTCCTAAATTTTCTTAGTTCCTTCACTGCCACTCTTTCCGCATTTTTACATTCCGTTTCAAACCACGTGTGTTTTGTAGTCTCAAGGCACCTAATAAACGGGAATCCTGTACAAATCGTTTCATACATTTTCGCCCTTCTGCTGCGTTAATAATTTGTACTAAAGGATCTACTGCTGTATCAAATTTCATATAATTAAATCAGGAAGAAAACTGGCTTTCAAACTCAAGTGACCGTGGAAATTTAGTTATGTTCAACTTACAATCTTCCTACACAATTTCTTCGCTGAATAACTCTTGGAATTCTGCTATATTGTAAAATGTAATTGCATATGCATTGATTTTGAACTCTACATTCTTTGATTGCCTCATCCAATTGAATGTCTGCTAGAAAATAGTAAAATCAAGAAGCCAAGTTATTACAAAATGTTAAATATCCAATTTTGTTTGCATTCTATACCTTTCATTGACTATTCAAGGACCAGTGAAATACTAATGTCATAAGAAGATATCCACGTTGTTTGGATTCCATTTTATTCACGTTTAACGTACTTGGAGGTAGCTTGTTAGAGACATAAGTAATATTCTGAAGTAGCTGAATAGGAAAGGTTTATCATAGTGTATGTAGGCATTTTCCGGTATTGCATAATCACAAAAACAACATAACGAGAAATGAACACCAGGATCCAAAGGGCAAGAACTGGCCATGATGTTATTATGTAGAGACAATATCTCTTCTTCCGAGTCTGCAGGCATATATCATCTTAAACCTAATATGACATGGAAAGGTATACTGATATTTACACTGTTAAGATTTAGTCACAATATATTACTAAATTTACTAGGCAAAGCTTGAATTAAACTTCAATGCGCGTAATAACATATATGTTATTTCCACAGAATTCATATCATTAGGTGGCCTAGATCTTACAGATGCAAATGTTTTATACTCCAAAATACAAAACTGATCAAAATTCTGTGTCCATGTCTCGTGACATCGAAGGAAATTGTACTATGTAATACAATTATAAATCATACTTATGCATTCAGTTAGTGTTTCCATCCAACTCTTTCACTACTCCTGATAAGTACCATGTCAGATATTTCCATTCTGAATGACAGACTGGTTAGAAGTGACTTGTTCATCATTCTCAGTTGGTTCTGTTTCTTCTGTCTCCTTTACTTGTTTTTTTTTTTACTTTGCGTTTCCTAGGATTTTTGTTTTGTCCTTGCTGGCTTCTTCCAGAATATTGAATTTAACCGGATCCTTTCCATTGAAATTTTTGTATGATATATCTTTAATATACATGCGAAATTTCCTTTTCGTTTCCTCCCATGTATGTTTGATTGCTTCTTGTAGCTCAGCACAGATTGTATTGTTCGTGTATGATCTTCGTAGCCCTCTGTTCTGTCTTCATGTGGTTTCTGATATTTGTGTCCAATGTTACGTGAAAGGCAGCAAACGTTTCCTCTAATTCAAGAGTTTTCATCTTAAATCTCGTGTTGGCACGATGCAGTTGTTACATGAGATGGCTAAATTGTTTCAATTGTTTTTTTTTAAATTTATTTTTTGACGTCTTTCATATATAGAATAACATGCACAATATCAACATATGTAATGTCTATAACTGTCACCGTCTGAAAACATCCGTCTGTGACATTACAGTCCCTCAATTCTGTGATTAGTAATATATTGAATATATAGGTACACGGGAGTATATGTCATGTATTTATCGTGGATCCTGTTCCTAACCTTGTTTAATCGCACTAAAATACAGTAACAACATTCTCTCTATTGATTTCTGAGACATAATAACTTCTAAATAGTATGTGTATTTTGTTCTGAAACAAAACTTATTACTATTCGCAAATGCTCGACCTCCTGTATTTCCACGTTATGGGTTTGGTTCAACATCATCACTATAGGTAAACATCAAGAACAAAAGACGTCATGTAGCTAGATATATTCTGCCTGGTACAATCCCATGAAACACATGAATACAAGATTTGACTGGATGAGCAAAGCACCCAGTCTTTAGTCTCAACCCAGCAGCACTAATCCTCGTTTTATATTTATAACTGAAAGCAAAGTATTATTAATATTAATGTATTTTGCTCTTCCTAAGGTGACCATTGTGCATTTGTTATGTGTTTTTGCTAGTGAGAAAGTAAACTGCAGGTAGATGGTGCACATTATTCAGAGCTTTTGTGAAGCAAACATTGTTCAGAAAATTGTATATAAATCCTGCATTATAATGTCATGATTCAGTTTTATTTATAATAATAAACCATCTACAAGTTGTAATGATTAATTAATCAACTCATTGCATACTATATGAAAAGAAAAGGAACCAATTAGAGTTATTTATTTCCATGAGAATAGGAAAGCTTAATTTTCCGTTTGCTTTTTAAATCAGAAATCATATCAAGGTACAAAAGTGATTGTTATACATCTGCTTTACAAAATACTTTGTTATACGAAATGTGCAGGCCGTAAACATAACAAGTTATTATGCTTTGCTGACGTTGAATTCTGAAGTTTGCTTTTTGAGTTCATTCATGTTTCTATCATCATACAATTTGTTTGAACTAATAAAATTCATTCTTATAATCCTTTTCAGATACGAAAATATTCGAATGTCTAATCATTTATGATTCTATATTCGTGACTTTTTTGGAGTTTCGATCTCTGTTTCAATAATATATATCGTGGTTATTTGTTTCTTTAATAAGTTAATGAAATTTATTCTTGTTCCTAACGAAGCCTTCTAACATACTCAGGCTTAAACCCTTTTCATACTTATCTTTCGAAGAACAGGCAGTTTAGTACATATCCTAATATAATCCGATATATTCTTAACTAATCTTACCAAATGATTTCTTGTTTCGTCTCTGTTCCTGCAATATATAGACGAAGACAAAGATTACTTTCGGCCTGTCACCATGTCACTCAGTATTCGTCTGCAATGTATTGACGAATGCATTGATGAGTACCGGATTTCTAGTTTGTACGTGAGTAATTGTCTTGAATATATTCACGAATACATTAAGTAATTACGAATAAGCGAAAATAATTTTATAGAAGACTGTGTATCATTTTCTCACCTGAAGAGTTGTTAAAGTGTACGTTAGTGATCGTGTAATTATACAGATTATAAAAATCGAGTTTTTAATCAACCTGGACATGTTTGGAGTGAACATATATACTTGGGGTCTTCTCATTTAAGGAGCAGCAAATCAGCGTAAGGTCTGATAAATCAATGAGAAAAATTACTTATCTATAAGTAATTATCAATTTTATGTTGACGTGTCTTAATGACACCAGGTGCTCAAATTATTCAGTCATAATTTGATTCCATATTGCCTATATTAACTCGTAGAATTGAAGTTTCAGATCAATGTCCCTGCTGTCGAAAGAATGTGGTGTCATCCACGAAAATACATTAGAGAAATTGATGTGAATATGTCCTGGGTCGTTTTCTCTTAAAGTACAAACAGTTGAATGGGACACGTAGCCAATATTTTTTTTACTTCCTTTTATATCTAGAAGCTTCCTCACGGAAATGACACCCAGGGAAGTGAGGACACGCAGGACCACTACTAAATAGACCATATGCCATATTGACTTCCCCACAGCAGTGAATGCATCAACCATAAATTGATTCCAGCTTGCCGATATTGGCTCTTAAAATAGCCCGGATGTAGGGTTCAGATGTAAGATTTGAGTCCCAGCTATCAAACTTGTGTGATGTTCATCCACAAAATACACTAAAGGATATTTAAATATTTTTCCTCTTAAGGTGCAAACACATTTGAAGGCCGTTGTTTGATACTACCTTTTCTTTGTGGAATCTTCCGCACGAGGATACCAGCCAGGAAAGCCAGGAAAGCAGCAACAAATACAATCATTACCGAAGAGCCCAAATACCATAATGTCATCCCTGAAAGTAAATAAATGTGATTGGACACTAAAACAGATTGAGTGATAATATGTAGGATGACCTCCCTACGGATAGATATAGCTTGATCGATAGATAGAAGATAAACAATAGGTGCAGTTCAAATAATTCCTAATAATATAATATATTTACAGACCTTGTTTAGGTGATGTGGCGATACTTTATGATTTGTGAAGATAAAAGAAAAAACAAATAATTAAGAGGTACGTTTTAGTTTTTATAAAATGTAGAATAAACGGAATATAATTTACTTATTGTATGTGCATAGCTAGAAAATATCAATCGCTTCCTTCATTTTGCATTGTCTGAGTTCTTACCATTTTCTTCATTAGATCCAGGGGAATCAGGAATACATGAAGAGTTGAAATCCCGATTTGTAATTTCCGGACTTGATGTGTTGTCATCTGTTAAACAAAAGGCTGTTATTTTATTACTTTTTCAGTGAAATGTCATGCATCTTTGTTAGAATGGTCTGTAAAGCGTTCACAAAATTATGTCATACATTTCATCCAATCAAGAGAGGTCATAAACGTTATATGAATGCACAAATATTCATAAATCTTCGCATCCTTAGTCTATGGCCATTAAATACACCAAATTTCACAGCAATCCATAACAGCTGCAGGACAAACGCTATGAAAAAATATGTAGGTTAGATCGTGTCGTGCACTGCACTGAAATACAAGACCAAAAAATCAGCAATACAAAAAAAAACCACAAAAAAAAAACAAAGCATTGTGGCAGCTATGTTTTTTTTTGAGATGAGGATCTTTAGGCAATGACCATAATATTGACAATCAAACACGGTGTAACTTGTGGAAGTAGCGAGATAGGATTATTAAACGCATCACAACAAATGGTCAGTTACATTATAACGAAGATTGCGGGAGAAACATGATTTGTCGATATGTGTATCATCAAAGGATGAACGTAATATTTTACCAAATCACGTAAGACAGAATAAGTATCTAGCGAATATGAATATTACTATATACCCCCATCACTGGAGATAAAGAGGTAACTGTTTTTTCTTTCTTCAGGCATAAGTTTGCCCAATTGGTATTGAAATTACCGGATGAAAACACATAGACCATCCTCTGACCAACAATGGTCACTATTCCGCCAAAGTTCAAGTTATTTGTAAACTCTTTCAATTAGGGATGAGTTCTAGACGGGCAAGCAACAAAACGGACAAGAAGGCAAAGTGATAACACTTTCTCACAGACAAAAGGAAAGGGACATTAAATTGCAATAAGACGTCGTACATCAGAGCAGAGGGAGGTAAAATTATCGTCAATGACACGACCATTAAATGACCTTTAATAATGCAAACAACATTTTAAATATAATCACTCCCATTTCTGACAAGATTGTCACTGATTTGAGGCAATTTCTTCGGGATTTGCTGATTTTACTTATGATGAAACTGCCGCAAAAGGAAACAGTAAATTTAAAGATATTTCTGATTCACTTTTCCAAGCGGTAAAATTTGGTTAATATTCATATACAGATCAGAAAATGAAAAAATAAATAAAACGCAAATAATGATTAAAATCAAGCAAACATTTTTTTGTTGTTTAATCATGTATTTGAAGACTTTTAATGATTAATCGCCCTAATTGTATATTAAGCAGATCACAAGTTTGAGGCATGCCCTTATTAACGTCCCAGTATCCTTAAGGAATACATTGGTTTTGAATCTTTGCTAGCGTCCCCCATGGTTGACGTGGGATGGAATGCCGTACCATTTAGTTGAAGCTTGGTTCTCTTGCTGCCATAAAAACAGGAATAAGCTACAATTTCTTTCCAGCGAGAGAACTTTTAAAATGTAATATTCATGTAGGCATGCTAAGACATTCACCTTGTAGCGTGTTTTTACCAACATTATTCCTTTCTAAGTTTCATTTTGCAAAATCAGTAATAATCAAAATTTTTAATGTAGAGTGCACGTAATTTCAATGAATTCGCATTGCATAAATATTTACCTCGAACGTCAACAAATATAGAATCCAAAAGGATCCCTTGGTCATTCCAGGCGGTATATTCGCCCTTCTCTTGAAACGTTATTTCTCGAATGTTGAGGCAGAAGTTCCATTTATTTAATGCACAATTTTCAATGCGATCCCGTGCTGCATGGGGTTTTCCATCATAGTTACAGTTCTTCTGTGCCACATCGTAGATTGTTAAAATACTGTTAACGATAGGCCCGTAAATTTTAATTGAAGATGTATATGCATTATTATACAAGAACGAGAGGATCATCGTTTCATTCTCTTGTCTAATTAATGTACGTCCTGGAAAAGAGTGAAATAAACTGGAATCATAATAAGGGAAACATTACTAATCTTCAATCCTTGTATTCATAAAAAGTGTGAAGACTATTAAAATACCAGTTCCATATATGTCCTAATTACGGTGGACGTTTTGTTTTGGTTTTCACGTGCAGACCAGATATAACCATCATATATTTTGATTATAGAGTGGCAGCCTTATCTACAGGAGGAACTGCAGGAATTGGGATCAAATGATTGTGCTTTCGTGTCCCGCATTAACCTCTACTGATTTTGAGCTAATAATGTAGCTGACTTTAGTCGTCTAAGCTATATAGCGTTACTAAACATTCGTTGGACAGTTAACGTTACTGGATTCAGTCGATTAATGTACGTCCTGGAAAAGAGGGAAAATATATATCATTACCTGTTGGGTATCTAGGGGTATAGTGGGCACTAGATAGAGGTAGTACCTGTGTTGTCTGGTAGCTGCACCATATGAGAGGATGGACGCACTGGTCTTCATCCATCTCCCATATCTCTCACTTCTGCCTCCAGGAAGGAATCATTCCCGGCCTACCCCGGTACAAACGACGTTGAGGGGGTGATGTTAAAACTGCATTACTAGTCGTATGAACTTCTATAGGGAAGTCACTTACTAGGGCGGAAGTCTCTACTTTCAACGTCCAAGTGTTTGTGACCAGGGCGCACCATATGTATTAGTGGAATGCGGCTTTGGCCGACAAACTATGGTTCGAAATAGCAGGGAAGGCATATTCTTCAGGCAAGGTTGGCCACCTGCCTAGGAAAGGGAAATTCTAATATAAAACGTACGGCCAGCTGACCTCGCTGTCACCGTCCTTGCTTGCCGGACTATGGCAGATGAGCCCAAGGTTTGAAGGGTGAGGCAAGTTTGCGCAGACTGCACTCCACTTGAAATGTTCATCGCATATTCATGAAGGAACTGTCTACTGTTTACGTTCGACTCTATCAAGAATTGCACCGATGGGAAAGAGGCGAAAACGGTAGGTGAAATATGTTACTGGGATCCGCAGTCCCAATCCTGCATGCCGGTGACTCACGCCTTTGGTCGTCTGGTGTTGATCCGGAGACGACATCATCACCCGGCAGCAGTGTAAGTGACCAAGCAGCCTTTTCTAGGGACAGCACTGCATGATGGGCCTAGAAAAGGTGGCCTAACCAAAACTCGTCTCTTCACCCCACCAGCCGGCGTTCCCTAGCCAAAGGGCATCTTGCAACGTAATCGAATCTTTACAACAACAAACAACAAGGCATACCCCACCCGATTCACATTGTGGAAAAGACTAAAACTGGCTTGTGAGAACATCAGAACAATGCTAGACTCAACCGACATAAACATAATAGAACGACGCTCTGCCTTAGTCGCACACGAACTCTCTGTCCTTGCTGTTGTCATTGCTACACTTAGCGAAGTCCGACTTTCAGAGGAGGGAAGCTTGATAGAACTCGGAGTTGGGTACACCCTGTACTGGTCAGAAGAACCGAAAATTAAAATAAAACGACTTGCTGTAGTCGGATTCATGATCAAAGACTCAATCGTCACAAAGTTAACAAACTTTCCCACGGGTCACACAGACTGCATCATGTCTATGCGTCTCCCGTTAGGGAACCAACAATACGCCACACTCTTCAGTGTATATGCTCCAACACTCCAGGCAGATCCTTCTGAAAAGGATCAATTCTACGCTGACCTACGCAGACTATGCAACAACGTCCTAGAGACCGACAAAATAATCATCCTCGGAGTTTGAATGCCAGAGTGGGCGGAGACTCAGAAGCCTGGAAAGCCGTCCTTGGGAAGCATGGGTGACTGAAATGACAATGAGCACCTGCTTCTTGAATTTTACGCAGAATTACAGCTCACCATCACAAATACCGTATGTCAGCAGAAAGACAACCTGAAAACTACCTGGATGCATCCTAGATCAAAACACTGGTATATAATCGATTACACCATAACAAGCCAGAAGGACTTAAAAGATGTCCTTCGTACTGGATGAATGCCCAGTGGAGAGTGCCACACAGACCATCATCTTGTCCGATGCAAGCTTGACTTCCACTTCAAGCCCAGGCCCAGACAACAAATAGGTAACTCGAAAGGAAGCTCCAGATCGAAGACCTGTTGTCTGAAGAGGTCAAGGCAGATTTTCTGGAGAGGCTGTAGTCTAGACTTGAACAACTTAATTTCCGCAAGATCTACCTCTAGAAGAGATGTGGAATCTCATCGAGGCTGCCATTCTGCAAAACTCAGAAGAAATCCTTGTATTCACCACTAAGAAAAACAAAGACTGGTTTGATCAAAACAACCAATAAATCCAAGAACTGCTTGCCGAAAAGAAATCAGCGTACCAAGCCCATCTGGTACAACCATCCTGTCCACAGAAGAAACCCGCATTCGGCCCTATCTGCAGCTCAATCCAGTATAGTCTCCGAGACATACAAAATGTATGCTGGACAGAGCTTGCAGAAAGAACCCAGCTGTACGTTGACACTGGTGACTACAAGGGGTTCTATGATGCGCTGAAAGACGTTTATGATCCTTCCTTCCATATACAGAGCCCTCTACGGAGTGCAGCTGGCCAAGATCTTCTCACTGACAGTAAATCTATCCTGAGCCGCTGTTCAGATCACTTCCACACCCTCGTGAGCACTTGCCGTATAGTCCAGGAGGGCGCTATTGATTTCGTCCTACAACATCCACCTAAGATGGAACTTGATGAGGCACCCACACTGCAAGACACTATAAAAGTCATAAAACATCTGAGGACAGGAAAGGCTGCAAGAAAAGATGGTATCTCAATAGAGATATGGAAGAGAGGAGGCCTAGAATTGCACACCTAACAATATGAGATCTTCATTTCCTGCTGGGAGCGAGGGTTACGTTACGCAAGACTTTCGAGATGCAGTCATCATCACCTTGTACAAAAACAAAGGGTAAATGTCTGACTGCTCAAACAACGGTGGGAAAACTCTGCTCTCCATTGTAGGCAAATTCCTTGCTAGAGTTTTGTTAAACAGACCTGTGTCCGCCATTGCAGAAGAACATGCTCCAGAGGGTCAATGTCGCTTCAGAGCCCATAGGTGCACAACTGACATTGTGTTCGTCCTGAGACAGATCCTGGAAAAATGCCCAGAACAAAACAAAGGACTGTACATGACATTGGTGGACCTGGCGAAGGCATTTGAGACGGTGAGCAGAACTGGACTGTGGAAAATCCTTGAAAAGCTTGGCTGTCCTCCTAAATTTCTTACCATGGTCATCCATCTTTATGAAGACCAGCTTGGTCAGGTCAGAAACAATACCGACGTGTCACAGACCTTCCCCAATACAAATGGCGTGAAACAGGGCTGCGTTCTGGCCCCCACACTATTCTCAACCTTCTTCAGTATGATGCTCCAAAAAGCAACATGAGACCTTGATGACGAAGAAGGCATCTATATCCGATTTCGTACTGATGGCAACCTCTTCAACTTAAGGCGATTTCATTCCCACACCAAGAACTTGGAAAAACTGATTAGAGAACTTCTCTTTGCAGACGACGCCTCCCTTGCTGCCCACACGTAAGCTGCATTACAGCGCGGAACATCATGCTTTGCAGAGGCTTATCAGATCCTTGGTATTGAGGTCAGCCTAAAGAAAACTGTCGTACTTCACCATTCTGCTCGCAAGGAAGGGTACGGACTACTAAGTATCTTCATTGACGAAACAAAACTGAACCTAGTCCACCAGTTCACCTACATGGGCTGTGTGATATCGTCTGATGCCAAGATTAACAAAGAAATAGACAACAGACTGGCCAAGGCAAACAGCGCCTCCGGTTGACTCTATAAACGAGTCTGGCACACCGGCAGTGTCTACAGAGCTGTCATACTGACCACCATCCTATATGGCGCCGAATCAAGGGTCACCTACAGCCACCACCTCCGACTCCTTGTTCGCTTCCATCAGCGCTGCCTCCGCACCATCCTCAACATCCACTGGGTTGACTTTGTCACCAACACTGAAGTCCTCAAACAAGCAGGGATCAACAGAATTGAGGCCACGCTCATGAAGATAAAGCTTCGCTGGGCATTGCACGTTTCCAGACTGCACTATATGATGAGCTGTCAACTATCCACCGCGATAGAGGGACACCTCGAAAGAGATATAAAGACTCCTTAAAAAAGACCCTCACCTCCTGTGGCTACGATCACCATCAACGGGCATGACAAGCTGCTGACCGTAGAAGCTGTCGACGTACAGTTCACCAGGCCGCTGCCACTTTTGAAGAAAACAGACGGGCCATCTTGGAGGAAAAACGATGGCGAAGAATAAACCGGGAACGATCGGCAGCACCCACCACAAGCCATATATTTCCCTGCAGCCTCTGTGGACGGGCGTGCCTGTCACACATTGGGCTCGTCATCCACCAGCGCGTGTGCAATAGACATGGAGATACCCCTTCCTAATCTTCGCAAGCGAAGTCAAGCCATCTTTATACTTATATATATCTAGCCTTTCTAGATCATGTCCCAGGTGGACATGCATATCATCGTCCTCCGAGAAGTTAACCGTATCGGACCTAGTAGTTCCAGTTTTAAACTTGCATAGACAGGGCTGTTATCCCTCTTAGATTAAGTTGATACAACTGGATATGGATATCAATATCAACTGGGTGTTTAACCATGCTAGCTATCATTATATAATGGTTAGCTAACCATACTGTATCATTTCGTTCCAGCTGTATACCATCTTCCTCTGGGATGTTGATCTTTATGGCTCCAGCCGTTTCTGTTGTAAATGGAACGGAACTTCCGCTGGCGTTTAAACTTGCTGGAGACAGTCATTCCAGCTTTAAATTTATATTATCATATGCTGGGCAATTACATCTGCTATATCTTGCTAACCTAGCTGTAAATGGACTCAGATCACAGTGATAAATTCCAGTTCAGGACCAAGAATTAATAACCAGTCTATTTTGTGAGCATTTTTTTCTCACTATCAATATAGGTGGTGATACAAGAGGTCTATTTAGGCATTGTTGCTATTAATTTAGAATGAATAAATGGTTTATTGTTTTGAATATGAGCATTATGGTACGGTTGTCTATATGTATTTCGACGACAACAGTGAGTAATGAGGCATCGATGTTAATCAGGAAGCAAAGTCGGTGACCGATTGCATGGTACGGTTCTAAAATTCCAGACTTTCATAAAAGAGTTAATATTAAAGATACTTGAGATTAACCTATGATTTTTAAGATTTGGAAACAATGAAAAATTCATCACTAGGAAATAAAGATAGGGACCATAGATGACAAATAATTGTGTTCCGAATAAAAATCGTTAGTAAAGCACTCACTATTTTCTTTACTGCCTTTAGAATGGCATAACATGCTGTCTTATTGTTTCAAACCTTCACCACCAGCCCTCTGTTGTACATAAAATCAATGTTAGGTTTCGCTTATTGTAGACGTAAGCTATTCGACCAGTATACAACATGTTTTACGACATTAGTAGAAGGAACATAATTGACTTGGGACCATAATACTAATGAGATAACATATTATATTCAGAAGGAAGTGACTTAATTGAATTGGTAACGTTCTTAACGAAGATATTTAGATAAACATGTACTTTTATTGCATCCAGTAAAATAATCTATAATGAACATGGTTTTCAAACTGGCATGCTTTAGCACAAAAAATTGTCAAATTTGTTTTTAAAACTTCTTTTCAAAATGAAATCTGGGATATTATCAACGCCATCTACTGAACATGTATTCATGGTGTCATGTTTTGACACAAAAGCACTCATTCGGATTTAGAAAATGCATAAAACCTGAGCTATTTGCATATCTTGCTTACGAAAATTTACATGTTATTTTTTAATCACACTTTTCTTTTTTTTTTGATTTTACAGTTTTACGTTTTGAAAACGTATTAAAGTTCAAGGATGCATGAATTTTTCTTTCGTTTTCAAAAACTTATATCAGTCAGTCAAAACTTTTCTGGAATGTATTTTAAAACCTTGATATGAGAAATAAAAACAACTTTGTACGATGTCTCATGTAGGGCGAACTACAGTTGAATCAATTTCTAAAATTCGGTCAAGAGGTTGTTATTTCCATAGCGACAAAGCTAGATTGGTGACCCCCAACTTTGTCATTCTTGAGGAGTCAATTGTTTCTTACACGAATGATACACAAGATTGATGAGTCATCGTGATTAGTTATGATGAGTTGTAAAGTAATATTTATGAAGGCAGATTGCCAATTAATAGATGCTTGACTGTATTTATCCGTCCGTCTGTCCGTCTGTTATGGAATTGTACATGCACCATGTATAATGGCATATATGAACCTTGAAAATCTTACTGCTCTTATTATTAACAGAAGGTGAAAAGAATACATACGTGTAACAAGAATACTTGTTTTTCCTTTCTCTTGGAAATTTTCGCAGACTGTAAAATTTCCACTATCAATAAAAGTGACATTTAGTAGCAGAAAACTGAAAGTATTTAGACTCGAGTTTATCATTTGTATTCGACCATGATACTTTCTGGAAATAGATGTAGTCCATGGATCGTACGTCATCACATTAGTGTAATGTAGATTGCTGGTGTAACCAGAGAAGTTGATTTCCAACGTCTTGTTTCCATCTGTTGAGGTTTTTTCGATGCGCACCGTTGCATTATCTTCTTGAGTATATATCTCCGGTGTAAAAGGTAGATATATAAATAATAGTGATTGAATATGTTTAAAATATATTATCATTCGATTGATTGCTGGATATCTAAATTTTCGATGCTATAGTAAACAATTATAATCACGTGTACGAATGACCACAGTCGAGTGGGAATCGTACTTCATACATTTGTTATAGAAAATTATTAAACATTTCTTTTTGAAATTGATGACCTTAATCTGATATGCTAACTATCTGTTTTCAATTTTCTAAAAAGTAAACTGAAATCAGCTATGGTTTGCCTATCACATTAAATTTAAAATCTGGTGTTCAAAATTACATATACGTCTATGACACGTTTTTAAAGATTTCCCAGAAACGTCTGTGAATAAAGATCATGATTACAAAAAAGTAGCTTGGAAGTCGGGAATACCTAGCATTGCAATTCCTACAGCCCAACATATTTCCTCGACTACTACTACCACTTTTACTACTATTCAGAATGCGATGAAATGAAAACGTGAATCCAGAAACGTATTGCAATTATAGCGTGAGTTTGCTTTTGTATCTGTATTGCATTTGAAAAGTTGATATGATGGTGAACCTGTACAAATTTGATGGGACTTTAATTTAAACACTCCTTTTTATTATATAAGAACACTATATTATATAATATATGACAAGACTATATAACAAAAGTGTTCCCCATGGTATAGCAGTGTTAGCGACCAGCTTCGCACTGTTAGAAGAGACCGCTGTAAAGCTGACAGGCTTTCGCTTTCGACCATTCTCACAATTCACAAGCAAATCTATGAAGCCGCTAAGAAGATTGTCACAGATATAGTCCATGCAGCGAAATCAGCCCACTACACTGCTAAGATCATGGAAAGTTCAAGCTGCAAAGAGCTCTTCGAGATTACTAACAAGCTAATGTCAAGAATTTCTTCCGTGACAAAGTACAAACCATTAGAGATAAGCTTGACACCACAATTTCAATTGACTCGTCGTCACCCTACAGAATTTGAGCGGTAACCATTAGCAGCATTTGAACCTGTCTCTATGGATTTCGTACGTACAATCCTGATGAAGAGTGCACTAAAGTCATGTGAACTTTATCCAATTCCAACATCACTGCTGCTTGAGTGCTTAGATCCAATATTGCCTTCACTAACTGATGTTATTAAAACATTTGTCTCATCAGGGGAATTCCCATCATTTTTTCAAAACTGCCATTGTAATTCCTCTGCAGAAGAAACCAAAACAAGACCATAACGATTTAAAGAACTACCGCCCAGTTTCCAATCTCCCATTCACATAAAACATCTTAGAAAAGGTTGTTCTATCCCAGCTTTTTTCTCATCTGAATTCAAACAGTCGTTTTAGCAATGTACAGTCTGCATATCGCTCTTGCGACAGTACTGAAAGTACTCTTCTAAAAGTAGTCAATGACATTCTCTCTGCTTTGGATAGCGGAAAGATTACATTTCTCACTCTCCTTGATTATTCTGCAGTATTAGATACAATAGACCATGATATATTACTTCACCGTCTCTAGCATGTATTTGACATTCATTATGCAGCCTTACTGTGGTTCAAGTCCTACTTGGTCAACAGGAGACACAATGTGTCTGCAAATGGAATACACTCCAGCCCAGTTGATCGATGTTGTGGTGTTCCACAGGGGTCTGTACTTGGTCCTGTTCTCTTCATTCTGTACACTCGGCCGCTCTCAAGTGTCATAGACCATCATCCAGTGTCTCATCGACTGTACGCTGATGACACCCAAATATACAAATCTAGCCACCCAACTGAACTTGATGCTACCATCTAATGTAGAGAGGTGCATTTCTGATGTGAAATCATGGATGACATGTAAAAAAGCTGCGTATGAATGATGACAAAACTGAGGCCATTCTGATCACTACACAAAAGACATTCTTATTCACATCCTTTACCTCAAACAATAAATATCAGCAACACCAACATTTAATTCACACAATGAGTACGAAACCTAGGTGTTACTCTGGACATTACTCTGACGTTGCACCAAAATATCATGAACATATGCAAGGCTGCATATCTTGAGCTGAGACGCGTCAGCTCAATTCGCAAATATGTTTCAGTTTATGTCACTAAAACACTTGTGAGTTCATTAGTACTTTCAAGACTGGTCTATTGTAATTCAATTATGTCTGGTTCATCTCAATATCTAGTACAGAAACTTCAAAAAGTTCAAAACACAGCTGCTCGGATCATACTTAGAGTACTACGATCAGATAACACCTCTCCGCTGCTCTGTAATGGCTATCCATTAGATCCACAATTAAACGCAAAATTTGCTCTCTGTGCTACGTTTCACTGATGGACCGCTGTCCAAGATGCCTATCCGACCTCACCCATGTGTACACACCAGCAAGATACTTACGCTCCTCTTCTGACAATCGTAGACTCATTATTCCCACTATGAAAACAAAGTCATGTGGACAGCGGTCTTTTGAATACCAGGGCCCAGCAACGTGGAATGAATTGCCCACAGAACTTCAACACAGAAGACACGGTGATCCCATTCAAGAGTGCTCTCAAAACTAACTTATTTCGACTGCAAGGAAAAAGTTTAAAGCCTAATAATGTTTCCTACCTTAAATATTTTCAGCATGTTTATTTTATGTTTTCTAATTTCATGGTGTTTGCTTTTGTAATCATACCATTATGTATGTTTTTATTTTTATTTTATAGGTGTTGTCTAATGTTGTAAAGCGCTTAGAGCTTCTAAAGATTATGCGCTATACAAAGTCCTCATTATTATTATTATTATTATTATTATTATTATTATTATTATTATTATTTTTGTTATTATTATTATTATTATTAGTATATACTATATGATACTAATATATTATATATTAAAGGACAACATTGTACGTGTACGAGACTTTTATTCAAGTGATTTTTTTAGATCAGTGTGATATCAAAGAAAGAAGTGTTTGCATTAAATTAATGAGAGATTCATTATTTCGTAAGTTTGATAGGTATTTTATGATATTGTTAAATTTTGGACTAGAAATTATTATTAAAATTCAGATTTAATTTTATCTTACGATGTGTGTGTGGCTATCTAAATGATTGATCTGTTAGTGTGTGTAAATAAATGAATGAAATGATATGGCATTATTATTATTATTATTGTTATTATTATTATTATTTTGTAAATGATGTCAATAAAATCGATAGTAATGCAAGCATTTTCTCTATCTCTCTTTCTATTTATCTATGTCTCTTTCTATATATATATATATATGTATATATGTATATATATATATATATATATATATATATATATATATATATATATATATATATATATATATATATATATATATATATATATATATATATATATATATATATATATATATATATATATATATATATGTGTGTGTGTGTGTGTGTGTGTGTGTGTGTGTCTCTGTGTGTGTGTGTGTCCGACAAATCTGTCTTCTCTTCATATATCGTTTTTAAGGGCATGCGTGCTTATCCTGACTGTAATAATATATAGTTGTTTAATTTCAACCAGGCATTCATCACTTGAAGAACCAATATTTCATAAATCTTTTGACATATTTTAAAATCATGTATTACTGCTATTCACCCGTGTGCGTTAATAACATGAATTAATTTTGGGACAGTTCATGACAACGTTGAAATTAATATTTAAAAGCTATCAAATATCATAAGTGAATTTGTAGGTCGAGCAACGTAAGAACAGTTCAGCAATTGCTCAAAATTCCTGGTTTAATAATCTTTTTCTTCACACACACACACATGCTCGCGCATCTTACAAAACAACACAATTGTGCTTTTTCTGAGTGAATAGATCAATTCGAACTGAACACATATTTTCTTGTGTGTTTCAGAGTTCTAATAAAAATTAGAATACGTCCCTAAACGTTTTTATTTTATCAGTGCAGTAAATTTTGAAAACTAATTCCTACACTATTTAATGTGATCATTTTGTATCATCTTACAAGTGAGACATATTGCTTTCAAATACATATATGACATTATCTTAGTACATTGAAGTAATACATTTTATCGATAAAATATATAATTTTCTGGTTTGAAATGATAGATAACACAGAAACACAGCTGTACTTGAATAGTCGATTACAACCCATTATTTAGATAAATAACCAATTCGACTCTTCATGATGCTGCATATTATTTACAGTAATAACTTATTCATCTGTACATCATGATACTTCTGTCAGTTATGATTCATTCCATACGGTGAACACTTAACTCAGCAGCTATTGTGTCTCCTTGATCTGAAATTACTCTGAATTTAAATGTTTCTTTGTTAAACATTACTACCTTGATTACCGTTGGTATAATCAATTCCAAACAACACAAGAAAAAGGCATATCTTGGTTACGGTCTCCATTATTTTGAAACGAGATCTGGCTCCACACAATTTGCAAACGGTAAAAATGTATTGATGAATCTCACAGAGCAGTCAGTTCTATTATACTGCAGT
Organism: Sinohyriopsis cumingii; assembly: GCA_028554795.2. Classification (NCBI taxonomy): domain Eukaryota; kingdom Metazoa; phylum Mollusca; class Bivalvia; order Unionida; family Unionidae; genus Sinohyriopsis; species Sinohyriopsis cumingii. The sequence goes on from CM068831.1 coordinate 80,888,499, forward strand.
CATTATTACCGCTGGTAAGGAAAAGATGTTAAACAATTCTGTCTCTGAGTCATAGTCTCATGAATTGGAATCATAACAATAACAGATACAAATCTGAGGAAGGAGTGTTGATCAAAATATTTCGGGAGGAAAGGAAAGAAAGCAGATTGATTTTCGGTTGAACGCAGCAAAACACAACTGTAGTAAAGGTTGTGAAAGAAGTTTTAGATTTTGAAATATACCAGTCAAGTTAAATAGAGGATAAGATTTAGTTAGATAACTTGACCTCCTTGCTACTATATCGAATATTGCGCCAGATAAAACGAAACAGCAAACAAGACTAGCTCCTATATGATTTATCAAATACTAATAGCATCATAATTAGCATTTCAGTCAGACTAAAATATTTGTAATAGGTTCGAATGTTCAAATGAAAATTAAAAGCTTTCTTCCACATCGGACTGATCCGTATACTGATGTTAGAAACGGTAATCAAAGATCTGTGTGTGTGTGTGTGTGTGTGTGTGAGAGAGAGAGAGAGAGAGAGAGAGAGAGAGAGAGAGAGAACCACTCCAATGAACACTGCTCGTAAATTTTCTCTGAGTTCTATACATAGGGAAAGAAGAGCGAGATATATTTTTATACCTTCTCGATACACTTAAAAATTACATAACTGGGTGGTAACAATAACAAGGAACGTGAAAAGAGTACAAACCTTCAAATACTAAGTACATTTATTTTTTGAGGGTTGAAAGGGGTTCGGGATGCGAAAGAAGGTATGCGAGGAGTTTGTTGGATAGAATCCTAGAAAGGGCCTGTCCGCGGGGGAGGGTGTGTGTGCTGCAACGCCATCACATTTTGATTTATTTAAAGCATTTCCAGGGCATAGTTTTTACAGTGTAATGGTGAAGAGATTTTACTTGTTTCACGCTTAATTTGGTTGGGCGTCCGCTGACTTCACCTCTTCCACCCCCTTCTAACTTGCCAAAGATAAATAAGAAAAACTAAATACATAAACGTATTTGCTTCTCAAAGAACAGGGATTTGAATTGATTCAGGCAATCTATATATTAGTTCGTATACAAATCGTTACGTCCCATAATTGAAAAACTCCAAGAGTGTCAATCGACTCGTAGAAATATTTTTGTATAGTTTGACTGTCAGGCGTCAATGAACTTACTTTGGGTCAAATACTGAACTGCTTTTTAACTTATATGAAATGTATATGTTACATATATTAACGAAGACTGGTATATTGCTCTATGGCTTCTAACCAGAAAATGTACAGTGATATTACCTGTGTGAAACCGCGGATGTTCATTATACAATTATGAAACTGTCAATAATAATGATGATAATAATAATAATAATAATAATAATAATAATAATAAGAATAATAACAATAATAAGATCAAAGTGGTAATATCTATAGTAACTCATGTACGCTTCTATTGCAAAGTTCAAAATAATATTAAAATGAATTGTAATATTGTAAAAATTACTTTATTGAAATGAAAGTTGTATTAGCTAATCTATGAATACACACATCTATAATAAATAACAATCATATCTAAACAGTATTTTTGCAATCGGGTTAATTAGCTCAAGACAATCACACAGACGAAGACAAAAATGAACCAACGGACGTACTAACGATTCAATGAATGGAAAGGGCTTTATGAAGATGTACATACTCCAAGGAGGGAGGGACTGGCTGCAAAAACGAACAAATAACACCAGGAAATGTAAGTGAAACCAAATCCTGACTAAACGTAAAATATTATTGTAGGAGATAGTTATTGAACAATGTCACTGAAAACAATGCATTTACGATGTCACGTGTTCTAGTCTCCTAGAATATACTATTAAAAAACAACATGCAAACAATCTTCTTTAGACAATGGATCCCAAACAAAGGAAGTAAATGAAATAGCAAAATTAGTGTGAAATACACGCTATTGACTAGAAGAGAACACAGAATTCCACCTTGCTCTGTTGCATTAAATTGTCATGTTTGAGGATACCACTCCCCCTACAAATTTTTTTTTGTGTTTATTTTTCGTTCTTTTACCTCCCTTCACTTATCTATTTGCATCTTATTTACTTGCTTAAGTTATTTGAAATGCAGTGCTGGAAGAAAATGCATTATTATACTCACCTATTTAAAGGTTTCTTACACTAGGTATCATTTTTTTTATCAGGGTGCGAAAAATCAGTGGCTAAATTTGCCCTAATTGATAAAATGGCATAACCAATTGTTGCTAGGCTCGATATTGTTAGTTTTGAGCAAAAGAAGAGAAAAGGAAGTAAAATATGGAAGATTTAAATAGAAGGTATGAAAGATTTAATCTACCTCAGATCATTATCACTATGTTGAAATGCAGAAAAGCGTTGAAATTGTTTTAATAATTGTACTGTCTCGCTTCATTAAATACCTTTGTCTACCGAACCTATTACTAAAACGCATGCATATTTATGTGTAAATATAAGTTTTGCCTGGTTGTGGTGATATGATTGGATACACACACACACGCTTGCAAAAAGACACAAACAGACACAGACACACAGACGCTCCCGGTAAGGTAAGTATCATACTTTCATCAAGATATTACAAAAAATGTTAATTCTATATACAAACATACAAAAATTACAAAAAAGAAATGTCAGCGTGTGTAGTCTCTGAGTCAAACATATCAGTTGTAAAGCATGTCACTGACTAATCGATAGTCATATTTTAGATAAGGTCAACTGTTTATAAAGCCAAGCGGTAAATGAACATTTGTCCACCATTTTTAAAAATATGTTGGAATAGTATAACATTATTCTCCGGTTTCGTGTCTAACTCAAACGCGCTGTTACGTCATACGTTTCGTAGTAAGAGTATGTTTAATTTTAACATGTTATTTGTCTTTTGGCGGTAAATTCAGTAGGTTGGCGATTGTCGGCCCCCTATCTGAAACGAATCTAGTTGATCATATGTAGGGGTTTCTGCCCTATTTGAATAAATGTACTGATTAAAGAACATTATCCATTTTTTAGTAAGACGTTAAACGGGAACTAAATCCACCTACAACAATAATATTTCTGCGGCAGTGGGATCTAAAGCAACGCCGAACGAAAACTGAAAAGGGTACTCAGGGCAGATAATTTCTTTTCATATTGTCCTTAAATGACTCTTCAGTTTTGACAGTGATGACATAAAGGTTTTTGCACTGGTATGAAGAAAATGAATGTACTTTTCAGTCTAATTGAAGAAAGGAAAAACAAGTATGCATTCTTATTACACAATATATCCCTGTCACTTTCTTTTAATAACAGGAGAATGAAGTTCGTAAAGATAAACAAAAATTCATGTTGATTGTACATTTCCATAACACCATGACGGACAAATATACAGATAAATACCGCAAATCGTCAATTAATCGTCAATCTGTCTTCTGAAATATCAACGAGCAATTCGTAATGACTTATCACCTCGCGTTCCCAGTCTCGTTTGTAATTCGTGTAAGAAAGATTTTTCTAATGGTACGCAACTATTCAAACTTTTTACATCTTCATGTATTTAATATTGAAATAAATTTGCCATGGTTGTTGGCAGTAAGCGTTTGAAAATGACACATTTTAGGGTCACTAGGTTCGTTTGTCATACTGGTTATAAAACCCTCATGGAAGAAAGTTCAAATTTAAGAATTTAGTTTTGACTACATTAATCGTTTGTACAATATTGCATTTCAATCAATCATCAATGCTTTTCAAATACACTGGAGACAGAGATTGAATGGTTTGCGAATTTTGAAAATGTCATACGCCACGGTCTTTAAACTTAAACGAAAATTTTGAAAACGGAATACTCGAATAAAAGTATACTGAGCAAAAGCAAGGTATGATGATTCAGAGAAGCAAACAATGATTTTGGGGTCTCTATTCATGGTTTCCTGGTTGGTGGAAAAGATGGAAAATATGCAAAATATTAGTCAATGTGAGATTTGTTAAAACTATATTTTTATTAAACATATAGTTGTAGCATCAGGTCAGCAGATGTATGTAATGAGTTTTGGTTTCACGAGCTCTAGGTTATTGTCGGTGGTTGGGTGGGTGATGGAGGTTTGGCTTGATTTTTTCGGAGGGGCAAAGTTGGTAGGGTTACATGTAATTAAATTAGTGAAGTTTTTGATAGCGAGTCACGGAAATAGCTTAGTTATCATTTTGAATAAACGTTTTAAAAATAAATTTACGAATTGTCTAAATCCGATTGTGCAGTGATAGTTGCTTTTGTGTCAATACATATCCGTATGAAAGCCACACTAACCCTAGACAATTTGATTTATCCTGTATAATCACCTGTTTAAGTGCAACATTTCTTTCAGAAAGTTAATAATTCAATTTATTCGCTTGCTTCAGGATGGAATATGTTGTGGTCTTATCCTTTCAGTATACTTGTACCCTAAGGAAAACCCAGCATCGACTTTACACACAACAGATAGTAAGAAGTGAAGATTGTAAGTGATTTGGTGGGAGTTTATCCCCGGTTCCATGTATCGAGGTGAGGAGGTGTGCTTTACTCACGCTGAATGTGCTGCCGGTCCAGTGTACGTTAACTACCATTTACAGATCGGTGAAGAATATTCATCAGCATTACTAGCCAACAGTAATTGAAATATATGCTGGGATGTTTGGATCTATGATGTTTAAACTTCGACCTTTTGTTGATATCGATTGAGAGCTGGGTCGAGCGCATACAACAAGGAACACAGTCTATGGAATTTTACAACTGCATCTACTGGATTAAGCAAGGTTACCCCCCCCCCCCAGGAAGATGCTATCCAGTTTCAACTGAGAAGAAATGATTAGTAAGGTTAGCTGCCTAATGAATCATGGTAGCTCTTTGCAGCTAAGACATCTGTATGAAGTAACTCTAACTGACCAACCGATGTTAGTACTATTTTAAAGCTAATACGTCTGGATTCATCATTGTTAGAAGAATAACTAATATAATTGTTTAGAATCAAGCAGGATCCCAGCTAATTCTATTTTTCAAAATGTCGCAATTTTTCCCGCACAATGTAACATACCTAAACACTTGACATCTATCTTGGCACTAGTTTATCTTAAACATACAACAAAATGCAGATAAAATATGGACTAAGTGTGATTGCTTTCCGTTCTTAAAAGTATTAGCATACATTTATTAAATACGTAATTTTAGTCATCATAAATATTATGAAACATCACACATGTTTGACGGCAAGTACGCAAGTCTTTGATCTGTTACCTACGTAGGTGTTATTTGTTCGAGCTATGAGAAGCAATCTGGAATCATTTCATAATTGACAGATTGATTGGTATTAGTCTCACATCAACACATAATAGGTTATATTTTTGAGGAAATCGTAGTGTCTTATCAGTTATTACAGGTAAATACTTTGCATGATTCATCAGATCGTTTATTGTCTTGACACTATTTATACCATAAAAGCTCATATCTTCATATTTATCCCAAACGTATACAGACTATTGTTTAAAACCCAGGTTTTATAGCCAGTCAAGTTTGACTGACACTAAACGTATATTTATAAATCTTTCGGTGTGTTTACATTTAGCAGACTTCATCAAGTCCAGTTCTCTTAGTAACAGCTACTTAGTCACATGGTGACAATCCGGTAGTGATCAATATATTCGTTAAATTGTTGCAGGAAAAGGGCCCATAGAGGAAAAAATCCCTTTGTAAGATTAATTAAACATATATCGGACTATATCATGATACTTGTTTTCACACGCACTTCAATGACCATGTATCAAAATATATGATGATATGGTATAACTTAGTTCCAAATATTTGAGGAATTTGTCGCACTTCAGAATAAACTCTCTCAAATGTCACATACACCATTCTTTTAAATTAAAAATTACAGAGTAAATTCATAACTGCAATGCAGTCAGACCGATGCATAGGAACTATAACGAATATTAGGGTTGTTCAAGATATTTCACAAAACGCCAAGTGTCTAATTTATTTGTTAGAGTAGGATACGTTACAACTTTTTAATAGAATGTAAAATTAAAAAAAAGAGATATGAAATAAATACACAGCCGTATGATGTGACGCTCTACAGTTTCATATTTCTCATAGAGATCGATTTTAAAGGAAATGAATTACCCATATTTCCTGACTCTGTTATCCAGGTAATTAATAATGACCTTGTATATCTTAGGCATTGTTAAAACAACTTTTAATTCCCTTTATTTGGTGTATGATTGGTGGATTTAATTTGGTTTATAGAGAAATATACATCTTATTCTTACATCGTATATGCACCAATAAAAAACTGCTAACTCTGCTTGGATATCAGTTTCCGAACTTCAGAGGATACATAAATAAAGGCACAGATAATATTTGCTTAAATATAATTATTGTATATATTGTATAGGGTATTTATTGCACTTTTAGAAGCTTGTACTGTCTATTCTAGCAAAATTATTTTACCACTATTTTAATTACTGCTAAGGAATTGCGTACTAGAAAATAATTCAGGCTAATTGTCTGAGTCAGAGTAGGCATTATGGTTAGCCGTATGTTTAAAAAAAATTGTAGCATAATTTGCAAAGAAATGTCAATCACATTAAATGAAGTACATACTAACTGTAGTGCGCCGAGTTCTGAGTTGGGGGAAAGAAAAAAAATAATGCAATTGATAAATTTAGCGATGGTGGTATTTCCCACATAATGAATATTAAAGAAGTAGATTTACCTATATTTGCCGTAGATAGTTATAATAATAAAGAAACTTTTAGAAGGCTACATACTCTGATAAATATGTAAAAGATGAAACCTGGTACGATTGGGTTTATAAAATACGTTATAACCTTGATAGGATTAATAAATAAAAAGATGTAAGATATAGTTATTTTACTCGTGAAATAACTAACTATATTAAAAAATTACAACGGCTAGAATCACAGCAACTATTATAATTACAGGAGCAACCATATCCAGCAATAAATAATGAAGAAGATGAACAAAAAAGAGAACAAGAGGAAGAAGCTAAACAAGAGAAATGGAAAACGGAAAAGACCCGGAATTTGTGAGAACTAGACAAATGTGGGAATTACGTACTTCGCCAGGTAAGAAAGAAGCAGAAGAAACAACTGGAAGTGGTTTTTATTCAGCTACTAAAGGAAGTGGTTTTATTGCTTGTCCTAATATTATTGTTTCTGACGTAGATAGAGTATACATTCTGATTGGAGGAAAACTTGCTGGAAATAATTGGCCGGCAATATTTAATAAAATTTGTCGAGGATTATTTGCTTGCGGTATTATGGATATTAATGTGTATGGTTCTCTCATTGATGAAATTGCTGATGATGATCACAGCGACTAAAAACAACTAATTATCAGTAAGTAATTTAAAAATGACCATACATCATGCTCAGCTTTGATCTGTAATGGTCAGGGTAGTAAATTCGCGATTACCAACCTATAAAGCAACTTATGGACTTGGTGATGTTGATCAGGGTCTATTTAGAAAGATAGCCCCAAAAGCAATTCTGATTGTAAAACAATTAGCGATGAAGGCTTTTGAGGCTGTTCGTGATAACGGCATTGGCCCTATTGGTAATCTTGCCGGTAAAGCGTTCTCGACAATTAAGGATATACTAGCACGGTTAATTAGACAAAAACTACTACCAGTACAATTACCTAGCACTGAAGTTATGCCTGCAAATCTCAGTAAAATAATAAATCAAGCCGCAAATCAAAATCTATCAGAGCTGGCTGGTGAAGCAGAACAAATATAACGGCAAGTTTAATGGCAGGAAGTGGTCTTCGTGTTAGACGATAACAATTATAATAAAATGTTCAAACGCGTATCTGATCCAGCGTTCGATATGGACGCATCAATTCACAAAGATGACTCTATACGCGATTATAGTTTTATTTTTATGACGCACGACAACCAAATCAGCGTGGAAGAATCGAATTACAAGTTCAAGATACAAGTAGATATTTCTTACCCGTCGAAGCATTTATTGAAGTAGAATGTGAAATTATAAAAACAGACGATACTGAATATAATATAATTTAAATCTATTTGTCAAATATCATTGATCATTGACTAAATTATGGAGTTGTTTAACAGTGCCATATACATGACTGATGGAATAAATATTGAAACGATTAAAAAAGACGTCGATGCTGCTACAACAATAACATGTCTAGCAAGATATTCTGATGATTATATAAGATTAGCTGGCCCGTCAATGATGTTTGCTAAAGACACTACTGAATTTCCTGACAACAGACAGTATATCATAGGACAACCAAGAAACGTTCCCAACACCGGTGATGATTACTCACAACCTGTAATGATAAGCGTTAATGTGCGCTTCAACTTTACAAAACGTCGATCGATGTTAAGAGGTAATAAAATATTTTCATGCCTGATTCCACTGTCTCACATCTTTGAATTTTTAGAAGTGTTAGAAAGGTTATTTACGCGGCCGAGCATACAGTTGTACTTGTAAGAAAGACATCTGACGATGATACTATCTGGCGAGCTGAAGGCGACGCTGGTAAAGTATTACTAACAAAACTTTCGTTGTGGATGCGGGTAATGACTCCAACGATTACCGAAGAACAAATGTTACTCTTTTATGGATTCAGGCAGTAAATCATTATTATTATGGTTAACAATAACTACAGATCGCGTTCAGAGTATTGTTAATGGTTTAGTTATATGGCGAATAACATCACAACAATAAGTTTCTGCGCCAAGGCATATTTTTATTGTTTTTCAAAATACTGTACGAGTAAACTAGCAGGAAGACAGTCCAATGATATTTGACAAGCTTGGAGTTTCTGAAGTTTTACTGAGGATAAAAGGACATCAAGAACCATCTGAAGATATAATGTTAAATTTTGAATTAAATCATGTAGCACGTGTATATCATCGTTTAATGACTTTTATGGGATACTGGTTTACAAATATCACAGTTAGATTTTACAAATCTATATTCGATGTATTACTTTATACTAGAACATCTTGATTTATCTCGACAATCTGTCATTGGTGTTCATTTTCGAGTTCGTATAAATAGAGACGCTGGAGCTGTTCCTAACTACAGAGCAATTGCAATTATTCTTTCAGATAAATCAACGTTGCTTGGTGCTGGTGGATGAATGCGAGTTGTTGTAGCACCAGTAGAAAACATGTAATTAAATCGCTCATGATATTATAAAAATTTCGTATAGTCACGTTAATGTCACTCTGACTCTCGGTTAGGTAAAGAAATTTGCAAGTAAATGCGAAAAACAGATAGCGCTAAAAAGGATCAAATTTCTGGTGGTCGTCCAAACAAATTATTATTAACCAAGTCTCAATTCAAACATTTTAATAAAGCTTTAGAATAAAATATATACTTAAAGTTGTTGGAATATTTCCACTTCTTGCGGCTATACCAGGTTTAATAGCCGCTGCAGCCCCATCCATTGCATGAACAGCTGCACTTGGTGTTTAAGGTTGGTGCATGCTTGTTGATAAAATAAGAGGAAAATGATATACAAAAGGGAAGGAGTCTAAGATTACCAGGAAGCATCGGTACGAAAAAGGTCTGAGACTTCCAAGAACACTTCGCCAATTCTGCCTATATCAAATTTTGATTTACTTGATGGTGCTAAAATATTAAATATCAAACATTTTAGAGTCGTTTTTATGCGTGATGAATTACCAAAACAACGAAACAATTGTGAAACAGGTATTATAAAGCTTGATAATAATTCTGGCACAGGAACTCACTGGGTTGCCTACGCAATCGATCACGTGGTTCTATTTATTTTAATTTACACGGGCTTCCTCCGCCAATGGAATTTTTAAAATATGACAGAAACATTCCAATTTTGGCATTCAACATTACCAACACAAACACAAACACTAACTGATCCGCAAATATGTGGTCGTGAAGTAATTAATGTGCTCAATGCTATATCATAAAGTCGTGCACGAGTATACAAGTAACCGCATCTTTTTAAGCAGATCTTAAAGTATAATGTTTGATATTTGCGGAAGATCTTCTCTTTGTGGTACCACTAAGGGGAAGAAAAAATGATGACATTGATTTGTCGAATTACGCAACTAAAGATGAACTTGCCGATATTATGAACCTCTATGGAGTTGACAGAGATGAGGTCGTTATTTGTCACGATAAATACATTGTTTTAAAGACGAGCAACATCAAATGGAATGACATAGTTCGAGAATTCTTGGTACAACTACGGATAACATTCTGGTATTTGCTAATGGCGGTAAAATCAAGTATATCAATCGTAACAATTAAAAATGAAATTACAAAAGTAGTTGCTAAATCGTTTAAAATCAAACCGGTGATATAATGACAGGTGAACTCAGCATGAACGAAAACAAAATAGTTGTATTAAGAGATCCAACATCTGAGGAAGATGCCGCAACAAAAAATATGTAGACACTGGCTATAATACAGTAGTTACTAAAATAGCCACGCTACAAGCTGAGTATGACGTTCACGTTAATATGTTTTCAAAAACTCGTAGAGATTTTTAAAAACTTATTAAAATGCCGATGATTTATTTGGCACCCAGTTGACTGCTGATGTAAATATCGGGATATTATAACGGCTATATCAGATTTTGAAACGATTAGAAAAAACTAGAAGATGTTGCAAGTGGGATTCCTGATATCGTTAAAAAATTGAACTGACTAAATTCCTCACAAGCAGATTACCAACGTAGTAAACACAGTAGCGTCTGACCAAGCATTATGACCACTAGTCAATAAAGCCATTAAACATGGCGCTGAGGTTACTGACATATACAGGCTTTCATAACTTGGTGGTGTAACATTTATAATATATACCACGATTTCACTGTGTTATCCACTGACCGGATATCCTGGATTCATGTTTGTAATGCTAGATCAAAACGACGAGGTAACACTTACTTTGGAACCCGAAGAAAACAACTCGGCTTGATTTATTATTGGTGCCTTGAATTAGTAGCTAAATTTCCACCTAATTAAAATACAATGAGTATTCCGATCAACGTTCAACATGATGTTGCATCGCAATATTATAGATATAATTAAGTACGTGAATGGCAAACAAAATTAAAATATATCGTTCACGGGTATATAGTAAAAGTAAAGAAATGTTGCAGACGTGTAGTTATTATTGATATAATTGTTTATTGCAGGAACCGGCGTATTGTTATCAACAATAACAATGATGGCACCAGCAGATGTAACAATTCATGTTTCAACTGCAATAACCATAGCCGGTATTCTTAATATCGTTGCAAAAATATGTACGTGCACAAATGCAAAATTACATGATTATATAATAAAATTGCAAACAGCGACTTTAGCGTGCTCCAAATTATCTTCGTTATTTTCAACGAGCCTTAGTGATGGAAAAATATCAGATTGTGAGTTCACGGAGATGATCAAAATCTACAAAGAAGCAAGGACCGTGACTGATATAGAAAATCATGATTTAAATAACAATGTCAACTCCACTGACATAGCCAAACCAACTACTTCAAGAAATAGTAGCGAACACAACTCCGTCAAAAGCATCAATGATATGGGTAGGCTCATCTAATCCAGAATTGAGTATAACTTTCCAACTGCGATTTCAGTGAAGGAAAATGCACTAGCACAACTACCAGTATATTACAACTGGCCAAACATCAGATCAAAATCATTTGGTGGATTACAGGAGAAAAATTTGCTTGTATTTGGAAAAAGAAATAAAAATGACGGAACTCTCGATTGACAAGTTGTTTTTATTCCTACAGATAATTATCAAATCAAACAAATCAATGATGAATTTCAGCGCAAAATAAAATCTATAACCAAAAAGCAAAAATATCTTTTTCATTTCACGAGCCAACGTTATCAACTGCAATTGAAATATATTCTCCAGATTAGGTTGCAGATATTTATCAATCATCAATCAGATCTGTTTTAGGTTAGCCTGAATTGCCACCAGAGTAGCATGGACCACCAGAACCAATGTTAAATGAATTTTAACAAATGAAAAATAATGTATAACAACTCCAGAATATCGAGATGGATATCCCTGGCGTCATTATACCGATCATCGTATTAAACTTCTGATGTTAGAATATTTCCTAAAGCACAGTTTTCAATAATAGATTGAGATGAAAAATCTTCCGATCATATTTTTTATGAAAGACATTTTAGACCATTGGCTGATAAAATTAAAACTGACCATATCACTACATTCACGACGTTAGTTCAATTATTTAAAAAATATATTCTGGAGTATAATAATAAAGATCTATGAAAGAAAATTACTGAAGCGATACAACATTTAAATCAAATTGTATCGGATCTTGATTTTGCTAATCGGGTTACTATTGAGATAATAAATGTTAGTACTTATGATATATGAGATAAAAAATAATAAGTAACCGGCAGTTATATATTAATTACCATAAAATAGATGAAGCGAATTTCTTAAAATTTGTACTACCATGATTTTAAACCGATGATCTAAAAACAAGGCTTAACAATATTATCAACGAAAACTATCCCAAAATCATAGAGAAAATAGCCCCAACAGCATCTCTTCTCAGACATAACAACGATCCATATGGTGGCGACAGATATATTTCACCAGGAATCGTTAATATAACCTCACCGATTGCTGTAAATCTTGTATGCGAAGTAATTGATGGCAGGTATCAAATAGATCTTGAAAAATCAAATCAGGTTCAACAAGGATATAATCTGTATACTTTTACCTCACAAATACCTCCTGGATATTTGATTGTACAAAAACCTATTAATCCTGTTTATCTACGATGTCATAATTCGTTATCATCAAGAATAAATTTTCAAACTTACTGACCAGTCAGGACACTTAATTGACCTGCGTGGATAATTTCTTGATTTAAATGTATTCGCGAGATCTTAGCGATTTTCAGCCTCAGCGTGAAATCAGATTTATTTTATTCTGATGACAAATATATTTTTATGTGTAAAAATGTCGAGAAAATCAGATTTCGTAATTCTTGAGGGCGAACACCCAGCGATTCTCTAAATGATTTATCGATAAATCGATACTTTTTAAATAAATACTTGTATAACACACCTAAATATGATGTTTGTCAAGTGTTTTTTTGTGATTTTATCCACTGATTTTCGAGTAAAAAACGATAATTTATCGAAAAATGGTCAAAACCAATTAGAGAATCACTTGGGTTTTGACCCTCAAGAATTACGAAATCTGACAAATTCGCATGAAAAAAAAAGACTAAAATGAGTGAAACAACCATGAAGTTTGACTGATGTTCATGAAAAAATAAGAAATGTTGACCAAATTCAGAAAAAATAAAGTATTTCAGAAAAAAGAAAGAATCATTATAATACCGATATTGTCCGTAGATTTGTTTGGTCATGAAGCTATTTTTGCAGAGTGTTTTAAATTTAATTAAAATCAGAGGTATATTATATAATGTACCAACACTTGAGGGATTTTATACACGACAAGGAGGAGGTACTTGAAAACGCCATCAGAACAATATTGACACAGTCTCTAGTCAACAAAGAACAATTTAGTGTTAATACAGTTACGGCAACGAAGACTTTTTATTGATGCAGGAACAATTTAATCAACTGCGGCGTGAATATATTTCTATAATTACTTGTGATAGAGATCAGATTCTGAATTATGCATGAAATTTGATCAACTTAAAAATATTGTCTAATTCTGTATAAAAAATATGATAGTGTATTATCTGTAAAAAAAAGAGAAAAAACATAACATACTTTTTTCGTCTGATTCTCGGGTAGATTAAAAGTCAGGATTATTAACCACGACATTGCCGTAACTTTCATTTACAGTAGTGACGTTGTCACTTTCACTGTAATCACTTTCACTTTCAAAATTCTCTTTACTATTTTCGCTTTCACGATCTGACAATCTTTTTTAAATGTCTAACGCTTAATAATGTCAATAACTTTCTTCGTTTCGTATTCGTGAGCTAATTTTGATCTATTTTTTTCTATAACGCTTGAGAGGAATGCGAATATTTTTAACTTCCGTTTCTTTTACAGTAGCTAAAGATTGGAACATAGCCTGTTGTATTTTTTCATGAACCTATATTCAGCTGGTAGTGCATATTTATCTTCAAATTTACGCGCTTGCAGTGACTCAAAATCAGAAATATATATTTGAAATAAAATATTTGGTCATCATTGACCATTTTTGTTGACGACACAACCTTCTAGCAAAGCTCAGAAAGCGATATGTTTATACAACACAACTAATATACATATAATCTTAATTCTAAGGAAAGTATAACATATAGAAGCATATTTACAGCATTTTATATAATCCTATTTACAGCGTATATATACACTCTTAATTCTAAGGACGGAACAACATATACAGGAGTCTTCTCTGCGATCAACATATTTTTGAACACCCCCATAATTGATCCCGGGTGAGTGCAAAACGATCACCCACCACGTGGTAATGTGGAGGGGAGGGTGTGTTTCTTCTGACACGGGTCTCGATCGAAAGACCTAGAGTATCAGAGTTCTATTTTTAATGGACGAGCTACGGACACATCTTACAGGTATACGTTTCAGAAATTATTATATAGTACTGAGTAAAATTACAGTACTGTGTAAAATTAGAGCGTGGATTTATTTTCTGTTTTTTAAAACCGTATAAAATATTTGTAAAAATATTTCTGCCTTGACAAAATCAGGTTTTAGAAATATATATTTCTGCGCAACATGTCTATTATATTGTACAGTACCGCTTGCTTTTCTGCTTTGATTTCGTTTGTGAGTTTGAAACCATAAATTATCCTTCTACTATGTAACTTCACTGATATTAATTATGCCATAGATGGTTAATTAATTAATTACCATGACAAACATATTATTATCTCTCTTGGTACATAATTATCTCTCTTGGAAGTAGGTGAAAGGGCTTATGACGAAATATATACTACAAAATTATCTCTCTTGGAAGTAGAAGGTTAAAGGGGTTTCCATACTTTCCATCGACAACCGGTCATCATAAATCAGCTTGAAATGATAAATTGATAGTTGTATCATAATTAACTAATTACTGAATGATGACACAAAAAAGAAATTGAATAAATAGTTAGTAATATAAGCGGGATAACTACTTAATTACTCTACCGGAGATAGCTTAGCTTGACAGTTATCTCTCTAAATAAAAAATGAAAGTTTTTTTGTTTATATTTTTTTGAAAACCCCCATTTGTATATTTTATCTGAGACGTATTTTACCGCACGCGAATTAATATCAAAATATCTTCCAGCTGAATGTATCGATTTAAATATTATTTCTTCGCCAGTCTCTACATTTGTAGATACCTAAAGCGCTGTTCGTTAAGGATCACAGCCATCTCACCTCTGTCTGAATTGTGGGTATGTGAGAACGCTTGCCAGTATCTTCTCGTGGGTCGGTGGTTCTCTCCGGGGTTTTCCCGGGTTCTTCCTCCACCATTAATACTGGCCGCCATGTATAGCCTATCGTGTGCTGAAAAATGGCGTTAAACCCTTCAACAACAACAACAACAACAAGCGTAGATACAACTGATCTTGCAATTTTTAAATGTTTGTCAGGATTTCCAAATCTGAAATTTTGGCTCTGAGTGCAGCTCTCAGATTGTAAAAATTATTATCGATTTTTATACCGTTCATATAGACAATCACTATACCGTCTTCGATTAATCCATTGAAATATTCTAATACTAACCTATGGCAAATATATGTATTATTTTTCCCGATACTGAATATGATAGAATCATTATTAATGACACAGTCGACTGTTTTCTTTAGTTGACAGTGCCTGATTACACCATCACGATTTGGTTCGTAATTTTTAATAGTTGGATGCTTTACAAACGTATTTTGCTCCATGTATATAATATCATTTGTTTAATTGATTAATTGTCTAAATCATTACTTTGAAAATCTTGTCAGATAATCTTCTACATTTTTTATAACCTTGTCACTGTCATATTTTTTATCTTAGTATCTTGTGAGGTCTATGTATTTTTTACCACCACCTTGCGCACATAACTGCGTGTTTCCTCTCACTGCAACAGCACATTTCAAACATGGTTTTGATCCTAGACTTCCATTATACACGCTTTGCAAATGATGTCCGCAGAATTCGTTTACGCAGGCCTTGTTCCAAGGAAACATGGAACGTATCATTAACCACTTGCCTTTGTCCTTTGTTTGAATAATTATAGCCCTTTACAGATAAATTTAATCTTGACAGAATGTCGCCCTGACTTATCGATAAAAGGTCTAGTTTATCCGAAGAATGCCATTTTGATTAATAATGGCTCATCTTATGTGTGGTCAACTTTCAATGCTACGATGAACGACAAAAGAGCGGAATGATCATTAATTATGTCGACAATCGAATATATTTTTTTCAGACTAAAGTTTCTCTATTAGCAGAAACTAACTATTGGATTATCCGTGACAAACATGATCCTGTCCTTCATAATGAAAAAATGTCATACTGAGTAAAAATTCCAAACCAGGAATGCTGACTGGTATTTAGAAACCGTATTATGAACGAGAGTATCCTGTAACCGTGGTTATTATTGGAATTTATCCGATAAATGATAAATCCAGCATTAATAATTTTAAACAAATGAATTTTTCAAGGCTAACTTGTATAGCTGAACGAATAACTGAATATTTTATCTTTCGACGCTTGGAAACGGTCTAACGGATAAAAGACGTAAAAAATAAATGAATGGGGAGAAATAGTTATGGATACCAGAGCGTCTGTCAAAGATATCGCTGAGCTAGGAAAGAAACTAAAATTTCCAATAATACTATAAATGATGACCGAAGAGATTTTGTACAAATCAAAGTATAAATCAAAAGGAACTTCGATTGAAATTATTGATCATAATGCACATGCGTGGACTAATGCAGTAACAATATTTCCTAGAAATCGAACTGTTAAATTTTACCAAGGAGATATATTCGATTTTATTAACCAAATAAGTAAAAACGATCCATTATCCGTGTGGCTGTTTCAAAGTTCAGATAATGGAAACTATGATCAATTTGTACGACCCAATGGCGTTATTTATTACACATTATCTCTCCACGAAGAAATGAAAAATCCGGCGTTAAAATATACCGATTATGCTGAATGATTACTGAGTAATTGTTATACTGTTTTGGCCGTTGCGGATTTTTTGTTGGAGAGAAAAATTCGTGGAAACCAACTCGGTTGATTTTCTCAATGATATAATATCGAGTTATGTCGAACACAGACACGGTGGATTGTGGACTAGTACATACGATCATAAAGATGTTATTTTAGTTCATATGGTTGTATGTTATCCTAGAATTTGTCTTGGAATGGGAGAATGTTCGAAGTATTTTGAACGGTTTGGTTATCCCACACACAAAATGATCAGAATATCGATAAACGGACCATTACCAGATTTTGACCTGACTGGATTCTCTTGTATATTGTCATTTAAGTTTACCGAAGGTCTTCTTCCAATTTGTTATGTCTAGTTTAGCAAATATTTTTCAGAAAAAGATTGGGCACATACATTATTTTTACGATATATGCTCGATGTAAAAATACTGATATTTCTGACAGTAAGAGAAGCAATTATTGCAAATCGTCCGCAGAAAGAAGTTTGGTTACCACAACAAAAGAAATATTCTGATGATGAAAATCCTGATATAATCGATTACGAAAATAAAATCGTAAAAGATCTCGGCGGAATAATAATCGGTAAATTTACCCAAAGATGATCATATGATCATAAACGATATTGTACAAGATTGATTATAGGCGATACTGAGTTAGATTTTATAATTGCTGATACAACGAAAAAATACATTTATAAGTCGAAGCAGTGCTAACTTATCGGACGGAACTAAGTTATGAAGAATTGTGTGTTGTATTGACGGTGAGTCACCGCAGTTTACTCATTTAAGATCTCCAATGCTCGCGTACGTTTCGATAGATCTGTTATCAATGATAAATAGAGTTTCTATGTTTGATGTCAGAGTCGCTTCGGTTTAGTGTTACATTAAGAAAAAATATTCAGGATTGTTTGAAAAATTAACTATCGGCACTTATTCATCATGGGGCGAATGGATAATAAAACAAGAAAATATATTCGATTATTCTGAATCCGCTGACGTTGAAATCAAAGATATTTATTACAACAATATTTAGACATTAAATCTATCATCTGCACCGTCAGTGTATGATCCCGTAGCTAGATATAAAACGTATTATCTTAATGGGATCAGGAAATTCTGGTAAAACAACTCCTGCGATTTAACTATTTCAGAATTTTTATCTGATGTGACCGTTTTAACACCTACACACAAACTCGTAAGATAAATGAGAGAAAGAAAAAAATCATGCACTTATCTTAAATTCTTTCGATGGAAGGGATATAAATGGACACCACATTTTGTTGATTGCCTCCACACGAATGGCTGAGGAATTGTTTAGACTATTATGAAGAAACAACCGATGATCATAGAGCACTTGATCCAGAATTAACCGAGTTTAAGAAATTAATCAGGCTACAACCGAATAAGGTCAGTGTGAAATAATACGTGAAGTAATTTCAGAAATTTTCAGAAACTCATATAAACAATTTTTGTAATTTATGCAGATCAGACGTTGATATACCAGGATCGTCAAAAAAACAAAATCTTGTATTAAATGAAATTGCTTTAGTTCCTGTCAATATTGTTGAGGATGCGCTCAAACAATGGACAAAATCTCCGTGGACGCTAGGATACTCGATGACAATTGGTTCATCTCAGGGGCTTAACTATTTCTGGTATTCGGGTTTGGATCGTCGATGATCGTATCAAATAGTCAAATGTAGTTTATCTCGCAGTGTCTAGAGTTAGAAAAATATCCCAACTGCGGAGAATTGTTGTGGAATTTACAGAAACCACAGGTAATAGCGATATTACTGACAATGATATAATAAGACAAAAATAGTTATAAACACTGTGAGAACAACAAAAAATAAATAAGCGCGACTTTGATCTTGATGCCGAATTTCTATCATTGTGCGAGTTGTAATACAGTAATGTTGTGAAGCAATATTCTTAATGATCGAAGACAATTTACCGCAGACAGAAATAGTAGTAAGTTTTGTCATACACGGGAAAATTTGATGCTGACCTGACTTTAATGTAATCGACGTCGAGGTACTAGTTTACAAAAGTGAATGCGGTAGTAATTGTGTGTCTTCAGGAATGACTTGTAATTGTTCAAGTACAAATCTACATTGAGGAGCAGTTGAATCTAATCTGCAGATTGCAGGTCTACCCGTGAATTTTACCACGCTAGATATTTTATGTGTGGTTACACTCTAAATAGGACTAGTCGCTCCTTTTTTACCGTCTTAACGTTCACCGGGTTCATATAAATACCTGACAGTAACATTACCTATTACTGGTTGTTTTGAAAATTAATGTCGTTGTATTGGTATATTTGTTTTTGTTATTGAATTAATAGGTTTCAAAGAAGTTGCACGAGTAATTTCATTATTTAATGCAGCTATCATACTTGGTAATCTTGCAACCAAATCACAAGATTTCGTATCTTGAATTGTTTTCTTCGCACAACCGATATCCAAACAATATCTCGGCAAGTGTTCGATTAAATCGTTCAACAATTGCCTGATCAATTTCTAATTTCCACATTATATTTTTTCATCAGAGATGATACTACATCAAAAAATTTCTTTACCAGGATCAACCTGTAATAGTGGTGGCCATCGCAAGGGTCCTAGTTGATAAAATCGTTAAAAACCAGATACACCTTCAGCAGCTGTTTTAGTTGATAGTGGCTCTGCTTCTTTATACCTACTTGCAACGTCAACGAAAGTGAACGCGTATTTGTATGTTAATTGACCTCTACGAATTTTGATGCTGTCGTGTGGTAAAAATAAAACATCAGCCTAATTAACTTTATTTGGAGTGCTGAAATCTAAATGTGCATGCTGCATTTGATTAGGCGGTGGTATACAAACGTGCCATATTGCCTGTCGTGCTAACCATTTTTAGCAGTAGAACGGGTGATATTAGCTTTATTGATTACTTGTCTGCCTTTCCAAAATCCTCTTGGGCTATATTTCAAAAATCGGTTGATTAATTAGTGGCTCCAAACAATAATTTACCTTTTATCGCGGATTTTATTATGAATCTAGCTAATTAAAATATAAATCGTTTATGGAATTTAATGCATGAATTAATTCCACATCTTCAATATGTCGTTGTTGCAGATCTTTACTTTTTAAAGCTACATCATGAGCGTGACATGCTTTATCAATATCATTTATCGGATTTTATCCAGGTGTTGGTTGATCTTGTTTATGAGGTCGGATATCAAGTCGGGTACCATGACCACAATAATTATATTTAGGAAGATGTTTTTCTCCTGCGTATTTAGCCCATGGTGTTCCTGGAGGTTTTGACACTAACGTAACAATATGACTACCATCTTTACGTTGAATTTTAGGGAAAAACGAGAAGAAAAAAATAATTCTTTTACCGATTGTATATTTTCCATGTTTTTGCTGTAACCGTGGCGATATCAGTGGATTGAGATTTAACTCTACAACGAAAACAATATAGATTCATGCATATTTATAATATGGATGTAATCGATTTCTCAGCGACACGAAAGCAAGAGCCAGTAAAACATATTTCAGCATTACCGAATTCTATCAGAATGATTGTAATAGGTCCATCAGGATTAGGTAATTACTGCTTAATCTTATAATGAGCTGGCTATATTGGGACAACTTATATTTAATAGCTCTGTCAGTTGACGATCAGCGGTATTACTATGTACTAAAAGATTTTAATGAAAATGCAAAATTATTTAATGAAGATGACGACATTATTAATTTTATAACTGATATTGATGAAGATCCGACCGTAGATGAATTAGATGGATTTATTAATAATCTCGTAGTATACGACGTCGTAATGCTCGACAAACAAACAAATTCAGCAAGAATATTTTTTCGAGGTAGGCATAGAAATACTGACGTGATTTATGTTACTCCTCTATATACACAAAAACCTAAGGTGATCAGAGATAACTGTAGCATTTTAGTGTTTAATGGAGTTGATGCACATACTCTGCGAAATAATCACCAGACTTGGTGTAGTGGTGATATGGACATGATTAAGTTTAAAAACTTATTTTCAAAAGCACAATCTACTCCACACGGATTTATAACAATACATTTACACGATCGTAGAACAAGATATCGTGTAGGTCTTGATAAAATATTTGGTTGTTCTAATTATAGCAGCAGAGAGGGCGCGACCCCTATGAAACAACGCGTATTCATATTTAGAAAAAACATAAACGACAAAGATGAAACGTAACAAAATAAACCCAATTATAGAAACTCTCGGCAAAATTAGAGGCTTCGGTTTAGCATTAATTTGTTTTTATTATTTGTTTATTTTTTCGTATGAAGTCTTAGTTTTCAAAATGACGTTTCGTTAAAAGTTCTGTTCACCCTCACTGCTGCTACATTACATACTGAGATTGGTCTTCTCTTTTTAATATGCAGGAGTAGTTGGTGTAAGTATGAGTAATTCTTGCAATGATTATCTCGTCCCTACAAGTCATTCTAAAATTGATTTGATCATGTGGACCTTGTTATTGATAGCGCGATGCCATGATGACTTCCACGTACTAAATACGTTTATAATCAATGCATTGTGGTTTAAAATAAGAGACCTGTAGTGTTAGGGATACGTTAGTTGCGGTATTTAATTACAGACAATATCGATATGGCTGGGTAACCAACATTATACTTTATTATATACAAATTATTTTTCTCCGTTGACTTTACGTTGTTTGAATCGTGCAGTATTTTTCCACACAACACTATATTCCTACTGCTTGACAAGTGTATCTATAAATGGTACAGTGTTTTAGGAGCTACTTTAAAACAAACACAACCCACTCATGAATTTAAGCCTTTAGCTTTTGATTTATTAGATTTGTTTGTGGTTGAACTATTTCATCCATTTGAATGTAAAGATGATAAAGTAAACCATGTGGAAGAGTTCACTGAGTAGCACATCAAACTATCAAACAAGCAAACAAATGGTGATATTCACATAAGAACATGAGAGTCAAATTAATTGAAAGTATAATTCTGATCATTTAAGCAGTTAATTAGGAGACACGTTCGTTACTTGTTGCATATAGAATGGTTCAGACTATGACCAGTGCTCTCTAGAGTCTAGAAAATGACATACAAAACCATATTGAGGCTAAATATAGCTAAATTGAGTGTCACAAACAAACTGCTTTGCAATTTTTCTCGTTTAACTATTCATCAATAGTAAACACAACAAGGAAATGGACGAAGAAGGAGAGGTCTTTAGAAAACGAAGAACCCCTGCCCATCAAGAAATCCAGACCGTCAGAAGAAAGTGACAGAAGAACCGGTGTCGCTAAAGAATTTCGAAAGGAAAGGCAAGGAGCAGAAGAAGAAAACAGGCTTGTGTTGTGACAATTCATTGCAATTTTCAAAAAGGAATATTCAAGAGAAAAATAACTTTAACATTGTTTTCATTTTTTAATATGAAAAAACCCACACACGCACACCATTCCTTCATGATATGGTAAATTTTAAAAAAAAATACTGTGTATGGTTATAGAATAGTGTAGATGGTATGAAAGATATTATATTTGTGCGATTTCATCGCATCTCTTCCTCAGCACTCTCCAAAAGCGTGTTGGCTGAAGTTCACGCTAACAATCTTGAAGAAGATATGCCTGTTTCATATCTAACACCAACTGCATCCACCGCAGAGAGAGAGAGAGAGAGAGAGAGAGAGAGAGAGAGAGAGAGAGAAAGATAACAACTGGTAAAACTGATATGCCGACAGACCAACCAAGATTAGCCGTTTAGTCTGTTTAATTTAAACCGTTCATGTTCCAATGATTGCCATGTCTTTGCAGGTGTTGTTGATAAATGTTTCTCAAAGAATGTTTGGTACACGAATGCTAATGCACACATATGATATGGTGTCAAAACTTAAACGTTTCTTCTCATCTTGTGGAATCAGTTCTTTTAACAGTAACTATGAATTAAGTCTTGAACATTATAATCGACTGACTTAATATAGCGTTATCAATATGCCGGACGAATATACAGATGGACAGATTAACCAACTTATGCACGTTTGGATGAAAGTATGGAAAGGTGATACTTAAGACGGCCCTGTTGCAAGCAGCGGCAGCGAGTGACGGGCCTGGATGGGGTGAATATTAAAATCCCAGCTGATTCGAATCTACACTGAATTATATTGTCGTAGTAAAGAAGTATCGCACATAATCAATAAAAGTAAGGCATTTAGCACATTATGTGAGTCACTGTACTAAAACCGTTACAGAAATGATGTGACAAATAGAACAAGTGATCCCAAACAAAGGCAGTAAATGAGATTATATTAAACTTCTAACAAGCACTAATTGGATGAATACAATTTTTATTTCATTATATTATAAGCAATACAAATCGCATTTCCTATACAGTAGAGTTCAGTAATCATGTTTGTTAAAACAAACCATAACAAAATAACAATCCAAAAATAATGATGCTGCACTGCTGAATCAAAGAAATCATACTCACCAATTTAAATCTTTCTTTTACTACTTACACTTTTATGGCTTTAGGGGTTGAACATTCATGAATGAAATTTTCATCAGAGGATGAAGTGCTTTTGTGAGGTTTGTTTCGTTTGGAGGTTATGCTAAGTCAGCGTACCCATCAAGGTCCACAGTTAAATCTAAGCACGCTTAACCATCAAGGTCCACATTTAAAACTAAGCCAGCTTACCAATCAATGTCCACAATTAAAGACAAGGAAGCTAAGAGGTCAGCTAAATCAGCTAAGTCTATTGGCCCTGTAGTTTAAGGGGTGCCTACACGTTCACGTAAACTAATACCAAAACCAGAGATGTAAATATTAATTGATTGCACACTACTAATCTTTCCTCCTCTTCCACAGACAGACATGAAAAATATGGTATCTTAAAAAGGAATAATTAAAGATGTACAAGAAGATCATTACGAGAGGAACTTTGGTATTTAGGTATCAGTACCAGGTAGAGAAATAAAAAAGTAATTTTGAAAAGCAAGCATAAGATTATCATAATTAGTGGAATCAACTAATTCACACAATGCCAACAATGCTAAATTAGGTCTCATAAGAAAGCAAATAAGGAAATGCAACACATAATGAAAAATGAAAACTGGTATGTGTTCTTGACTGACATAAGTAAGATTCAAAAGAATGTATTCGTGCTGCATTTGAAACTGACTGATACATCACGTTTTAAAAATGATGAACTTTCATCCGTTTTAACTTGTTTAAGACACATTCCTGCCCTATTTAGCAAGAGACGAACATGGTAAATTTATTATGGTGTCCCTAATAATCATTCATCCTTCATGTCTCATATAACATTTTGTACATAGCATTTAAGGACTACCTCCTATCCTTTTTTAACATGTAGCATTATCATACTATTTCCTTATCATTGATACAAAATATCATATTCTACTCTTTCAAACTGACTTTACTGATATTCAGGAGGAAAATGTTTCTCAAGAAAAAATATTTTGTAGGTCAGCTGTCCTGGTAAAATATCAGAACACTGAAAATTTTTCTGCAAAAATTGTTTTTTTTTTTACTTTTCATCAAGGAAACGTTTTGTACGCTTGATGAACGAGTTTACAGCATTGTGATTACTTTATTAAAACTCGAAAGCGAAATCTCGTTTGCCCCATGTTCTTTTGAAATGTCCATGAAGCAGGTATTCAGCAGAAGCTACCAGAAAATTAAAACAATCTTTAACCCAGATAACACATGTGGAAGAAAGTCAACTTGGTGTAGGTTCACAAAGAACATCTATGTTGAATTGGAGAACACTGATAATCTTCCTTTTGCTTTGAAAATTCGAAGACAGGTTCAGATCGATTCCTACCATGCTTTTTTCTTTTTATTTCTGGCAATATCAGAAAATATGATTGAAACAAAGTGTTATATTTACATAAAATAGGAATTGATGGAAAGCTATTGCATTAAAATGGTACTTTAGATCACGTTATTCAAGAAACTAGTAATCAAGCAAGTAAATGTCTACTATTACCATAACGTTTGAAGGGAATGTATTTTGAAGATGTTTTTAAGATGACCAGAAAAACGGTTAACTCATTTTTGATGAAACATCTTTAGAAAATGAGAGGTTGATAAATGCTGGGTTTGTGCACGTACCTGTCGGGACTTTTGCAAATAAAGCGGTTTTGTTCAAATAAAGTTTATAAACATTTAAAATTGCAAGTCGCCAGTTAACACGTGAAGCATTTATGACGAATGACTCCTGCAAGGAGGGATCTACATTGTGCATTTGTACTTCTTCATGAGTAATATGGACAAATGCACATTTGTGAGAATGATGTAAACCGGCTAAGAAGATCTGGAGCCAAGCGCTATAATTTATTTATTATTTGAAGTTCGTATCGAACAAAACCGGTAATAAGGAAAAAATAAATATGATATCACATAGCAGTATAATGTTTTCTTCCGGTAATGTTGAAAGAAATGATTTCACATGGCGTGGGGATACACTAGGACTTTTAGATAGAATCGTATACGCTATATAAAACGAGTTCTTTTCCTTGACTCAGTAGATTACACTACTGAGATTTTGTATTTATTTATACACATATATCTTTTGTTCTGGAACTATTTCAGCTATATATTGTGGATGGAATTCAAACCGAAGTGGATATATAAGTTTAGCTCAGAGCGTCTTCCCTGACGTTGTTCAAGTCTGGATGTGCAATATGGAAAATATGGATCAAACATCCGTATCAAATCATCTAAATCATAGATCAAATGGGTGTGCAGCGTTTAAATACATCAACATTGTTGATTTCACTTTCTCTTAAAATGGGCAGAGTTTATGAATGCATACTAGGAGTAAATATATTTTCTGAGTTCGCCACGAGTTGCTGAATAAAGGTAAGTACACATAGAGTCTCTATGATTTTCTGATCCACATTTCCTCTTGTTTTTGATAATATTAGGTTATAGTGTATTGTTTCAATAGTCCATTCCAGTTCGTTATAAATTGAGATTCCTTTATACGTAGGAACATCGTATGGGACAATGTCTAATTTATGGATCATGTGCTTATCTTAAAGACCTAAGATATTAGTTTAAGAATTTGAATACTCCTTTTTCTATATATTGAATACCTACTTCAGTACGTCCTTCGCGGATGGCCGTATTATAGAATTATGTTCTTTGTAAATTTCACAAATCGTACACCAGGTAATCAAATTTTAAATATCTACGTGTCCTCGCAAGCATGGAAATTAGAAAAAAATTAACAAAGTTTAAAGACAGTACAACTATTATAATCATGTAGATTTTGCAGATCTTCATTTGAGCTGACAAACTGCTAATGATAGAAAATACCACAAAGACAGTTTTATAAATAATTCAAAGTATTGTCTGTTCTTGCGTCTTCAGTTTATTTATACCATCAGTTCGTACATGTATGCTACATCTATCTACATGAAAATATGGCGGCGAGCATGGAGACATGGCAAAATAGGTCACCATAATTCTTTGTTTGATAGATCATATGAATAATACTGGCTATGCTTTAATATAATGGAAAAGAACACGTAAGTTTACTGATAAAGTGATATTGAAGGTATATTGCATACCTTAAAGTTGTACTCTGGTCTTAAAGAACTGTAGATATTTTTGCCTTGATTGTCGTAGGGATGAAGCTGTTCATAGACTTTGCTACATGATGCGCTGGAAAGAAACATAGCGCAATTAAAGTAACAACAGGGAGTCAATATATTTTCTAGTATATACAAATAAGAGGATTTTGTTTGCGTGCACAAATGTGTGGCTTTTAAATAACTCAGAGTTAATCATTGCTTTGTTCAGAATAAAATGCTGGTAAATCATACATATGATGATATTCCATTTTAGTTTTTTTTTAATGCCGTGATTAGATGCAAAAAACCGCGGTTACATTGTACCATGATCACAAAAAATAGATTGAAGAACATACTAGAGTGGTATCTGAAACCTCGAAGAATTTCATCGTTTTACATGCGTGAATATATTATAAATTATACATATAATAAGGTCAGTTGCCATCATCAACATTCCATTGAAGAAATTTAGAATAAACGTTAAGTCGTTTACTTTTACTTTGCATCATATTGATACAACTGTTTCCAAATCGATAAATGCACCATGAATTAATTTATGAAACAGGTCATTAATCCGTTTAAAAGCCAACCATTTATCATTTTATCTATCTATTTAACTATTTATTTATACAGATTTACCTTGATCTTTTTATTATCTATCATTTTAAATATTTATCTAAACAGATTTAGCCTTGAATTTGGTATTCTATAATATCTGTTGCAATGCCTGTAAATAATAATAATAATAGTAATAATAATAATAATAATAATAATAATAATAATAATAATAATAATAATAATAATAGTAATAACAATACTTCTACTACTACAATTAATACTAATATCATTAATAATACAAATATTAATGTTAATAAATAAAGGCAAACATGAACAGGAAAATATAATACTGCTACTACTACTACTACTAATACTGCTACTACTACTGATACTACTACTTCTAATAATACGAATGATAATAATAATATCAATAATAATAAAAATATCAATAAAAATAATAATGATAATAAAAATCAGAAGTAAAAACAATAATGACGATTCAACTAATAACATAAAATCTGAAATTCGTGCGTAGAAAGGACCTAGGAATTCACCATAGCTTTGATAATAGTACAAGTGTGCTTATTTTGAAGAGGTTAGAAAGATAAATAATAATCATCAAGCGCTAGTGTGCAAACTTCAGGAAGCCTTCGAAATTAAGGTGTAGTTTGTTAAGATGCGTGGGAAAAAATATGCTGTATGGTACCTTTTACAGAGTAATTAGAAATATATTTACAATGTACTCTATCAGTGAATTTAGTAGAAAGTTTTGGGATGTATTATATATATATATATATATATATATATATATATATATATATATATATATATATATATATATATATATATATATATAGAGAGAGAGAGAGAGAGAGAGAGAGAGAGATAAATATATATAATATTAACGATATATACATGGGGAGATAAAATTACATATAGGGTCTAAATATGCAGTCAATTCAATCATGTTGCTATACAATTCCTCATATCTCGTCTCATCAGCATCACCGCTTTGTACAGGTCTTTGAACAAGGGCCCATCGTCAGGTCTGGATGAGGGCTGATATCGATAAATGGAAGTGGAAAACATTTTCAGTTTCAACATATATCAGTGTTTTTGTCATGTTTGTTTTTATGTTAATTTGATTGAAGGATACGGCTCTATTTGTTGATCAAACATTACATCAGAATCTGAAAATAGTATAAGCAGTACGAACCTTTTAAATAAGATTGGTATTTTTGATCGAGAAAAGGACTTATTAATATAAATCACATTAAAAAGCTGGTGACTTCTGATTAAATTAGCAAGTCGCAAAGATCCCCATTTAATCCCAACTCTGTTATTCATGATAACTTGTAACTTTGTAAGTTTGATACTAACATTTGATGCTACGAGGTGGATATCTAGGAAGGAATCTACATTATTTTCGTAAATTTTGCCACGTGACATATTTTATAAGATCGTAGCAATTAAAGAAAAACACAAAATAAATATGAGGTGTTTTCAAAGGCAAAAATAGTAAGTGTAAGAATATTTTGTTATTTACCAAAGCCTTAACTCAATGAAAGATTCCTAACATTTTGAATCCAAATTTTGGCAACATCTTAGTATAAATTATTTGTATTTCAAAAGACTTTATGACTTATATGCATCTTGTACTGATACATTAATATTAGTTCCAAACTGCCCTTTATTAGAATAAACATAATAGTCGACATACACTAAGAACTAGCATAAAATTTAAATGTATCTAATAAAGTTACATTTCAACTGTTGTGTCCAGTAACACAACATCATCTGCGAAAGGTAACAAAATAAGTTGAACACATTTAGTACATGAATAATGATAGAACGTATTTTTCCGAGGCTTTACAATTTCACAACGTCACACCCTGCTTATCAACTCCTGCTTCTTTGCCGGATTTCATATCATCTAATGTGTTTCCAACGTCTTCTTCAGCAATATTTATACGAAGATCATCTTACGTTGTATTATTCAACGATTGTGGTGCATTGAATGAGTCGAAACTACGGTGATTAGATGCACTCTGCAATGCACCAATGATCCCAGATTTGAAAATCTGTTTTTTGCCTTGACGTCATCTCGATCGTAGCAAATATTAAATCTTGTATAATCTTTGTGGAAAAGCGGAAGTTAGAATACGTTGTAGTTTCATATGGATCTCTATTTGCCGCACTTAACCTCTTGTAAAGTCTTCTAATGTGAAATGTTTGTAAATGTATTTAGAGCTAAATTTTCTTAGGGCCTTCATGGCCATTCTTTCCGCATTTTTACATTCCGTTTTGTTGCCTCAAGGCATATAATAAAGGGGAATCCTTTACAAATCGTTTCATTCATTTTCGGCCTTCTGCTGCGTTAATAATTTGTACTAAAGGATCTACTGTTGTATCAAATTTCATATAATTAAATCAGGACGAAAACTGGTTTTCAAACTCATGTGACCGTGGCAATTTAGTTATGTTCAACTTATAACCTTCCTATCCAATTTCTTCCTCTGAACAACTCTTGGAATTCTGCTACTGGTTTTGAACTCTACATTTTTTGTTTGTCTCAAAAAATTAAATTGAATGTCTGCTAGAAAATAATCAAATCAAGAAGCCAAGTTATTACAAAATGTTAAAGATCCAATTTTGTTTGCATTCTATACTTTTCATTGACTATTCAAGGTCCTGTAAACTACTAAGGTCATAAGAGAATATCCACGTTGTTTGGATTCCCTTGTATTCACGTTTTACGTACAGGAAGGTAGCTTGTTAGAGACATAATTAATGTTCTGAAGTAGCTGAAAAGGTTTATCACAGTGTATGTAGGCATTTTCCAGTACTACATAATCATAAAAACAACATAACGAGAAATGAACATCAGGATCCAAAGTGTAAGGACTGGCCATGATATGTTTACCTAGAGACGAATTCTCTTCTTCCGAGTATGCAGGCATATATCATGTTAAACCTAATATTAATAAAAGTTATACTGATATTTACGCTTTTAAGATTTAGTCACAAATCATTACTACATTTACTAGGTAAAGCTTGAACATTTCATTAAACTGCAATGCCTTTTTAACAAATTTCCACAGAATTCATAACATTAGGTGGCCTAGGTTTTATACATGAAAATTGCTTATACTCCAAAATACTAACCTGATCAAAACTCTGTGTCCATGTCTCGTGACATCCAAGGAAATTGTACTATGTAATACAATTATAAATCATACTCATGTATTCATTTAGTGTTTCCATCAAACCCTTTCACTACTCCTGATATGTACTATGTAAGATATTTCCAATCTGGTCGATCTACACCAATAGCAGAACTATCTTCTAAACTGATACCAACATTTGCTCAGCTTACTAAATGGCGTATTAGGTCTATGCAGAAAATGGAAGTATACCCTTTATGTTTCATCATACGCGTACACTGTCTGCAATAAAGTTGTCATATATGCCATCTTGCTTCCTTTAAAAATGTTTTTAATAAATGGGATTCAGTTTTTTTCTAGTGTTTCTGTTTCCAGAAAATTTTAAAAAATGACAAATTGTTTAAAACTGACTTCTGAATTCTCAGTTGGTTCTGTTTCTTCTGTGTCCTTTCCTTCTTTGTTTACTTTGCCTTTCCTAGAATTTTTGTTTTGACCTTGCTGGCGTCTTCGAGAATTTTGAATTTAACCGGATAATTTCTATTGAAAGTTTTGTATCATCAGTCTTTAATACACATGCGAATTTTCCTTTTGGTTTCCTCTCTTGGTTTTCTATTTGCATCTTGTATTTCAGCAAATATTATATTGTTCCTGTATGAGCTTTGTACCCCTCTGTTTTCTCTTCTTTTTATTTCTGATATTTTTGTGGAATGTTACCTGAACGGCAGCAAAAGTTTCCTCTAATTCAAGAGATTTATTTCTTCAATTTGTTCAAGCGAATGCACTCTGGAAATAGAGAGTGCTCATGAAAATAAGATCTTTGGACAGAGACATTCACTGGGATTTATAGTGAATTCAAACATGGATTTAATTTGGAATTCTATTAAAGTTTATTCAGAACTTTAAATTATTACGACGTGGTCTGTATTTCTGGATTATTTTGGAATTTAATTACGTAAGTGTTTTAATTTTCACTTTGTATTCAAGGGAAAATAATTATCTGTTGAATTTGACAAAGCTGGTTGCTTTTCACTCTTTTTTAAGTGAATAAACTTGTAACAATACACTTTCCTAATTTCCTAATCCTTTAAGGATTTATTGAAAACTATCCATAACATACTTCATGATGTCATATTCGACCATATCACTAGTCAGTTGTGTACAATAATATATGAGAGAAAAGAAACTGCATAATGGCGGATGCATTTCTTCCTGTCCTAATAAAGCGTAGTTTGCTTACAAAAAGGTGGTTGCTTTCAAAGACAGATATAAACTTATCTAGTGCATGGATTAAATAAATTTTTTCGTCGAAATATACAATAATTAACTTTGAAATGCAGTCAAAACTTCTGAATTTGCATAGGATATACCGTAGTTCCATACCTACCTTAAATCTGTCGAATCGTCATGTAGATAAAAAGAAATGTATGAAATGAATAAATAAATAATAAATTAGTTTTTGTTTTAAGAGGTGAAATAAATATAAGTTGGCTCTGATTATATAAATCTCTTTTTACATTGGAGATGTGTTTGTCCATTAAAATACACACTTTATTTGCAGGGATGCAACAATCAGTCAATACTTCTTGTAGAGACTATAATGGTGTGCTAAGCACAACATACACAATAATTCTTGAATCCTATTTCTTTCAAGTTGCACAACGTTCAAATTTGTTTTTAATGAAAAGTGACCATATTTGTAATTTTTATGTCAATTTTTATAGGAATATGTTTAAGGCAAGAGATTGACAATAAACTAGTCAGTCACCTTATCTATAGTAAATAACCAGCGAAACTCTATACGATAATTTCCATTTAAGGTTCAGATCATTCCATACCGTCAAGACTTAATACAGCAGTATCAGTGATGTCTTCTCAATATTTTGTAAATTTAATAGTTTCGTAAAACATTAGAACATTGACTTACCATTTGTTTGACCTATTTCAAGCATCACCATAAAAACAAATATTGTGGTTACAGTTTCCATTATTATGCAAACAGCTGTGGCTCCCAAAAAGTTTCAACGTATAAAATTGTGTTGAAGATTCTCAGAAGTCTGTCCCTTTTCCGTTGCAGTCAAGTTTTGAGATTGATACAGACCACATACCTAATAAACCGCCGAGACACACAACTCAGTTCCTCCCGAGGATCAAAGATTGTAGAAATATACAAACATTACAGATGTTAGCGAAATGATATCAGACAATTATGTCGATAAAGCCGAGAGACGAATACCAGACAACAACAAATCAGAACAATCAAAAAGGAAAATCTGAGGAAATAGCGATGATTTGAAACGTTTAGGAAGGGAATTAGTGATGATTAAGACGTTTCGGTGGGGCAAGAAAGCGTCCAGGACAAAAGGTGTGGAACATAACAAAAGAGAACTGCTGGAAAAAGTATGACATACTTCTATAGAAACTGAAATATATAAGCCACTTTAACTAGTAGAATATGATTTAGTTACTGTTTCCCTGTTTACTATTGTAATGCTACAGACCATATGAATTAACTCTATTACACTTATTACATTTTCCAAAAAGCAATCAGAGGATATATCTGTGTAATCAATTATGAATTGTCCGAAAATAAATACATAAATAACTAAGTAGATAATACATTCCATTCTAACAACATACACGTGAAATTGATACAGGCAATCCCAGTATGTTTTCTGTTTGTTCCATAATTTATAATGTGTGAAACTGGCAGTAACCTCATAGATACATGTTTTATATACTTTGTCAATCTTCAACATAATTAAACTTACTTTCAGAAAAGTATTTACTGGCTTTTTAATTGATGCTTACTTATTTACGACACCAAATTTCCTTCCTACGCAAAGTATCGAGGACTGATACATTCTTGAACAATTTCTGAGATATAAATATATATCGAAGTTTTAAATTATGTATATCAGTGTTATTTACTTCATGGAGATGTATGTGAACATCATGAAACTATGAAAGTTATGTTTTAATGATACAAATGAAAGATACAATATTTGGTGAGTCATGTGCACTCCGATAGCAACCAAAATGATACAAGTCCAAAACATTTGAAAACTTATAAAATATAATTTTGGTGTCATGAAAATAGAGTTAGTTCATCAAGAAATATAAACATATATACTAAATTAAGTATTTGAAACACTGATTTTGTGCAGTCGTGCTAAGTGGCTCAAGGCGAACACATGGACGAACATAAATATTGACCATGATACACAAGTACGGATCAAAAGGAAGATATGGAAAGGACACAATCAAATTTGTTAAGCTGCAGGCAGTGAGTGATGGGACATTTTGTGATTAATACTTAGCAGTAGGAAATGAAAATGCAAATCAGTCGATTATAATCTTCACTAAAGTATATTTTTATAGAACACAATTAACGCACAATGTCACTGAACAATAATGCATTCATCAAGTCACGTGTTCCAGTATACCGATCCAATTACAGAAAGACAATCTACATTAAACAATGCAACATATGAAATAGAACATTTATCACAAAATCTGCTCTTTTATCAGGAAGACCACGTTGCTTTCATAGTACATGTATAATAAACAAAGCAAACTAACTATGTTGCTGTCCCAGTAACCACGCCTCTCCACCCCTCAAACATAACTCCTCCACCAAAGAAAACCAAGTACAAGAAAGAAAGAACAAGAGAAAATGACAAACCTTTACGTTTTATATAAATTAAATGGAATATTACAGCCATATATTTATTTCTTTTCGTTCCATTTATATGTTTTTGCATCTTATTCACATACTAATCTTTTTATTTATATTGGGACCACGGCTTTCCAAGTAAAGTAATCTTACTTCTGTCTGCATGTGATCTAATCTCTTGCTCTAGTAACGTGGGCATGCGAGAAAGTTTGCCAGTATCTTCCCGTGGGTCGATGGTTCTTCCCTGAGCTTCTTCATTGGCTCTTCATCCACTATGTGCTGAGAAATGGCGTTAAACCCACAAATCAAAATAAAGTAATTTATGTTTTCTCATATAAAGCTTTAACAAAATTAAATACACTCAATAATGCTTATTTTCCTTTCACTAGTTACCATTTTATATATCAGAGTTTGAGTAATCATAAGTGACGTTTTCAGTACATATTAAAATGACGTAACCATTGGTGTTAAGGTCAAAGTTATTTTTTTTTTTTAGACCGAAGAAACAGAAAAGGAAAGAAAAGAGTAATACGGAAGGGTTAATTCGAAGGTATGAAAAATTTAATTTGCAGGTCACTGACGTCTCACCTCTGTCCGCTATCTCGGGCTCGGGCAATATATGCATGCTAGGAAGCTTGACAGGAGCTTCCCAGTGGCCGGTGGTTATTCTCTGCACTTTTTCCGTACTCTTATTCCACCTGACATAATGGCAGTCCTGTATAGATGTGCTGAAAAATTACATTAAACCCACAAACCAATTAAAGTTTTTTATTTATTTCTCACGCATAGCTGGAAGAAAATAATTTATTCTTCTCAACAATTGAAATGTTCCTTTCACTACTTTATCAGAGTTAAAATATCAAATATAGAATTTGCCGTAGAAGAGAAAGTGACATAGTTATTGGTGTTAGGTCTGATGTTGTACTTTCTAAACAAACGATCGGAAAAGGAAACAAAACAATAATACGGAAAGGTTCATTCGAAGTTAAGAATTTTTTAAGATACCAGAGGCCATTATCACATTTCTAACATGGAGAAGAGTTGCGAAATTATTTCATTCATTTTGCTTTCCCGTTTTATTAAACGCATTTGCCATCTCTAAATACTAATGCAAGTGGCAATAATTTGGAACAGAAAGATTCATCCGTCGGAAGTGCTTCTTTCAAGTTTATTTAAGGGGAAGGTTTCTTAAAGGTTGAATGTATTTTTGTTTGGTAAATCAAACAACGTACCCCACCCTATTCCCGCCTACATTTGACAATCATGAGAAAGTTCATCAAGTTAAAAAGAAAACTTGAAACAAATCTTGATTGGCATTGCTAACTTTGAATCACATTTACACTGAAGACAAATGTGAAATAAATGCGCAAATATATTGGTAGATATAAGTCTTGCCTGGTTACGTCGATATGAAATGACACACATACACATACGTAGAAACACAGGCGTTGAATTCCTGGCTAAGCAATGGTCATATTTCCATCATGATATTAGAAGGAATTTGTTATTTCAATCAGCTATTTATCATTAGAGACATAATTATGCTTTGTGTTACAAAGTCAGTCGTTTATAATGCAAAACTGAAAACAAGCATGAGGCCGACGTTTTGACATGTATGCTGCGCCGGTTTCATCTCTTACAAAAATACCGTAGTATGTCATATGTTTCAAAACTGAAAATAAAGATTAGGCCACCGTTTTGACATGTATGTTTCGCCGTCTCCTCTCTTACAAAAATACCGTATTACGTCATATGTTTCACAGGAGGAGTCTGTTTGTAACATGTTAGATGTGATTTGGCGGGAAATGTAATAGGCTGCAGTTTGTATGCCCTCTAAATGAAACAAAAATATTTATTATGTAATAGGGTTCTCAGGCCTATAACAAGAAATGTAATGATAATCAAAACTTACTATTTAAAATGCATATTTGAACATGTTTGCCGATATCAAACATCAATCATTTACTGGCTACTCAGGATAGGATGTAAAAAAAGTACAGATTAAAAATAGTTCTCCCCAACCACCAGTGGTCCCCATTTAAAAAAGTAAAAGATTGTCTTCACGCTATGATCTCTTGACCCTCCATCAACATTCATATTTTAACAAAACGTCTATCAAACTCACATAGGATTGTATGTAAAGGAAGGGCATACAATATAATTTAAACCCCTAATGAACAAAATAGACGCCCCCATCGCCTCTTCCATCTCTACGATCCTTGCTTCCCTTGTTAGACCAGCACCCACTCATCTGATGACCACATGGTAGAATGTAAAATAAACGTTGTAAGATAGAATTAAAAACCTTTATCAGTTAAAATAACTTTCCTAAGCCATCTTATTACCCCATGACCCCATTTTTAAGTAACGTTGAGACCAATATCACTGTTCCATAACATATAAATCCTCATCATGTCGCCCTTTTTAAAAGCATAACTATCTTCCTTTATACCATCTTCATTATTCCTATAATACTATAAGTGGAGTGGAAGAAGAACTAAAAGTAGGTCACTGTTTGGTTCATTTTGTGTGGTATTGTAGGACAAGGAGACATTAACTTTAGGTTACCCTTTTAAGGATAGCATTAATATGGGGCACTAAGGGGACACATATGACAACATTTATAGGGACACAAAGGACTTTATGTTAAAATAGGATGAATGTATTATGAGGACGTAATAGGAAGTTTAACATTGGTTGGGTTTGGATAGGGACAATAGGAATGGAACAGATGGGGTGACGTCAAGGTACTGGACATTGGCAACAATGATGCATGTGGTTGAGCTCAATCGGGGCAAATAGGGATAGCAGGAAAAAAGTTATAATGTTTGACGGGGCGGGACATATAACTTCTTTATAGACATATACAAAGAAACAAATACACAAACCAAGAAACCAACAAAGTCAAACGGTTACGGCAAGAGTTAAGGAGTCTAAAAGATATGTATCAGATTTCATTTTATACGACACAAGAGAAAAAGACCTTCCCAAGCCAAACATTCCAACCCTGACAACACGCCTACTACACCTGAGATACCCACCCTAGTGATTTTTACCAAATCATCGACTTGGGATAAAGCAGTTAAAGCTCATTAGTTCCCTTTTCCAATTAATACCCGGTCTTCCTAATTTGATGAACAAATGGAATCCCGTGTCTCCAAGAACTTCTTCTTCAGCGGTGATACCCTCCTCCTCACAAAGTATCTGCCTCTAAAATCAAAGTCCAAGAAGGATCGGGGATGTTACAGAATTTACTGGATTTATTCAGCAAGAACTGTCCCTATTTAGTCTGTTGCGAACCCCTCCACGACGCGTGATGTCTGTCATAAAGTTGATACGACGTAACGACAAACAATTGCTACGCATTCCACTATTAAAAAGACCAGTACCAGACGATAGGTATCAGTGTTTTTTGCGCGCGGAAACAAACATAGATGTCACCCTCCAGAATTGATCCCTCATTTACCCCAAAAGAAATGAAAAGGAAAGGACTTCCTCCTCGTTTAGCCAA
Organism: Sinohyriopsis cumingii; assembly: GCA_028554795.2. Taxonomy (NCBI): domain Eukaryota; kingdom Metazoa; phylum Mollusca; class Bivalvia; order Unionida; family Unionidae; genus Sinohyriopsis; species Sinohyriopsis cumingii. Next base: position 80,926,233 of record CM068831.1, read on the forward strand.
ACCTTGGGATGTGTTGTCCGTTCTGTCCAAAGTTCCTCCACCCATGAGAAAATTAATCCTTCAAACATCCTCCAAAGACTTCGTCAATATTATTTGTGAATGTTGCCTGAAGCTATTGAAAGGCTCGATACCTTTGTCTCCACATCAGAGAGAATGCTTTGCCAAATGGTCAGGAAGAAAATACCCATTCGTCAAAAGAAAAAGATGTTGGTACAACGCTGAGGAGTTTTGCCCATGTTGTTGGGATCCTTGCTGAAAGAAGTATTGCAAACAATGCTGGGAGGACACATGAGAGCAAAGTAAAAAGGAACCAAGAAGATAAAAGGGACCTCTAGGGTCAAAAGGTCTCAGACTTGACCTTTGGAATCTGATGGAAGTACGAAAACTGACTATAGTGCCTTACAAACGATAGATAGAATTCCATCGTTTGCAAGAACAAAGGATCCCGCATATATCTCCCAATCCTCATTTGACCGAAATGTCCCAGTTACAACGCGAATAGAAAGAATGGAAATCAGAAGTGAAAAGAGAAGGGAAGACCAAAGCCATCCCATTACCGCCACCACCACTACCCTCGACTTCTACGCCCGTGGCACATGGGACACGTACAGCTGTTTCCAAGCCACCCGTTCACCCCATTCAGAGTAGTATGGATGAAGAGTGGGTGACTTATTAAAAAAAGAAAAAAGTCGTGATGAAAAAGGTGTTAGCTAGCATTTACTACGATCCATCCGCTCCTGCGTGTTACGGAGGAGTTCAGAAATTGTTTCTTGCTGCCAAAAACCCGACTCAAAAGTGTCCGTTTATCTCAAGTGAAACGACGGTTACAAGAACAAGTACACCTTAGACAAATAAATTTGACAAAAATATACCTGAAGTCTTACCCGTGTGTAGGGTATGAGTTGTCAATGGCAAGCCGATTCAGCCGATGTCTCTCATTTGGCCACCTACAATCGTGGCTGCAAATATCTGTTTCGTGTCATCGGCATTTTTTCCAAATTTTCCTGGGTCGTGCCGTTGACTTCCAAATCGAGCAATGAGTTAGTGCAAGCCCTCAAACCGGTATTTGAAAAAAGTGGTCTTCACCCTCTTCGATGGTAAATCGAGCAAGACACCGAATTTTTTATCCAAGCTTTCCTAAAAAATTGATGAAACGAGATTATTCATTTTTTCACCACCGCGAATTCCGAAACCAAAGGCAGCATCGTGGAACCTTTTCAAAGGACCTTGAAAGAACGCATGTGGAAACATTTTACTCGTGAACACACTTTCAAGTACATCGACGTCTTACCACATATGGTCCAAGCATACAACCAATCTACCATCGGAGCGTCGGATCTGCTTCCCAAGAAGTGACTCCCGAGAACGAAGTGACCGTTTTTGTGCACATGTTTGGCACGTCCCCGACTGTGGCTGCCTCCAACAAAGATGAAGTGTTGTCAGTAGGCGCGTGGGTTTGCATTGTCAAAATCAAACGCATTTTCGACAAAGGTTACTTACCCAACTGGATCACCAAATTGTTTCGTGTCACTTGACGAGAGCGTGGCCTTCATCCTGCCGTCTATAAATTGGAAGACACGAACGAGGAAATGTAAAAAGGAAAAATTTTCTTACCCGAGTTAGAACTTGTGACCAAAAAAGAAGACGAAGTGTACAATATGGAAAGCATTCTTATCGAAGAACCGAAAAGTGGGATAACGACTTATAAAAAAAGAAGTGAAAGTACGTTGGAAGGGATATCCTTCCAGTTTTGATTCTTGGATCGGCGCTTCGTAATTCATCAACTATAAAAAGAAGTGACCATCATGCCTTTTAACACAGTCTCAACAACTGCAGCATTGACCACTCCTTCACCCAGTTCTTCTGTACAAGATCTACAAAAACAGCCCTTGTGGATGTGGTGTGGAGAACGTGTGCCTAAAATGGAAATCGTTTTTTTCTTCTTCTGCCAAATCTTTGTGTCATCGGTGCTGCAATTGCCAATTCAAGTTTGCAACAAGGATTCAAACAATTGTGGACTATTTTACTGAGCAGTTGCGTCGGTTACCTTCTTCCTAATTCTTCCCTGAATTATTCAAACGGTAACAACGTGAACCTTGCGGCTGACATCAGTCACTCATCCAACAGTCATCACCCAAACAACAAACACACCAGCTCACTTTTAGACACTACTCTGACTTCGAGTGACCCCTCGGACAGTAGAACTCTGGAATTATGAATAACCAATTTTATTTAGCTTTACCCAGTGATAGTTCCATCGATGTGTTTCAACAAAACACATCATGCTGTTTACTACCAAATTACCTCAAGCCATCCAATTAAATCACGAAGCCCACTGGGAAGCGTCTTTGGTTGAAATAGGTCACACTACACGAATCTAAAATATCATTGAAACATAAAACACTTTTCACGTTGAAATTCTGAACGAACAATTTGCAAAATGAGATGAGTAAAAACGGTTTTCAGATGACACAAATCCAGCAAGAAACAATTCTTTATTAAGCATCTATACTTTGAAGCTATTATATTAACGATCCATATTTGGTGGACACGATTGCTGAGAGGTTCGAGGAAGCGTTTGGCAAAGCCCTGTATAGAGCCAAAAATGTGTTAATACCATAAAGTGGCTAGTCGCCTAATGATGACATTTCAGGATACGAAAACGTTGGTCATTACTTTTAATGGTAGGTAGAAATTTTGGGTGGACATCGACAGATGGTAACACCTAATTTGAGCCAGAAGATCAACATCAATATGGATGTTTTCTGGTGTTTTGGATCCCCGTTAGAACTGAAAGTTGGTTATTGTGTCCTCCGATGTGGTGGAGTAGAACGTGGTGGGACACACCTCAGTACCGTCCCTGCGTGTCATTCATTTCAAAGTGGATTCTGCTACGAGCACTGACGAGGAAGTTGGAAACACCTATCAAGATAAAGTCACGGTGAAACTACATTTTCGAAAACGATTATGTGACGACTTGTAAGTCATGTATCCAGTGTACCTAAGCGTTGGTCGACAGCGAGGACATGGTTTAGGAGATACGGTGAAATCGGCGTTTTGTTTGGTGGCCCCCGTTTTGAAACCGATGGTTTGCACGCCTTGAAAGGTGTTGTTATGAATGGGGCAAATAATATCTTCATTAAATATCATCATCAAAAAAACAAAACACTAAAGAAGCTAATTTGAGGGCAGGCATAAATGTCTTGCTTCAAACGGGCAAAGAAATTTGGGTTGGTGAGAAACTCCTATAAAATGCCATGGACTCTGCCGAGTCAGGCTTTCCTGCTTCCCTGTCGCCACAAGGACTAGACAGAAAGAGACAACGAAGACACCTCTCCAGAGGACATCGAACCCCCAGAACTACAACTACCAGACTCCCAGTGGGTAGAATTTCATTCCATCTCCTATTTTACGAATTCAGCTCCCATCGAGTGTGAAATCAATGGAGAGCCCGAAAATTACACAAAAAAAGACATCAATCCGGGAGTAGCGTCCGTCAACAATTTCATTCCTTAATTGTTCAGCGAGGTGGATTTGTACTTGAATAACTAAGTAGTCAGCAGTAGCACGGATACTTACCCATACCGATCGTGCTTGGAAAATCTCTTAACGTAAAGAAAAGAAGCTAAGAACACCCATCTGGAAACCTGACACAGCGGGCAAGGACAAGATTAGCGACACAGCCCTGACAGAATACGGAAATCCTCACAATGTGGGCTTTAACGACTGTCGAAAATAAATCCTGCAAGAGAGTAGTGTAGAACTGATGGATCGTTTGCATTTGGACACGTGGTGGCCAGAAAAGTATTTACTGAAGGGTGTGGATGTCCGCCTGAGACTGAATCTCAGCGGTACCTTTCTCCATTTGATGGCTCATGCCAACGAGTAAATATTATCATCCAAGATGCCGGACTCTACGTGGGACGCGTGGAAGTGATATCTAATGTGGGAAACGACATCAGTTAGACTTTGAGCAGAGCAACCGCCAAGTATCCGATACGACGTGTGGAAGTGAAAACTTACACCATTGTTGCTGAACTCCGATCCAAGATCGAAGATCATCTATTTCAAGCACAGTTACCCAAACGTTTTATCATTGTCATCGTTGTCATGCTAGGTACATTTATTTAACTTATGCATGGGTAAGATGTGACCACTGCCTCAAATCAGTCCAATGAGAACGAATTTAATTTTGTTGGGGTGATCAAACATCCAATTTACTCGAAATGCATTCAGTAAAAGTTTGTTCTTCCACAACTGAATAATATTATCCAGAAATTTGTGGGGACTTATCCCTGACTATACACGTTTATCTATTGATTACTATAGTTCACTTCATCAAAAATTGTTTTGTAATGATGGTGCTTTCGTTATATTTCTATAATTTTTAAATATGGCTATATCTATTTTGTATAAGTAGATAAATGTAGTCTAAATCCACATATGAAATATTTACTCTTCACAAATTAACGAAGACTGATATAGTCTTCAAACGTTTCTGGTTGAATAATGTACACAGAGGACTTGCATATTATGTATTAGTGTTAATTCCGTCATGAAGCCGTAGGTAGTCATCGAAATATGAAACCATCTAACTAATATAAATCAAAACTATAAGATAAAATATTTTTGTGCAATCATGCTATAAATCTCGGCACCGAAGGAACATATACAAAGAGACCAATTTACGCATGCAAGAATCAGTGGATGGAAAGGATATACTTAGCACGCCCTGGTGGATGCAGCGAGGGCTAAGCTAGGATGGAATACAGATAATAACCTGCTGCAGCAAATATAAAGGAAACCTAATTTAAACTAATCTAGGCCATTGTTCATTGTTGTTGAACATAATTATCGTTCATTTTAAAAATTCACTTGCCACATCAGTAGTGAAGTGGGGCACCCTAGGGACAATGGGACTTACCTTTAAAAACAGGGTCCCGGCACTCTGGGGATTATGTAAATTTAACATGGGGGATATTGTCGCGGCACTCTGGGGACGATGTGAATTTAACATGGGAATATAGTTTGGGTCCGTCTAGGGACAAGGGGAATCGAACGTGGGAATATAGTTTGGGTCTATGGACAATGGGAATTGAACATGGGAATAGATTGTGGGTCTGTCTAGGGACAATGGAAATGGAACAGGGGAGAGGGATACAACACACACATACACACACACACACACACACGCGCGCGCGCGCGCGCGCGCACACACACACACACACACACAAACACACACACAATATAGACAACATACATTTTAAAAAAGGGGTAGGCAATGAAAGGTAATCTCTTTTCGAGGCATGGGAGTGGCCCTGAAAAGGGCCTTTGGGTTTATGTTAACATACCCTATTCTTAACACAGAGGGCACCGCATTGGTCTTCTTCTTGTCCTCAAACTTCGTCTGATTTCAGGACCGCAAATGAGAACCCTCTTTCGGCATCCTTGCCTCTCCACATAAATCCTTGTCGTCCACAGGCTTGTTTCTGTCATTCTAACATTAGTCCACTTCGATCGGACATACATCGGTATGTCCGTCCTGAACATCATGGAAGAGACAAGAGTGTATGATTGCACGTCGGTCCGCATGTTGGGGTGCCGAGAACAGGTGAAGGAATGCAGTGAACTGCGCTTATTTATAGGGAGAGGAAAGATTGAAACGGATTGAGTTCATTAACCAATCCAAATACGCGTTACAAAATTCAGTCAACCCACGTCCAATCAGAAGAGAGCAGTCTGTGACGTCACATGTCCTATATAGATTCGATAGCGCCTGTGCGCAGTCAATCCATGTGACAGTTTTTCAACATGACGGAAACTCAGGAAACGCTAAATTGGGGTGCACCAGCCGTGGAGACTACCCAAGGGAACCCGGACTTACTTGGCATTTTGTGGATTTTCTTACCTCGCAAGAATTTGTTCCGAAACCTTCGTCACATTCTCCTTCATTACCGCACGTGGAGAATTTTAGACAGAAAGAAGAATTGGAGAAATTTATACAACAGCAAAAGGAAGCGGAACAAGCTTTTCTCCTACAGCAACAGCAGCAAGAAGAAGAGGTAAGAAAAAAACAAGAAGAAGAAGAAGCCGCAGCAGCAAAGAAACAAGGGTGTGAAAGTCAAACGGTCACGATACTATTGGACATTTTAGCGGAGTTAAGAAGTCTGAAATAAATGCATCAGACTTCTTTATTACGACCAAAGAGAATACGAATTTCCCGTGCTAAACACTCCAACTCTGTGACTAAGCCTATCGTACCACCCTTAGTGATTTCAACCAAATCATCATCATCAACACTACGCAGTCCCGAAGTAGGCCTTGTCCGTGGCAAAGGCTTAAGGCAGTTAAAGTTGATTGTTTAAACTCACTCATACACCCAAAGGCCCTTTTCAGGGCCACCCATTTCTCTCGAAAAGAGATAGTCTTTCAGTTGCCACCATCCATTCAAACTAAAAACAACAACAAAAAAAACCCCAACAAAACAACAACCCATTTTACCCTATAGAACGTGTCTGTGTATGAGTGCGTGAGTGTAGGTTCTTATTTTAAAATCAAAACCCAAAGACACTTACCTTTTATTCCTAATTTATTCTTTAATAAATATTTACAATCCAATTCACAATTCACAACACAGCACTTTAAAAAGTTCATAGACTTCTTCTGTCTCTTTTGTTTACTCTCTCTGTTTTTTGAATTTCTTCACAGTCACAATCTTTTCCTCCTCTTCATCCTCACTTTCTTCCCTTCTTCTTTTCTTCTCCTGTTTCTTTTTCTTCACCTGTTTGCTTTCTTCCTCTTCCTCTTCCTCTCCACAATCACTCTCTTCTTCTGGCTCCTCTTGTTTCTTAGGGCAATCTGGAGACCAATGTCTTTTTTCTTGACAATAATAACAGGTATCTTGATTTTTGTCTCTTCTAGTCCCTGTTTTGCTTTTTTGACGGTCTGGACACTCTGAAGACCAATGCTCTTTCGTCTGACAGAAATAGCAAGTATCTTGACTTTTATCTCGAAAGGAAGGAGAGTAGTCCGACGGCTGGTCTGAAGAAAATTTTCTAATGACACATCGCAAAGCTCTGATGAAACGTTCAGTCTGGGTAGTCTCTTCCATTGTTCTGCTTGGTTTGAGAGTGAAATGAATAGTGAAAGGACAAGACACATACCCTTTGTATACGCTGGTCTGCCATGGCTATAAATTAGTCCATGGTATTTAAACTTTAGTCATTTAACTTTTTGCTATCAAGATGAAACGATCCAATTCATTTGAGAAGAAAGAAGGAGAAAGTAAGAGGCAGAAACGTGATCTATCGCCTCGACCAGGGCTGAAGTCTTGGCACAAATTCATGGATTCAGCATGCCCGCAACGGAGGAGGCGAAAAGACCACCGGAACTCATTCGGTCGATGGCTGGGATTTAGAAAACCCCAAGATCGTGTACGAGTTTAACGGTTGCTTATTTCACGGATGTCCCGTCTGTTACCCTGATCGTGGCACTAAAAATCAGTTTTTACAATGAACCATGGAAGACTTGTACCAGGACACTTGTCAGCGACGTTTGAAGTTAGAACAGCAAGGATACCAAGTGGTGGAAAGGTGGGAACACGAATACGATCACCGTATGAAAACCGATCCCGAGTTTAAACGCATCGTGGAAAGTTACCAGTTCATGGACCCCCTGAACCCGAGGGATAGTTTGTACGGAGGAAAGACCAATGCCACTTGTTTGCTGTACCAAGTCGACGAAGAGAAAGGAGAAGAAATCAAATACTTGGACGTGTGTTCGCTGTATCCCTACGAGTGCAAATATTGTCGCTTTCCTGCAGGACACCCACAATTGTTAACGGAACACATCGACCTAGCCAAAATTCGACAGTACGAAAGCTTGATCAAGTGCAAAGTTTTGCCTCCCACCGATTTGTACCATCCCGTGCTACCTCGCCATTGTCAAGACAAACTGATGTATCTTTTGTGCCGTACTTGTGCCGAAACGTGCAACCAAGATCAACCTTGTCAGCACACCCAAGAAGAACGCGCCTTGACGGGGACGTGGGTCAGCGTAGAATTGTTCAAAGCTCTGGACATGGGATACCAGCTGTTAGAAGTGTACGAAATTTGTCACTTTCCGAAGACAAAAAGAATACCACAAGGGTGACCCCACTCAGAAAGGCATTTTCGCAGACTACGTGGATGCCTTTTTGAAACTGAAGCAAGAAGCCAGTGGCTATCCGTCCTGGTGTCACACCCCCGAAGACCAAATAAAATTCAAAGAGAAATGCTGGGCACAAGAAGGCAATACTTTAGATCACATCGAGGAAAACGAATTCAGGTCATCGTTTGCCAAAGTGGTGTTAAATTGCTTGTAGGGAAAAATGGCACAACGACCGTATTTACCCAAGACACAATATTTGACAGAACCTTCCCGCTACTTCCAGATGATTCACGACAAAACCAAATTTTCATGAAACACGTGGACGTCGTTCGCAAAGATTTGATCTTAGTGAACTACGAAGAAGATCTGGACTTTGTAGAAGCCGACCCCTTTGGAAATGTCATCATTGCGCTTAAAATTTTACGAAGCTTTAGAATTGTTAGTGGAACGCGTCCTGTACTTTGACACAGATAGTTAGATTTACATCGATCACCCGATTCAACATCATCCTGACATCGAAGGAGACCGTTTAGGAGCCTGGACAGTTTCGCAAGTGGCGGTCCTAAAAATTACGGCTACGAATACCGGGACCCACAAGGAGAAGTGCACACGAAGTGTAAAGTGAAAGGATTGACTCTGAATTATCGTACCAGTCGAGTGGTCAACTTTGGGGTATTGAAAGAAGCCTTGCACTCTGGAAAAGATGACCACTTTAAAGTGACCACTTATCAACCCAACAAGATTGTACGTTTACCCACTCACCACATCGTCAGTCGACCCTTAGAAAAAGTCTATCAAATCGTGTACCAGAAGCGAGTACGACTTCCCAATCACTTCACCTTACCGTATGGACATGCTGTTATTGGTCTGTATATAAAAAGGGACAATGTCCAAGATCGATAGTTCATTGTGACTACCAAGACCAAGCGAACAAGATGAATCCTTTGAAAGAGACAACATTGGAGTTACTAATATTGGATGGATAAGACTCATGCATTGCGACGGAAAATGTCCGGAAGGAAACTGCGATTGTCCATGCGGTTACCACTGTGATTGCGTAACGGAGTTTGCAGACGAGTGCGATTGTGAGAATTGCGATAGGAACGATGCTGTACGTTGTGACCTTAGCGATGCCGTAAAGCATCACGGGAACTTTAGTGTCACTACCCCTATCATGGAAAGTGATGCTGTGCGTGTCAAACCTGAGGGATGCGAAAGCGATGTCACTCGTCCTCTTGGACACTTTACTGGGTTTCATTTTAAAGGTGGATGTCAGCCTTCACGTCTACCACCCTACGGATGCCATCCATCCCTGAGCAAACTCCTGTCCATGTCACCCTACTCTCATCGAAACGAACCTGTGAAAGACGAATATTCGTTCCCTGTGCGTTTGTCTGAATACTGCGACTTTTAAAATCGTCTTCAATCGTTCAAAGGAAAATGGCCTAAGTATCTGGGAAGACTGACCCCCGAAGAATTAGCCAGAGCCGGAGTTTTCTACTTGGGCGAAGGGGATAAAGTCAAGTGCTTCAGTTGCAGTGTGTCACTTCACCACTGGGAACCACAAGATTCGGCCTACCTAGAACATTCTCGATGGTCATCGAATTGTCATTACTTACCCTTAGTGCGACCGAGACATTGAAGTAACTTACCATGTTGTTGAAGAAGAAACCAGATTGGCTAGGAGTCAAATGTTGGACATCACCGAGACCAGTATTTAAACTTCATTTTAAAAACGATATTGAATAATTACCTAAAGAGCTGCAAGAGAAGATTTACAAGGAAGTTTGGCAGGGACTTGCCAGAGTGAAATCTCAATGGGTAACTGTAGAACGTTTGTGTCGAGAAATTCACAAGAGGGAAGTGAAAAAAGTCAACCAGTATGTTAAATTTCTCTGGGTCAAGGGTGCATTCATCCTATTATACCGCTTTAGACCGTTTACATCAAAAGATTTCAGTGAGATTCTTGGACGTTCCCCTGAGTGGCCGTGGTCAGAAATTACTCAATATGTGAATTACTTTTGCTCTAGGAGAAGATTGTGAATTGTACGGACTGACCTATTCATGGACATTTTACAAGAGAACATTCGTGCTTTGCCTGTGGAGTTGAGAGAACGCATTTACCGAGAACTGGTCAAAATACAAGTCAAACGTAAAGAACAGTTGCATCCGTTACATCACCGGTGTTTTAACCACTGGTACCTGAATGGTATAAGAGGACAGATTCGTCAGAAATTGTTTCAGTGGTCAGACCTTGTTCAACACTTTGTGTTAGTGAATGATCGAAATGTTCATCGTTTTGGTTACTTCGAGATTCACCTACAGCAACGCATTGAGGAAGACGAGTTAAAGGATTACCAACATATTTTACGTGGAATCTGCTTAGCGGAAGAGGAAACTTCTAATCGAACTCTGAAGTTTAGGTTACAGTTTGGAGCATTTAAATTTCCAACTGGAGAACGAACATCTCTGGATAGAAAGTACGTATATTGCTTCCGAAACAAAGAGACTATAAAAACAGGAATCCATGCCACGACTTTTATCACATGTGATTGAACAGATTCCGTGGAAGGAACTCAATGACCATATTCAAACCGTGGATCATTACCATCAATTATTACAAGAACTGTTTCCGTTCAATTTGGGTCGACAAGTGGTGTGTGTCTTAGTGACTTGTTTTCTGGGATTTCGTTTACCAGCCGATTCCTTGTGGACTCTTTACGAACAGTACTTACCACCCAAATGGCCTTAAATGGTCACGAAAGACTCCTTTTGCTCAAAGCCTTGCGTTTTCATCTGGATACTTCTCGACCTCTACAGGAAAAAAATTATTCGTCAACTTTTAGCTACCGAAGACGTGTATGACGATGTGTGTGTAGCTTGTGACTTACACTCCCATCGGACAGATGTACGTGCCTGGAAAAAAAGGGGTTTGAGGCTTGGACCCAAGAAGTGGCCCAGTATGCACGAGAGTTGTTCAAGGAAAAAAGTTACTTTTCAACCTGTGTTAGTGACAGAGCCAGAAGAAGAAGAACTCGTCACTCAGGACAGGACTGTTGTGGACTTGTCTAAAAGACCCTTTCGGGAGGACACTTTTGTGACCTTACCCCCTATAGAACTGGTCAGAACATTACCCAAAACAAGTTGTACAGAAACTTGTTTCTATTCCACGTTGTTGGTTTTCATGTGCTTTTTATCGTTGTACTTTAAGCCTTTGGCTTTTATGTATTTTTGTCTTTCGTGTTAATGTTTAAAACATTCAATAAACGTGTCCTGAGAAAAGTATATAAACTCTTGTCTTGTTTGTTTTCGTGTCACAAGTGACATTCGTAACATTATGCTACCTCTGTTGTCTCTGCTCCCTCTTCCTCCACTGTCAAAGTCATTGACGAATACTTAGAACATGCCAGTTGGGAGGCTTTGTATCTTCGCCATCCCTTTAACATGCTCATTGCTGGACCTAGCGGTTCAGGCAAAACCGAATTTGTCAAACGTTTGATCGAACATGAACATCATTTGATCGATCGACCACCTCAGCGCATCGTGTGGTGTTACAAAGAGTGGCAATCGGCGTACATCCTCTTGCGAGAAAGTCATTCCTAAAGAAGGCATTCCTAAAGAAGACGACGGCATCGTCTCTGACTCCCGTCAAACCCATTTGGTCATTTTCGACGACATGTTAGGAGTCGTTTACATCACTCAAAATTTGTTTCAACAAAGTAAAGCCCATCGCACTATCAGTCTCAAAGCACATTACGTGGTCTTGTTTAAAAGCCCTCGAGATAAATTGCAAAAGCAAGTCTTAGCCAAACAGTTAGGAACACCTTGGCTGACTTAGGCATACGACGATGCCACTCAAACTCCACACGCTTATTTACTCGTCGATTTGAAACCTACTACCCCCGACGATTTGCGATTTCGCACCCAATTGTTTCATCACCGGTGCCAAGACGGAGGGCCTGTCCTGTACACGTCTCAGTCCTCGACTTAACCCCACCAAAAGAAATCTATAAAAACCTCAGACACTTTTTCGTCTCTCTCACACACCGTCAACATGACGTCCCTTCAGTCGCATCTTCCCGACAAATTGACTCGTGCCTTGTATGGCATCAGTCGAGACAAAAATCCACAAATACGGGCTCGTGTTTTAGAAGCTAGTTTCAAAGTAGTCTTACGATGGTTCACGGTGACAGTACGTCAATTACTACAAGGGATCACTCAGATTCCTCATCAAACCAAACGTTTTCTTTGATCGAAACAAAGTCGCTTTGACCCAACTGACCGATCCCCGCATTGACACTCAAACCAAAAGGCAAATCATTTTGAAACCTGGAGGGAGCGGTACTCTTTGAGGGGTCATCATTCGCTCTCTCTTAAGATGGGTTCCTAATGCTCCCAAAGTTCTCCCCAGGAAAAAAGTCAAACGAAGCTCCAAGAAGAAGAAAAAGAGCCACGGTGTCAAGACCAAGTCCCCAAGGAGACCCGTGTCTCCAAGAACTTCTCCAGTGGCAGGACCCTCCTCTTACCAGTCATCACCCCGGAAAAAGAAACGTTCCCAGAAAAAAAAACAGAGAAAAAGTCCATAGAAAAAGAAAAGCCCACAAAAAACTAGTCGCAAGAGAGGCACTTCGGCCAGGACGCAACCTTACACTCGCAAACCACGATCTGCAACGGCAGTGACCGCGTCTCCGGTAGCCTCAGGTTCATTCGCTTCTCCGTTGATGACACCAAGAACTGAAAAGTACTTGGAGACGTTGATCACACCAAGAACTTCTCCGTTGATGACCCCAAGAACTTCCCCAGTGGCAGGACCCTCCAATTTAGCGGCAGTGGCCGCTGCTTACAAAGTGCCTTCTCCCAAAATCAAAGTCCAAGAGAGATCGGGCATGTTACAGAGTTTACTGGATTTTTCCAAGCAAGAACTGGCTCGATTTAGTCCGTTGCGTACCACTGCACGACGTGTCATGCCTGTCCTCAAATTGATACGACGTCAAGACAATCAGGGGCGACGCGTTCCAGTATAAAAACGGCCTCTGATCAAGTAAGGGTATCAGTGATCTTCCAACAGATGTCACCTCAAAGAAGTGCACACCGTCACTATCGTCAAAAAAGAAAGAGACAAAGGCAGACTCGTCATCCGACAAAGCGCTTAGCCAAGCATCGACGTCACCCTAAGAAAAGACACAGTCGTTCAAAGAAAAAGAGGCGTCAACAAAGGGGAGGATTCCTTGGCGATTTTGGAAAAAACATGGTCACCTTTATGACAAAGCGATAACCCCAAAATAGATAAAAGGGCGTGTGTTAAGTCATCAACGTAAGTGTATGTTTGGTGAATGTCCAGGAACCCACAAGCAAAGATGTCACCCTCCAGAAAACATTCCTCTTCTAAACCCCAAGGAAAGAAAAGAAAAGGACTGCCTCCATGTTTAGTCAAACATGGGGACATGTTATCTGTCCTGTATAAAAGCTTCTCCACCCCTGCGAATAAAACTCATTCAAACGGCCTCCACCACTACCACCACCATACCAGTGACGAAGACAGAAAAAGGAGAAGAAGAAGAAGAAGGGTTTCAAATTCCACCAGAAAAAGTACGCAAGTTAACAACACCACCTACCTCCAGAATTGGATGGATTAAAAAGATGATGACCTCTCCTTCTTCATCAGAAGAGAAAAAGAAGGTGAAGACAGAAGTAAAACAAGAACCGATATCGCCTGTTCAGACATCCTCCTATACGACACCTATTGCCGGTCGCACACGCAAAGCATTGCAATCCAAGAAAATACCCCAAGAGAAAAAGAGTAACATCCTCCAAATGTGGGTGCGTTATTAACAAACAAAAAATGGAAAAAGTGTTAGCCAGCATTTACTACGATCCCTCCCATCCTGCAGGTTACGCAGTAGTTTTAAAATTGTATCGTGCTGCCAAAACGCATCTGAAAAGTCTCCGTTTACCTCAAGTGCAACGATGGTTACAAGAACAAGCTACCTTCACTTTACACAAACCCATTCGACGCAAGTTTTCCAGAAATCGCACCCGAGTGGAAGGCATCGATGATCAATGGCAAGCCGATTTAGCCGATGTCTCTCATTTGGCCAGCTACAATCGTGGCTACAAATATTTGTTTTGTGTCATCGACGTCTTTTCCAAATTTGCCTGGGTCGTGCCCTTGACTTCCAAATCGAACAGTGAGTTAGTGCGAGCCCTCCAACGGGTGTTGAAACAAAGCGGTCATCACCCTCTTCGATGGCAAACGGACAAAGGTACCGAATTTCTGAACCAAGCTTTCCAAAAAGAATTAAAGAAAGGTAACATTCATTTTTTTACTACCGAGAATCCCGAAACCAAAGCTACCATCGCGGAACGTTTTCAACGCACTTTGAAAGAACGCATGTGGAAATATTTTACGCATCACAACACTCTGAAGTACATCGACATCTTACCGCACATGGTGCAAGCGTACAACCAATCTTACCACCGAAGCATTGGACGTGCCCCGCAAGAGGTGACTCCCGAGAACGAAGTGCTTGTGTCTGATCGCCAGTTTGGTACGTTCCCGACGAGGGCTGTCCCCAAGAAAAGTGGAGTTTTGGTCGTACGAGATTGGGTGCGCTTTGGCAAAACTAAACGCACTTTCAACAAAGGTTACTTACCTAACTGGACGACCGAATTGTTTCCTGTCACTGGACGAGTGCATGGCCTCATCCTGCCATCTATAATTTGGAAGATATGAACGGAGAAGTGCTCAAACTAACGTTTTATTTGCCCGAGTTACAACGTGTCACAAAAAAGGAAGACGACGTGTACGACATCGAAAGCATTCTCGAACGCAGAACCCGTAAAGTGGGCAAACGACGTGTCAAAGAAGTCAAAGTACGTTGGAAAGGATATCCACCCAGTTTTGATTTTTGGATCCACGCTTCGCAAGT
Organism: Sinohyriopsis cumingii; assembly: GCA_028554795.2. Classification (NCBI taxonomy): domain Eukaryota; kingdom Metazoa; phylum Mollusca; class Bivalvia; order Unionida; family Unionidae; genus Sinohyriopsis; species Sinohyriopsis cumingii. Next base: position 80,941,310 of record CM068831.1, read on the forward strand.
CATGGACTATAAAAAGAAGTGACCATCATGCCCTTTCACACAGACTCAGCTACGGCGACCACTCCTTCACCCAGTTCTTCTCTGCAAGATTTACAAAAACAACCCTTGTGGGTGTGGTGTGGAGAACGTGTGCCTAAAACGCAAATCGTCATTTTCTGCCAAATCTTCCTGGTGTATTTTGTCATCAGTGCAGCCATTGGCAATTTGAGTTTGCAACAAGGAGACAAACAATTGTGGACCATTTTATTAAGCAGTTGCATCGGTTACCTGCTTCCCAATCCCTCCCTGAAATTCACCTCGAACGGGAACAACGGGAACCTTGTGTCCAGTGTCAGTGCCAGTCACCACTCCAACAACATCAATAACCCCATTTTGAGCGGAGACACGCCTCTGACTTCCAGTAACCCCTCGGACAGCCACATAACTCTGGAATTATGAGCAATAACAACCAGTTTTACTTAACCTTACCCAGTGACAGTTCCATGGAGGTGTTTCCCAAGAACACGTTGTGCTATTACACGGTGAAATTACCTCAGACCATCCAATTAGGTCACGAAGCCCATTGGGAAGTGGCTTTGATAGAAATCATTCACCCGACCCAAGTCCTCAATGTCCTCCCTAATCAAAATTTTTTTACGGTGTAAGTTCATGACGAGCAAATGCAAAAGTATTTGAATACCCATGTCAAATATGATCACAAAACCTATGATGACAAAACTCAAAAGTGGTCCTACCACTTGTTCATTCCCCCAGGTTATTATTATTTTAGTGGTCAACATTTGGTCGGCACCATTACCTCCAGATTTAATGTCTTGTTTCTTAAAGCTTTGGAAAGTGTCAGAAAAAGTGTCACTATGGAGTACCACAAAGCATCTCGTCGCTTCCTGATGAAATTTGACGGGGGTAAAATCATGTCTATTTTATTTTGTACTGAATTGTTTGACATGGTGGGTGGGGACATGGACATGAGAATGGTCATGATCAAGTAAAACGAATTACCAGTCATTTCCGACAACGATTCGTTTACCAAGTTATTTCGTTTCCCGGTAGAACTGAACCAAGGACTGAATTTGATCTTTGTGTACTCCGATGTGGTGGAGTATAACGTAATGGGACACATCTGCGTGTCATTCCTTTCAAAGTGGACTTTGCCACGGTCGCTGACGAGGAAGGTGGAAACACTTATCACGTCCACCGCGAATTTGTACATCTTCACTATTTACCTGTCAGCAAGTCGTATTTGGACACGATCAACATTGCTATAAAAATAGATCTGGGACAAAATATTCCATTCACCAAAGGGAAAGTCACGGTGAAACTTCATTTTCGAAAACGGTTCTCTCACGAGTTGAAAGTCATAAATCCAGTGTACCGACAGCGAGGACACGGTTTAGGAGATATGTTAAAATCGGCTTTTCGTTCGGTGGCTCCGGTGTTGAAACCGATGGTGACACGCGGATTGCACGCCTTGAAAGATGCGGCATTGACACACGGCAAAGAATTTCTCCAAAATGTCATCATCGACAAACAAAACCCCAAAGAAGCTTTCTTGAGGGCAGGCAAATATGTCTTGCTGCAAACAGGTAAAGACCTTTTAGACCGACGAGAAACACCTATAAATGCCCTACACGCTACTGAGTCAGGCATTCCTACTTCCCTGAAGCCACAGCAAGGACAAGGCAGAAAAAGACGACGAAGAAAACACCCTTTCACCAGACTTCACATGTCCAAAGCTAGAAAGACAAAGAAAAGAAAAACCGTTCGAGATTTAGACGTTTTCGATTATTGAAAAAGAGAAAAAATGATGCACTGAGAGTCTTGCGCTTGTTCCAAGTCGGAATTGGATCTGTTTGCCATGCCATCCACCATTATGACCATGCAAGAATCCCAATGGGTGGAATTTCATCCTGTCTCCTCTTTGACCGATTCAGCTCCAATCGAGTTTGATATCAAAGGTCAGCCCGAAGATTACATCGATCTGAATAGCAGTTACCTGTACTTGAAAATCAAAGTAATCAAAACGGACAACACCAATCCATGAGGCGATGCTAGAGTAGCTCCTGTCAGCAATTTCATGCATTCCTTGTTCAGCGAAGTGGACTTATACTTGAATAACAAACTGGTCAGCAGCAGCATGGAGGAAGAAGTCATGAAGATCAAAAACAAGTGCAATAAAGAACGAAAAGGAAAACTTAAAGAAAAAAGAGGCCTTTGAAAAACTCAACAACAATTGGATCATAATACAGGTGAAATTCAGAGCGATAGGTCATCCAGACTGGATGCTAGAGAAGGAGAAGAAGAAGAAGAAGAAAGGAATGATGGAAGAAGTGAGATATTGGTGGAAGAAGTAGAGGAAATAAAAGAAGAAGATGATGATGAAACCAACGGCCCTTTTCAGGCCCACTCCCATGCCTCGAGAAGAGATTACCTTTCATTGCCTGAACCTTTTTATACAAAAATGTCTGTTGTCTATATTGTGTGTGTGTGTGTGTGTGTGTGTGTTCCCATGTTCAATTCCCATTGTCCCTAGACAGACCCAAACTATATTCCCATGTTCAATTCCCCATGTCCCTAGACGGGCCCAAACTATATTCCCATGTTTAGTTCCCCTTGTCACTAGACAGGCCCAAACTATCTTCCCATGTTAAATTCTCATTGTCCCCAGAGTGCCGCGACAATATCCCCCATGTTAAATTTACATAGTCCCCAGAGTGCCGGGACCCTGTTTTTAATGGTAAGTCCCATTGTCCCTAGGGTGCCCCACTTCACTAATCACATCTTGTGAGTCAGTCAAGAAATACCGTTAGAGAAATAATGTGAAAACATAAACAATGGATAGAAACAAGGGCATTTTGACGAACATAATTATCGCACGTTCAAAACGCATCTGTCACATCTTGTGAGTCAGTCTACTGATACCGTTACATAAAGGATGTGAAAACATGAAACAATTGATTTCAAACAAAGGCTGGAGAGTTAAAAGCATATTTAACATGATACATGTATTACGACTCTATGGTATTAAAGTAAGTAATAGAAAAGATGAATAACCAACAAGTTTTGTAAAATTCGAAAAATAATTTATTTCCCTGAGAATACAAAGGGAAAATGTAAAAAGAAATTAGCATTGCGAATTAAATCCCAAATAGTCCAAAAACGTTATTTCACCAGTCCTAACAAATAAAGTTCTAATTAAAATGTAGTGGTGTTCGAATTAAGAATCAGCGCTGAAGGCATTGATGTGCCTGTAGTCATGAATGTAGTAATGTACAGGTAGCCTGAAGTGTGATAACGTACTTACAGTCTTCGAACTAAACATAGTATAGTCCAAAATGTCCTTGCCAGAACTCACTACAATTTAAAACTTATGTTTCTGTCCAAGAATATTATTTAAGAACACTTTGTTATTCCAGTGAATGATAATTTGATTAAATAAATATATTTAAATAAAATACTGAATACAACAATAAGATTGATTCTGATTCAGATGTTATCCCATGAATAATTTCTCAAGTAAACAATTTTATAAAACCCTCTACTTTACCTAGGTCACAATTCGCGTTTTCTGGAAATGTTATGACTTAAATGAAGTTCCAAATACACTTATGCTAACATTTAATCATGGAGGGGAAAAGACAAACAAGTGCAAAATTAAATATGCATAACACATCAACTTTGCGATGAAGAAAACATTTATTTTAGAATTGTATAAAGAACACAAATGATATAGCTATATTGAGCATTGGAGATACAAACTCATGTTTGAGAAAGAAAAAAAAAATAAAGAAAAAATAATGATAAAAAACCCAGAAAGAAAATCACAAAGAAAACCAGAACAAACAAACATAAACAAAACAAAATTTAATTGCCTAGGTAAAGACTAGAATCATACACATCAATTTTAAATTTGTTCAATGCTTACAATTTCCTGTATCAGAGCATGCACCGTTATTGGTGTAATTTGCCTAGAGGATGAAGTGTGATGCTCTTGAAGAAGTGGAATGGATACTACTGCTGTGTTCAGACTAACGTACGAAATATATATTATCACACGGGCCCTCGTCCAATTTTTCACATGCAGAATGATAATCGTTAAACATGTACTTCTGCTGTAGCAAGTAACGAAAGTTGTGATAATTTAACAGATATCAGGTCTATAACAGAAATATCCTGGTTTGGGGCAAAATTATATCGAGGACATTCAAAGTAATTTCGTGTATTAGATGTTTAATAATAATTTGACTGAAAAAGTGAATAATAAATAAATTTACCAGAATGATGCAAACTGAGTTAAACAGCTGATCCTAACTACAGTGACTCATAATATGTAACTTTAATATTCAGCAAGAACTAATGAATGGAGATAATACATAAATATGATTGACTTAGTGACCTATGAACCATTGTATGATGAATGATCAGAGATTAATATAAATCTAAACATTGTTGCATCTACCATCTAGCGTATCAAAATATGAATTTACACAAGTATGAACCAGTTATGATTATTCACCAAGGGAGAAGAATAAACACATTTTGGATTTTATCTCAGTCATACTGATACATTTAAAACCGGAACATATAAATCGTAGCGACTAATTGATGATCACTAAGCATTTTCAGTGCCACTGCTCTGTGGGATGATTAAAGGAGCCACCAGGCATGGTCTGTCCCAACAAATCTTCCGAAGGATCATTAAGATTTGTTCACCCACCAAGATAAATCCACTATCTATTTCCAAGACAACGTCAACATGGACAGCAGAACACAGGATGTACAAAACCCCACCGAATTCCACAACTCTGCATCCATGATATAAGCTCCACAGCCAAAATCATATTCAAAATTCACACTCAAGCATGAATCGCAAAAAGCAGATAATGATATAGCATGCTTAACATCAAAGCTAATAATGGTATTATTGTTTTTCACTATTACTTTGCATTATTTTTTTCCCTGGTACTGGTACAGAAACAGCAAAGTTTCCCACATCATGCTGTTCTTATGCACCTTTCATTAATATTAGTCTCTTGTCTGATTTCGAATTTTAATGTCTGTTTCCCAAAGACTAGTATGATATCAATTATATTTTGATGTCGCTAGTTTTGGAATTAGTTTACATAAATTTGTGGACACACTGTAAACTGCAGTGACCATACATTTGTCTAACTCATCTGACATTATAGCTGAATTAGCTTTATCTGTGGACCTTAATGGGTAAGCTGGCTTAACGTTAACATTGAACATTGATTGGTAAGCTGGCATGGCGTTAAGTTTTGACTCTGTTGGATAAGTTGGCTTAGCGTTAAGTCTGGAAACTTATCGCTAAGCTGGCTATATTTTAACTGTGGACATTGATGGGTAAGCTAGCTGGCTCAGCGTCAACTGTGGACCTTGATATTTAAGCTGGCGTAGATTTACTGTGGGTCGTGATGGGTAAACTGGCTTAACTTCTCCTGTTTACCACAATCGCTAAGCTGGATGAGCTTTTAGGTTTATCTGTGGACCTTGATCGCTAAGTGGACTTAGTGTTAACAGTAGACCTTGATGGGTAAGTTGTCGTAACTTTAACTGCCAGCATGACCATGAATCGTAATACCTTTGATGATGTAACAACTTTCTGTATTCGTCTTGATAGTCTTCGTTTTGGTGAGTGTTAACTCTTTTAAACGCAGTTTCCATAAATTTGCGAACTTGGCTGAATTTTATCGACCATGTCTGCTTGTACTTTTTCGCATGCAACGTGAACGATTCCAAATTTATTGAAAGCTCTAATCCTATAATTCTAATTTTGTGTCGAATAAAGATGGAAAATAGGACAACATAGGGAAAACAATATTCGATACATATACATAGTTGTATAGTGTTTTGAACTGAGAAGGTGTAAATAATTAGGTTGACATGGCTTAGGAACCCACTAATACGTTTATAGAGACCGAGACATATTCATATGCCATATTAAACGAGTTCTTTTTCTTGACTCAATATAATTAATGATTGTAATGTTGTATTTATTTGTGCTTATCCCTCCTTTGCGTTTTGCAAATATTAAATGGGTTTGTAATGCATAAATACATTCAAATTATTTATTTCACTTTTCTTCAAATTGTTATCGCTTTACATTTTAAGTTAATCTGTAGATTACATTGTATTGAGACCATGGATTTTGTTTTGTCCAAAAATGTTAAAGTTGAGACTTTTTACTGGTACTTTAATTCCTTTTATTTTCTTTATAGAGTTATTCATCCTTTCACTTTTTTCTGCATTGTAGAGTATATGAACGCATATTACCAGTAAAACTATTCTGATCAAGTCGCAAAGTACTGAATATATGTAAGTACGAATAAGGTTTATAGGTATTTACGATCCGTCATTTTCAATAGTCCACAGGAGTTCGTTATAAATCGTGGTTCCTTTCTATGTTGGAAAACTGGTAAGGTCTGACTCACGGATTATTTACTTATCGTAAAGTTTTAGTAGGCTATTTTAAAAATTTGAATAGCTAAGAGTCTTTGCCGTTTATATATCAAATACTGTATTCAGTACTTCAGTTGATGGTTGCATTCTATAACTAAGTTCCTTTATTAATTCTAAAATTGAATCGAATGCCAGTTAAGTTACTTTAGCTGCGTATCTAAGCATGAACAATGAGAAAGGAAACAGACTGGTTTGAAACTACATTGTAAGACAGGATCACGAATATGATGATGCAGATGACTGGTATTAACAATTAAACATACAACAAAGAGTGTTCTATAATGAAGTTCCAAGTGTCGTCTGTTATCTTGATCTTCAATGTCTAGGTACCATCGATTAGTACACGTATGATATATTTATATACATGCAAATATGATGGTATGAATGAAAAACTGGCTAAATATGTGGATATAATTGAGTTTTTAATATATCGTATGTAATGTATGACCCAAATATTAATTTAAAAAAGCATAATTATAAAGAACATGGTTTCTAGTTTACCACGTTCAATGTTATTGTAGATCTGTTATATACCTAGATTATTTTCTCTGGTCTTAATGAACTGTATGTAGTATTTCCTTGATTTTCATAAGGATGAAGCTTTTCATAGACATGTACGGGATGCGCTGAAAAGAAAAGTAACGCCATTAAAGGAACTCCAGTGAGCCAATCTATGCCTCAGTGTATACAAAGAACATGACATTACTGCTTACTAAAACGCGTAACTTTTGAATGACTATTAACTTAACCCTTGATTTGCGAGTCACAAAAATTAAATTAAATTATATTTCTGATTTTGTTTTAGTACAAGCCGTACATATATAAAACAACTCACTGACAATATGTGCCATGATCGGAAAGAAAAATAGAAGACTATACAAGAATAGTCTCTGAGTACTCGAGATATTTCATTATTTATAACCTACGAAATGCATGGTCTATCAATACCTCCACCCAAAAAAGAAAGAATGAAGAATATCCAGCATATACCGCGGGTGATCTAGAAAGACATTAATGTGTACCTGTAACTGCAGATTTAAAAGAAATGATTTGATAGCAATCTTCTAATGGTATGCTGATAAAACTACATCAAAACAGAGAACGTTGGTCACACACACACACACACACACACACACACACACACACACACACACACACGCAGAACCTATATAACAAGAAAAATCTAATAATACATCTGCAGTTTGACTATATGTTTGGAATCACGAATTAGTAGAAAAAGATTGTGGCTGGTATTGAATTAAAATATGTTCTTGCTCCTTCTGATTGGTTATATTACGGCAATTATTTTGCTTAAATAAAAATTGTAAGGACGTTGATATTGTGTGTGTGTGTGTGTGTGATTTGGATTTTTAACGTAGCTTTAACAATTTTTCAGCCATATCGCTTCGATGTCAAGCACTGGGGCACCATGCCGCAGACATGTAGCATGATGTCCCACCCAGTCACATTATCCTGACACAAGGCCGACCAGTCCTAGTACTAACCTGTTAATGCTTAGCGCCAAGCGAGGCTGCTGTAATTATCATTTTATAAATCTTTGGTATGACTCAGTCGGTGATCGAACCCACGACCTCCCGCATACGAGGCGGACGCTCTAAATACTAGGCCACCGTAGCGGTCATGTTGATATTATAAAATAATAGAAAACCAATCAAGGACTAAACAAATAAATAATAATAAATAGTTAAATTATAGCATATTTGTTGATTGTATAAATGTCATTTCGTAACCAAGGATACAATACGAGGATGAGAGAGAGAGAGAGAGAGAGAGAGAGAGAGAGAGAGAGAGAGAGAGAGAGAGAGAGAGAGAGAGAGAGAGAGAGAGAGAGAGAGAAAGAGGAGGGAGAGAGAATTCCAAAGAATTACAGATAGGTTCTAAGTATGCAGTCAATTCCATCTCGTTGCTACGCGGTTCCTCATATATCATTTCATCATTATCATCGCTTTGGAGAGCTGTATTAAATGTTGGGCCCATCTTCAGGTCCGTGTCAGAGCTGATGTCGATCAAAGAAAATGGAACGTATTCTAAGTCTTCAGTTGCAATAGATATTAATATTTTTGTCATATTTGTATTTAAAATATTGTGAATTCAGTGATAGGCTTCATATCGTTAGATAACATGTAATCAGACTCTGAAGTTAGTATAACACTAAATGTAGAATAGCATCTTAAGGAGGCACTACATAAATTCTGACTACAACTGGTATTGACTACTGGTAAACTCGGTATTAGTTTCTAGACAACTCGGTATTAGTTTCTAGACACATATGATCCACAATTGTACTACCTGTACCCTCATGACAAGAATCTTTATTTATAAGGGCAGAAGCTATGATACAGCTTCATTATGAACTTTATTTTCTGCTGTTAATTTCATGTAAGATCGTCTAATGTTGTGATAAGTTTACAGGTTTTATGTGGATCGGTAAATGTAAGATGTCTTGTACAGCCTTCTCTGACAGTCTTTGAGCATTTTTCCAAAACACGTTTCTAACTACACCTATTTTGTTTTCACATTTAGCCTGGAACGGATTATTCTGTATAAATGTTTTCATTCCGTTTCCTTCTAGATCACAGATGAATCTTTGGGCATATACAGTATTAATCCAAATATAACATTATAAAGTATGATGAGATTTACACTGTTAAGCTTTAGCCACGAAACATTGTTATGTTTAGTAGGTAACGAGTCAACTTTTAATAAATGTATAATCAATTGTTTAAAAAGAAAACATGCTATTCCACCGGAGTGCTTAATAGTGTTACTTGGGCAAGGTCATGCACAGGTAAATGTTTTGTACCTCACTATACTTAACTGATCAACACTATCTGCCCAATTTTCTAGAAATCCAAGGAAATTGTACGGTGTAACATTATAATTATAAAATCACACTTGTTGATGCATTCAGTGTTCGTTCTAAATTTTTCCTAATCCTGATCTTGTCCATGTACGAAATTTCCACCCAGCAGGTTCTTACACTGATAAGAATTATTTCTAAACTGAAACAAGTGTTATTTCCACTTGAAATTGTACCTTTATGTGTCCTCATTATCGTGCACTGGTCTGTATTGCGAATATGCCATCTTGTTCCTTTTCAAACTGTTGTCCAAATTTATTTAGCTTTTATCTAGTGTTCCTAACGGTCTCAGGAAAATCTTAAGAGTAGTCGAATTGGTGAAAACTGGCTATTTCCGCATTGTAAGTTGCTTATATCTTTTCTTTGTACCGTACTTCTATTTTGTTTGTTGCCTGTACCTTTGTATATCATTGTTTTTTCCTAGTAACGCTTTGCACTGTTGATCGTCATGGTGAGAATTTGGAATTTAAGCTAATTTGGAGCCTTTGCAATGAAATATTTGCATATGCTATATTTAATATGCATGCGCATAGTCTCATTAGGTTTTTCCACGTGTCTCTATCTGGTTCTTATAGTCTTTGTCTATTAGGTCTATGTCTCTATTGTTTCTTTATTGTTTTCTGACCTTTGTCTCCAGTGTTACCAAAACATTCTTCAAAACAGCAAAAGCTTCCTTTAATTCAATGTTTTCGTTGTCAAGTCTCTTGTTCGCATGATGCAGTTCTTAAATGGAATATCTGAATTTTTCTTTTGATTATTTGTTGATATTATGCCTTTCTTATATCTAACATATACATCATAATATCAATAACGTAATTTCTCTCTCTGTCTCTTTCTGAAATAATCCATTAGTGACGTGTTGTACCTTGTTTCTGTGGTGACTGATTTATGGAAGAGTTATGAATACAAGAGCATATGTTATGCATTGACTGTGATTGCTATTCGTAAGTATTAGTGCACTACCACACAGTAAAAAACCTGTCTATTCTCTACCTCCTCTTTTTACAGGACATGGGTGTGATTAAACATCACCACTAAAGATACGAATAAGGAAAAACAGAAATTCACAGAGCTAGATACATCTTAAATGGTGGACTCGCATGTTACTTAAGTAATCAAGATTTGACTGGATGAGCAAAGTATCAAATATTCAGTCTCCACTGAGTAACACCAACTCGCGTTTTGCGTTTGAATATGAAGGAAAATATTATTGATGCAGATATACTATTTTTCTTACGCTTAATTGAATTGATGCCGTTTGTAGTGAGCAGATATATTGCGAGTAGATATGCACTTATGCATAGTGTTTCTGAAAGGGAATTCGCTTCAATGCATTTCACATGAATACTGTATAATGTAGTTGATTTTTTCATGTTGTTGACAAGAATAAGACATTTCTAGTCTATTGCTGAATCAATCTACTGTATAAAATGTGGCAAAATAAAGTGCTGTGGAAGCTGTAAGAGTTATTACTTTCCGAGAAAATATAAACGCTCAATTTTCTGATAGCTTTTAAAACGAAAAATCATATAACGGTAAATGGAGTGATAGTTACATGTCAGTTATAGATAATCGTTTGTGATATTATAGTTACTAGCCTTAAATACAAGGGTTTTATTTCTTATTTTAGACGTTGAACTATAAAATTTGCCTTTTAAGTTCATTCATGTTTTGAACGAATTATTTAACTTTATAAATTTTATTACTATACTCCTTTGCACATACGACAATATTCGAATGCCTGATGCTTTATAATAACATGTTCGTGACCTTTTACTTGTTTCATTCATTTTAGCTTATCTAACTATGTGTGATGCTTTTATTCCTCATTTCTCATTAAGATAATTGTAGTTCTTTTTCTGTATAAAACTATAAAAATCACGATTATGTATTTTTTGGTGGGGTTTATGAAACTAGTTCTTGTTTCCATCAGAAAATGTATAACCCACAAATGCTACATTTTGTATCATTCTTATAATTTGACAAACAGGCAGTTTAGTACGTGGACCAACAAGTACCATGATATATTCCGATATATTTTATAATTAATCTTCCCAAGTTATTTCATCCTTTTTTGTCCTTTTTCCTGCAAAATATCGACGAGTACACTGATGACTATCCTGCTACTAAGTAATTACGCCTAAAAGAAATAACACTTTAAGGAAACTGTCCAAAATTTTATTAATATTTTTTTTACTGAAGGTGAAATAAAACAGGTTTCTATAGTTTTTAATTCACCTCAATACGTTGCGGGTAGGCATACATCCTTGGGTTTTAATAGTTTAAAGAGTGCTGAATCAATGTAAGAGTTTACAAATCTTGAGACACATTATTTATATATAAGAACTTATGATACAGTTTATTCCAGTTTCCTTGGAGATATGCTTTGATACGTAACGGTTACAGCATTTTGTATATGAAAATATGAACGAGGATTTGGGATGGACTATACTGCACAACCTTGGGTGTGAAGTATATCAATCCGACAAAACTAGTTCATATTTTCATATACAAATGCAATAACCTTTTTATCCTATGCTCATTTTCTTATTTTACCTAAGGCTTAATTATATACTTGAAAATACAATACAAGAAGCAAAGTAGTTGAATTTTTGCCGTATTCCAAACCAAATACACAAGCGGAGATTCATCAATACACAACAATATAATTATTATTGTGCACATAACTCTTCCCAGATAAAATTGAACTTTATCGCGCGCTAGACATCACTTTCGAAAGAAAATAGTGTCTTGGTCTACTTAAAATTGAAATTTAGAGTCATATTGTGAATGAATGCTCATTGCAACAGATTTTCCATTTGGTGTGGAATGAATAGATCTGGTATTGTTGTCGATTCGACGATTCTTTGTGATTATGGACTAATCTCTATGCCAATTCTACATGATGGATATCTGATTTCAGCAGCGAGGGAGCAGGGCGTTGACATCTGGGAGTGTGTTTCTGTTCTGTCATTGAATTTTAGAATCATAATGTGGGAAAATATGAAGTCTTTCAATTGTAATTATCAAAAGACGATAAGGAATATAATGTTAATTTCATTTTGAATGCAGTAAGGAGGATGTAGTTACACTTGGAATGCAGTCGAAATGACAGTACAATTTCGAAATGTATAATCAAGCTTTAGAACCCATGACATGGCTCATGTAATTCGGATTTGCAGAATTAAGGAAGAACAGCTTGAGGAAAATTAGGATGGAAAACTGGAAGTATATTGTTTGCAATTCTTATTACCAGCTAAAGAATACACGTTTATGCCTTGGCACTTGCATGTTATTTATAGGCACCCAGCAATTTTATGACCTGTCTGGCGTCTATTGCTAGCCTAAATCCGAAACATTTTATCAAAAAGGTTAACGCGGAATATTGCATAACAGCTGGTATGTGGCAGTCCACGAAACATCTGCTTTTGTTCATTCAGAAACAAATTTAATCGACCAAAACGTAAATCGTCTACTACATGAGTGTACATAATTTTTTACAAAGTAGTTCCTAGTATACTAACGGGCACACGGGTCGTGCACGTGAGTGCAATAGGAACGTGATCAATATCATAAAATAGTGCAGGATTCTGCCACTAAAACGTTAACGGAGACAAAAATAGCATATAATAACAATGAATTACTGAATCAATCAATTATAGGTTGATTCCAGATTACCTATATTGACTCGTATGAATATCACATATATTGTTTTCGGATAAAAGACTTTCGTCCTGCTGTCAAAAATAAGTGATGAGTTATCCAGGAAAAAGCATTAAAAGAAATTCATATGAATATTTACTTTTTAAGTTTCTCTTAATGGAAAAGCACTTGAATTGGACACATAGCCAACATTTGATACTACCTTTCCATTGTTGAAATTTCCACCCACCAATGAATGCCAGGCAAGTGACCACAAGTACGACTACCGCTGTAGAGATTATAAACCATATTGCCATCCCTGCAAGGGAATAAATGTGTTCTGTAATTGATGAAAGGTATATAGGAATATTGTTGGCATAGTCACCCTAGCAAGGTCATGGTGAAGATAATTTTTTCCACAGACAAAAGCCTCAGGGAGAGAAAATTATTGCTGAAGGGCAGGAAGGCTTCCTAGGAGGACGGGACTAAACAGAATAAATCTTCAATAACATAGTCTTTTGCGAGAAATACCTGAAAATATACAAAGTCTTTATAGATTTGAAGAATGAGGTCTTATGGGCAGCTATGAGGAAGCACCATGTCAGCTCAAACCCGATGCAGGTTGTTGAACACCTCTATGAGAAAATGTTAGGTGCTGTCCTCATCATTGGCAGCAGAGGAGATTGGTTTCGAACAACACTTGGAGTCCGACCGGGATGTATACTGTTACCTACAATCGTCAACATCTTCTGCATCATTTTCCTGGAAAGATTCATGGAGAATGGCTTTTTTGCATATCCACAAGGGCACTGTCAGCATCGGAAGATGAACAATCACCAACCTTGGCTTCACAGGTGATATTGATGGTTTACCAGGAGATGATAAAGAACTGACTTGGTTGAGCGCCTCGACACAACTTCCGCATCATACGGTATGGAGATTAGCGTAGAAGAAACCAAACTGATGACAAACAACACTAACCTCATCAGTGCAGAAACAAAGGTCAGTGGACAGAAGCTGGAAAGGGTCACAAGCTTCAAGTACATGGGATCAGTTATCAGAGATGAGGGCTCCAAACCAGAACTACTTTGCAGGATTGCCCAGAAAACAACATCACTAACAAAGCTGAGCCCAATAAGAAAAGATACCAACATTGCTTTTGGTTCCAAAACCAGGCTGATTCGCTCGACTGTCATATCAGTCTCTCTGTACGCTTGTGAAATATGGACGCTCACGTCAGATCTAGAAAGAATGATTCAAACCTTCGTATGAGATTCTACCGCACAATCGTGGGCATCTCATGCATTGACAATGTAACCACTGAAGTCTACAACTTGATCGGGTCCTGTAATGACCTCTTGACCGCTGTAAAAAAGTATAAACTGAAGTGGCACGGTTATGTCTCAGGATCATCTGGACTGGAAAAGCAATCTTGCAAGACACAGTGTGAGGGTGCAAAAGAAGAGGGAGACAGAAAAGAGGTTGGGAGATAACATTATGGTGTTCACAGGCATGGGATTTAGAAATTCTCAGATGGCAGTAGAGGACAGGGAAAGATCGAGATAATTGGTTATAAAGTCACCTGTGGTGCGCCAACGACCAATGGGCGTAAGGGTTTGATGCTGCTGAGGCTACTATTTTATAATATAACGACTGACTGACGTACCTTTCTGCATATTAGAAACGTACAGACAGATGGATAGGGACATAGGGAGATAGAGAACTTGATAGAATCAAAAGTATTACTAATATAAGTATTTACCGATACTTTTTTGGGTGATGCAGCTCAACTTGTCTATATATACGATGCATGGAAATGCCAACGAATGAAAATCTGGTCCGAAAAAAAAATGGCAGTGTATTTCTTGACAGAAGTACTCACTGGATATATAAAATATGTTAATTTAATTATATTATAAATAATAGAAAACAAATACTGGAGGTATCGATAATTATTGTCTTTGAAAATAAAAAAGGAAACAATACTGAAACGGTATATTTAATACAAATTACTATTTCTTTCCTTCTTTATTTATTTATTTCAAATTCATAGCTGGGGGAATCATTTAGCTCCTTCATTTTTCTTTATTTATCAGTTCTTACCATTTTCTTCCTTAGGACTTTGCGTACTTGATATGCTGCTGTCTTTTAAAGAAAAATAAAAAGAAATGAATAGTAAGGCAGGATGCATCATTTATTGCAGTCCGTCGTTTGGGGTTAAAGGTTTAATGACCGAGAGCGAGAGACAGAGAGAGAGAAAATTCAAATGATTCGTAGTATAAGCAAATATTTACTGATTTTGTTTTGGGTAGTGCAGCTAAATTTGTTTATATATATAAGTCATGAACGTATTAAACTACACGCTATAATGGCAGTGTATGATATACTATATGTGCTATTTGGAGATATGAAACATACTCATTTAATTCCATTACATATAATACAAAACACACTATGTCACTGGATTTGGAGGTACATTATCATGTTTGAAAATAAGAAAGAAGAAAATAATAAACGATATATTTGACATAAACTTTTATTTATTTCTTTATTTATCTTAAATGCAGAGATGCAAACAATCATTCAGCTCCTTTATTTATATTTTGTCTATTAGTTCTCAACTTTATCTTCCTTAGGGCTTGAGGACTCAGGGCTATATGCACCTTGCGTACTTGACATGTTGCTGTCTTCTAAAGAAAATGAAACAAAAATGAATCGAATTGTCGTGTAAGATTCAGATGATTCCCTCCTGGTCGATCCTATCTCAGGTCATCACATTTAATTGCATGCAGAAAACTGTTGTTATTATCTCAGTGATTAAATTTAACAGCACATTGAATATCCATTTGTATGTACTCTCGTACTATAAAAGGAATAATGTATTACACGAAAAGTCCTTTATGGCAGTATGTCTTTTAGAATGGAAGGATTAACGACCATTTGTTATAGTTGCATGTAAATTAAAACTATATAACATCTCCATATTGCATAAATGCGTGATTAATGGAAATACAGAATACTGCATACAAATAATAACCTTATGTACACTAACAGCGAAAATAATAAAACAAACCAGAGTTATGGTGTGCAATGTGCTCACATAAATATACCATCTCCTTACTCGCATCCTGTCCAACTCCCAGATGTAGCTTAATCTATACTAAAAAATGACGTCATATTTTGGGGAATCCATGTGCCCTATATGTCATGAAAGCAGGATTAAGTCCAATTTATTGAATCATTCTTAGCCAGAGAAATTTATAATTTTCATATTCTATAACGATGTAAATTTATGCTCATAATATAACCGTGTAGGTATGTAATGACATTCAACTATTTTAAAAATTATTAAAAAAATAATACTATTCCATTGCAAGATTAATTTTATAAAGTCAGTAACGGCTAAAATGTTTAATCAGATTATGCGTGCTTCAGTTAATTAACAGGAAATATTTACCTTGAATGCCAAGAAATATGGACTCTAAAAGGAACCCATGGTCATCCCAAGCAGTATAGGCGCCCTTGTCTGACCATGTTAGTT
Organism: Sinohyriopsis cumingii; assembly: GCA_028554795.2. Taxonomy (NCBI): domain Eukaryota; kingdom Metazoa; phylum Mollusca; class Bivalvia; order Unionida; family Unionidae; genus Sinohyriopsis; species Sinohyriopsis cumingii. Next base: position 80,957,851 of record CM068831.1, read on the forward strand.
CTCTTAAGGTGAAAATAAAGTTCGTATCATTTAACACACAGCTGTCAAGGCGATCCATATAGTCCTTCGACACATTGGTGTATGTACAACTTTTACTTCCCACATTATAGATTATATAAGTAGCGTAATAGAAGTCATGACTCCTGCTAACTTTAATTGAAGACGTGTTGGTGTTATTACACATGAAAGGCAGGATCATCGGTTTATTAACTTGTCCAGTTAATATGTGACCTAGAAAAGGAAGGAATGAAATAAAATGGAGTTATGATAAGGAAATCAAAACCAAACTTCAGTGATAGTATTAAGTAAAAAATAGTCGCAGAATATCAGTTCATAAATCTGTCCTCATTATTTCGACAATAAATTTAATTTTCTTTAATTTAGGTTTTTGTAACCAGAATTGATAAAACCATCCAGGATTTCCGAGGTTGCAGAAGCAACATGGTCTGTTGGTAGTTATGGTTTTCATTTTCGCCCTAACCACTAATGTTTGCGTTTTAGGCATGGTCAGTCTTCCCAGCTGTAAACTAGTAATATCATCCGTTGGGATTAGGTCGACTCTGCTTGGTAGTTAGCTTTTCTGTGTAATGTCATCCCAGCCGTAGATGGATACCAGCATCAGACGGGCCAATAGCTATGCTGTGTCCTCTCATCCCAACTGTAGGTACCATACTCCTCATGGGAGTTTACTTTGCTGAACCGAATCGTCTCAGCTCGAATCAGCATCCGTTTTTTCTCTTAACCTGGGCAGATTCAGTAGACGCAGCTGCAAACGGATATCATCATTAGCCAGACAGTTACACGTGCCTGATTCAGTCGTCCAGCTGTTAAATGGATACCATCATGTGCTGGTTAGGCAATATTGCCGTATTTTGTCGTTCCAGTTGTAAACGGTTAGTATTATCTTGCAGGCAGTTCACATATTCGGGATTGGCGTCACATTTAGTTTGAGTTGAGCACTCCACGGAACCAGTAATAAGTCCCTGCCGTAAGGGTTATAAAAAGGGGATTGTATAACCATAACATCGAAAACTTTCACGTGAATGAAATATATGCTGGGTTTGCTTTCGGTAAAATTATTTTAAAAAGATGCGACTCTTGCATCAAGGGAATGAACAAAAATATACCTTACAGTTTACACTAACATCGCTGACAACCCTTTTCAGAAAGAAAACAGTATATCCAGGAAGAAACGAAGAAAATGAATTGTGACTTTAAGGTCCAATAATATTACGGCTTATCCTGAAATGCTCTATGGACAGCACAGTTCCAAACTGACATGTCTGGATACACAATGAGACTGAGACAATTTGTAAATTTGATCTTTGAAAACAATTGTCGAGTTTTAAACTTGAGCTTTATCTCGTTACACGCTCTGGCAAAGTAAATCCCACGCGATTTTATTACATATTAATGTACCCTATCCCAATGAAAATCTGCCGTCTCCCCTGTGATAACTCCGGGGCCGTAATATATATATATATATATATATATATATATATATATATATATATATATATATATATATATATATATATATATATATATATATATATATATATATATATATATATATATATATATATATATATATATATATATATATATATATATATATATATATATATATATATATATATATATATATATACATATATATACATATATATATATATATATATATATATATATATATATATATATATATATATATATATATATATATATATATATATATATATATATATATATATATATATATATATATATATATATATATATATATATATATATATAACGAGATAAACTGTTTTGTATTATGTATAATGTACACTTATAAAAAATTAATTTAAAAACAAATTTCTTGATATATTTTTGACAAATATTATATTGTTTACCAGAACTCAAAGTATATAAAAAAAATTATGGTGCGCATAACGCTTACTATCAAGTATTTTATAAATAATTAATTACAATTATTGGGAATTAATTTAGAGATGCACTTCTATTTTTAAAAAATTAGTATATTTATTTTTATGATATTATATTATACTTTTACCAATTAAGTTTTCCTGCAAAGTAGAAGGATATTAGAATATTCTTATCTAATTGTAAACATTAGACATAATCCCGAAAAAGAAGAAACGAATTTTTGATAAAATGACTGTCATATATTGTTTTTGAATTTAGACCTTTTAGATATACCGTATTAATACGGTGAATCCAATATGTTTCTTTTAGCAGATGTTCCATTTCAAAATCAGCGTAATCAGTGATATTGAATCAAGTTTGAATTCAGTCTGATGAAGCATTAAAGCGAAACCGGATTTATATATATTTCGGCCAATTATGCGCGTATGAACTGTTGACAGAAACAGTCCAAAGTAATATATTTCATTTCTGTAGCCATATGGATAAACATTACTTCTTTTCAAAGCTATGCGCAGAATAGGCCGACAGATCGCGGGACAGGAAAACAGAGGTGTGGTATCCTCTATGTTCAAAATTAATATTATTTTGAACCGAATATTCTGGTGACCATTGCATCTTTTCAAATGGTAAGAATTGCTGTATTTTAGTTTTGTCAATCGCTCGAATTCGGTATGTATATATATATGTATGTATATATATATTGTGTCGTCATGCGATGACTGTGCGTTTGAAAACTCCACTGATTAAAATGGAAAATTTGATCAAGACGATAATGTTACCATAGCGACAACTCTCCTAAATTATTACCATATTAAGCATATCTATATGAAACAAGCCTCAAGCAAAAATCTGTATTACACAAATTACAGATATGATCTGGAAGCTATAGTGATTAGTTAATGAGTTGTTAATTAAAAGATGTCAAGGCAGACTGACAATTTATTGAGATGGGGCTGTATTTATCCTAACGTCTTCTAAACCAAGAACGCTTGAAAACATACATGCAGTATTTGTACTTGCATACAAGAGTCTTGATTCAATAATTTTATCAGTATTAAATACGTTGAAGATAATACATACGTATGACAAGAATACTTCGTTTTCCTTTCTCCGAGGAGCCTTCGAAAGCTGTGTAATTTCCACTGTCCATAAACTTTACATTTAATAAGAGAAAACTGAGATTGCCACTGTCCATTTTTATACTGTTTATTCTGCCAGTGTAATTTCTACTAATGTGTTTATCATTGGTCGTATTTGGGACATAGAGCATCACATGAGTGTAATGTAGCTTATTTGTAAATCCATGGAAATATATATCCAAACTCTTGCTTCCATCCGTTGCAAGATTTTCGATGATCACAGTTGCATTATCTCCATGATTGTATATCCCCGGTTTTGAAGTGGCTGGAATAAATAATACTTCTGTAAAATAAACTCAAAACGTGAAGATGGTATTCCACTACATTTCTTGAAAATCGAAGTAATCTAAATTGTACACATATGCGCATATGTAATCGCTCAGTTGTATCGATTCATCTATCTTTATAATGACAGATCCATCAATCCACTGATACATACATTCATAACTATTAGAAATGTCATCGATGTACAAACATTATTTCTGTAATGTATATGGGTGATTTTATTTGCACGTATCCTATATAAATGTTTGCTGTTCTTTCAAACTTCTAGTTGGGTATCGTTCAGACATGTTACACAATCATGATTATTTATTTGCACAAATCACCAATATATATATATATATATATATATATATATATATATATATATATATATATATATATATATATATATATATATATATATATATATATATATATATATATATTAATTCATACGCATGTTATCGCTAATGAGTGAAGCCTAGGTACCAGGAAATTACTACATATTTAACAACTTCACGGAATTCCTGATTCACTTAAGGTTTGATGAATCCTTTGAAATGTATTTGAATTTCAGGTAATTACTGATATGTGAGAGTAAAATTGACATTAGCTTTGGGTTGATTATTCTGGTAAACGTGGTATCTGAATAGAAAGTGAGTGTGTTCAAAAGATAATTGATTTTGTTTGGTTGCTTCATATTAAGTAAATTAAAAAAAGAGAAAGTGCCCTATAAGACTTCCTTGTTCGAAAGGACATTTACTTCCAAAATCACATCTAACTCTGGTTGTCATTTAGAGAATATCATGTTTTAGTTGTAAGGAACGTACTTCTTAAGTGTCTACATCAGTGTTGTGAACGTATTATGACATTTAAACCTTTTGTCCATCACAAGTACAAATAGTATCAAAAACAGTTGAAAAATAAACACACTGACAATAATTTATTTAACGAGTTTTTATGTATATTCCTGATATTACTGTAGTCATCACTGCCCTCTAAGCTGGAACCTTATCATGCCAAGATTATTTAAAATTACATAATGTTTATGCAGTCTACGTTAATGTTTAGAAAATAACTAAAAACGTGATTATAAGGTTAGATGTCTGGGTATTAGGTGGTTATTAGACTAGTTGTCAGGGTATTACCTGGTTATGAGGTTAGGTGTCACGGTATTACCTGATTATTAGGCTAGATGTCAGGTTATTATCTGGTTATAATCTAGATGTTTAGTTCTTACTTGGTTATAGTGTTTGGTGCTTAGTTATTACTTTATTGTATGGCTAGGTTACTAGTTACTATTCCAGATCCTACCCTTTTGTCACAATAAGGTCTGGAGTGATTCAGTAATTTCTTTAAATTTACTGAAAACCTCAGAGAACAGGAAAACTTAACACCAACCGAAAATGGAAATAAACAATATCAAACAGTTCTAACATTTTATTTCCATTCAACCGTTCTGTCCAAAGAGAAATTTTAAAAATTTATTACGATTACTACTACTTCTATTTATTATTATTCAGTCTTTCTATGCAGGAATACTACTACTACTACTACTACTACTACTACTACTACTACTACTACTACTACTACTACTACTACTACTACTACTAATAATAATAATAATAGTGGATTCAATTAAAATGCTATTCATTTTACGGAAAACATGTCAAATTATGTGTAACAAATTTGGAATCAAGACGTGGTCTGCTATCCGCAAGGAACCGATCTGAGAAAAATAATAAATTCATAAGAAACAGAAAACAACCACGAATCCCGACCCTAAACATCAACAAACCACGACATCGTTTTCCAACTTCATAGCACTAATAAATCGTAATACTTTTATGTATATTTAATTTGCGTTGTAATTAGTTATTTTGTTTTGAATGTTTTTAATTTCATTCTATTGTATTGTATGGTAACATTGTATGTTGGACATAACTTTGTCCAAAATCAATTTTATTTTCTACTTGACCTGAGGTCTTTTAGAGGACTATATGATCTTGTCACTGGAAAGTGTATCCATTCGTGCTTAAGATCTAGCAGAATCAATTTGTAATATTGTTGTGTCCAGTACTTCATTTGGGGTGGAATTTATTTCTTCAATTTGTTCAAGCGAATGCACACTGGAAAGAGAGGGTGCTCATGAAAAATAAGATCTTTGGACAGAGACATTCACTGATATTTATAGTGAATTCAAACATGGAATTAATTTGGAATTCTATTAAAGTTTCTTCAGAACTTTAAATTATTACTACTTGCGTCTGTAATTCCAGGATTACTTTGGGATTGAATTATGTAAGTGTTTTAATTTTCACTTTGTATTCAAGGGAAAAATATTATCTGTTGAATTTGACAAAGCTGGTTGCTTTTCACTCTTTTTTAAGAGAATAGACTAGTAACAATACACTTTCCTAATTTCCTAACCCTTTAAGGATTTATTGAAAACTATCCATGCAATACTTCATGATGTCATATTCAACCTATAACTAGTCAGTTGTGTACAATAATATATGAGAGAAAACAAACTGCATAATGACGGGTGCATTTCTTCCTGTCCTAATAAAGCTTAATTTGCTTACAAAAGCTGATTGCTTTCAAAGACAGATATAAAATTATCTAGTGCATGGATTAAATACATTTTCTCGTCGAAATATACAATAATTAACTTTGAAATGCAATCAAAACGTCTGAATTTGCATAGGAGATACCGTAGTTCCATACCTACCTCAAATCTGTCGAATCGTCATGCAGATAAAAAGAAATTTATGAAATAAATAAATAAATAATAAATTAGTTTTTCCTTGAATAGGTGAAATAAATATAAGTTGGCTCTGATCATACAAAACTCTATTTGCATTGGATACGTGTTTGTACATCAAAATATACACTTTATTTGCAGGAATGCAAAAATCAGTCGATACTTCTTGTAGAGACTATAATAGTATACTAATTACAACATACACAATAATTCGTGAACCCTATTTGTTTCAAGTTGCACAACGTTCAAATATGTTTTTAATGAATAGTGACCATATTTGTCATTTTTATGTCAATTTTTGTAGGATTATGTTCAAGCCAAGAGACTGACAATAAACTATAGTCAGTCACCTTATTTATAGTAAATAACCAGCTAAACTCTATACGATAATTTCCATTTAAGGTTTAGGTCATTCCATACCGTCAAGGTTTAATGCAGCAGTAATAGCGATGTCTTCTCTATATCTTGTAAATTTAATAGTTTCGTTAAACATTAGAACATTGACTTACCACTTGTTTGACCTATTTCAAAGATCACCAGAAAAACACACATCGTGATTACAGTTTCCATTATTATGTAAACAGCTGTGGCTCCCCAAAGACTTCAAAGTATAAAATTGTGTTGCAGATTCACAGAGGTCTGTCTCTTTTTGTATTGCAAAGTTTTGAGATTTAGACAGTCCACATGCCTAATTAACACCGAGACACACAAACCTAGTTTCTCCCGAGCATCAAAGATTGCACAAATATACAAAAATTCCGATGTTAAGGAAATGATATCAGACAATTATGTCGATAAATCCGTTTCTGAGGAACTGGAGACAATTAAAAACGAAACGAGAGACGAATACCATACATCAACACACCAGAACATTCAAAATGAAAATCTGAGGAAGGAGCGATGATTAAGACGTTTCCGTAGGGGAGGCAACAAAGCGTCCAGGACAAAAAGTGTGGAACAGAACAAAAGAGAACTGCTGGAAAAAGTATGACATCATTGGATAGAAATTGAAATATATAACCCACTTTAATTAGGAGAATATGATTTAGTTACTGTTCACTGTTTACTGTTGTAATGCTACAGATCATATGAGTTAACTTCATTAAATTTTCCAAAAATCAATCCGTGGATATATCTTTGTAATCAATTATGACTTGTCCGAAAATAAATAAATATATAATTAATTAGATAATACATTCCACTGAAACAACTGGCAAGTAAAATTGATAACGCAGTTCCTATATGTGTTCATTTTTGTTCCATAATTTATAACGCGTGAAACTAAAAATAACCTCATATATATATATATATATATATATATATATATATATATATATATATATATATATATATATATATATATATATATATATATATATATATATATATATATATATATATATATATATATATATATATATATATATATATATATATATATATATATATATATATATATATATATATATATATATATATATATATATATATGTTTTATTTCCTTTGTCAATCTTGAAGAAGCCTACTTTCAGACAAGTATTTACTGGCTTTTTAAGTTATGTTTACTGTAATTATATGGTATATACGACACCAAATTTCTTTCCTATGCAGATTATCGAGGACTGATATATTCTTGAAGAATTTCTGAGATATAAATATAAATAGAAGTTTTAAGTTATTTATAACAGTATTATTTACTTCATGGAGATGTATGTGAACATTATGAAACTACGAAAGTTATGTTTTAAAGATACAAATGAAAGATACAATAGTTTTGGTAAATCATGTGCACTTCGAGAGCAACCAAAAGGATAAAAGTCCAAAATATCTGAAAACTTATAAAATATAATGCTGGTGTCATGAAAATATAGTTAGTTTATCAAGAAATAGAAACATATATACTAAATTAAGTATTTGTACAATCGTGCTAAGTGTTTCAAGGCGAACACGTGGACGAACATACATATTGACCATCATTCACACGTACTCATCAAAAGGAAGATATGGAAAGGACATAACCAAAGCTGTTAAGCTGCTGGCAGTGAGTGATGGGACAATTTGTAATTAATACTTAGCAGTAGGAAATGAAAATGCAAATCAGTCGATTACAATCTTCATAAAGTATATTGTTACAGAACACAATTAATGCACAATGTCACTGAACAATAATGCATTTACCAAGTCACGTGTTCCAGTATACTGAAACAATTACAGAAGAAAATCTACATTAAAGAATGCAACAAATTAAATAGAATATTTATCACCAAATCAGCTGTTTTGGTAGGAAGACCACATTGATTTATATAATAAAACAATAGAAACTAACTATGTTGCTGTCCCCGTAACCACGTCTCTTCAACCCTCAAACTTAACTCCTACACCAAAGCAAACAAAGGACAAGAAAGACAGAACAAGAGAAAATGACAAAGTATTACGTTTTATATAAATTAAATGGAACATTACTACCATACATTTATTTCTTTTCGTTCCATCTATTTATGTATTTGCATCTTTTTCACATACTATTCCTTTTATTTGTATTGGGACCACGGCTTTCCAAGTAAATTAATCTTACTTCTGTCTGCATGGGATCGAATCTCTTGCTCTGCCAACGTGTGCATGCGCGAAAGTTTGCCAGTATCTTCCCGTGGGTCGATGGTTCTTCACTGTGCTTCTTCGTTGGTTCTTCATTCACTATGTGCTGAAAAATGGCGTTAAACCCACAAAACAAATAAAGTAATTTACTTTTTTCTCATAGAGAGCTTTAGCAGAATTAACAACACTCACCAATTTAAATTTTTCGTTCACTAGTTACCGTTTTATACATCAGAGGTTGAGTAATCATAGGTGAAATTTGCAGTAGATATTAAACTGACGTAACCATTGTTGTTAAGCTTGAAGTTGTGTTTTTTTTTATACCGAAGAAACAGAAAATGAATTAAAAGAGGAATGCGGTAGTCATCAGTTAGAAGTGTGTCTTTCAAGTTTGTTTAAGGGGAAGGCTTCTTAAACGTTCGATGTGTTTTTGTTTGGTAAATGAAACAACGCATACTACCCTATTCCCGCCTATACTTGACAATCCTGAGAAAGTTCATCAAGTTAAAAAGAAAACTTGAAACATATCTTGATTAACATTGTAAAATGTGAATCACATTGACACTGAGACAAATGCGAAAGATTTGCGCAAATTTATTTGTAGATATAAGTCTTGCCTGGTTGCGTCTATGACGGGACACACATATATACCTACATACACAGGCAGTAAATTACTAGTTAAGCAAGGATCATATTTCCATCAAGATATTACAAGGAATTTGTTATTTCAATCAGCTACTTCTCATTAGAAACACAATTATGCCTTGCGTTAAATAGTTAATCGTATACAATGCCAAATCGATAATAATCATTAGGCCGCCGTTTTGACATATATATTGCCCTGGTTTCATCTCTTACCAAAACTACCGTATTACGTCATATGTTTCACAGGATATTCTTTTTGTAAATATTAGATGTGAATTGATGAGAAATGTAATAGGGTGCAGTTTGTATGCCTTCTAAATTAAACGAATATAGATTTATTATGTGATTGGATTATCAGGCCTTTATCAAGACAAGTATCACTGTATTATCAAGCTTCACTGGGATTCCCAAATTACTGGTTTCCACTGGTACCTTGTATCACTAGTGGTTTCCGTTGTGATCTTGTGTCGCTTGATTTCAAGATCATGTGGGATATGATTCTCAATCACAGCTGCCATACTTTGTGACTTGTATGATTCTGTTGAAATAATTTCAAGTTCAACATTAAATACAATACACACAGGAGGGGGAGTAGTTCCTCGGCGTCTCTGAAGAAAACCTATGTATGACACCTCGAGAAGCTCTGATCAGAAGTTCGATCTGTGCTGGCTCTTCCATCATTCTGGTGAGAATGAATACTTTACATAGGTTAGGCGCAGGTCTTTTATTGATATAGCAGATCATGACGATCAAATGTAGTCATTTTTCACTTTCTGATGAAACCATCGCATCATTTCTTGGAGAAGGGAGAAGAAGAAAGTAGAGACAGATACGTGACCTTTCGCCTCGCACCGTATCTGAAATTTTGGCCAAAATCCATTCCACTGATTTTGAAGCTGATATTATTGAAGAAGAATCCTCACCCAGAGTTTCTATACAAAACTTAGTTCATCCCTAGTAACGGCTGAAAAATACTACCACATTCGAGAGATTGATCCTTTGAAAGAAGCCTGCACCATTGCCAAAGCGTGCTCCTTAGATTCATCCCCGAAATCACCCTGACTGTCATTCGCCTTCAGACGACAAACTTTGTCAAAAGTCAATACTTGGTCAAAGATCTACGGTGGCTACATTACTTGTGCAATAAAGAAGACAAATGAATCCAACATGCCCGAAACGAAGCAGGTGATAAAAACCAGATGAACACATTCGGTGGATGTCTGAGATTTAGAAAACAACCAGATTGTGTACGAATTTAACGGTTGCTTATTTCACGGATGTTCCATGTGCTACCCTCAACGTGACAATACAAATCAGTTTTTACAACGTACCATGGAAGACTTGTATCAGGCTACTTGTTAGCGGCGCTTGAAGTTAGAATAGCAAGGATATCAAGCGGTGGAAATTTGGGAACACGAGCACGATCACCGTTTGAAAATCGATTCCGAGTGGAAAGATACATACTGGTAGACCCTCAGAACCCGTGGAACAGTTTGCACGAAGACGGACGAATGCCACCTCTTTGTTGTACCACGCCGACGAGGAGAACGGAGAAGAAATCAAATACTTGGACGTGTGTTCGCTGTCTCCTTACGTTTGCAAAGATCGTCACTTTGCCGCAAAGCAATCACAGTAGCTGATGGAATAGCTGAATCGACAATACGAAGGACTGATTAATGTAAAGTCTTGCCTCCCACGGACTTGATCATTCCATTTTACCTTACTATTTCCAGAAAAATACTGAATTTTTCTGTTGTGCCGTACTTGTGCCGAAAGGTGCAACTAAGACAAACCTTGTCAGCACACCCATGAAGAACGCGCCTTGTGAGGATCGTGGGTCAGCGTGGAATTATTCAAATCTCTGGACCTGGGATATCAATTGTTAGAAGTGTAGGAAATTTACCACTTTACCGTGACAGAACAGTACTACAAAGGCGACAAGACTCCCAAAGACATTTTCGCAGACTATGTGGATGCCTGGTGTCACACTCCCGAAGATCAGGATAAATTAAAAGATAAGTACTTGGAGCAGGAAGGCAACCTTTTAGACCACGTGGAGAAAAATGAAGGAAGGCGATCGTTTGCCAAAGTGATGTTGATTTGCGTGTGGGGTAATATGGCACAAGGGCCGTTTTTACCTAAGACGGATTATTTGTCCGACCCTTCCCTGTACTTATAGGTGATTCACGACAAAACTAAACAATCAAGAACGTGGAGTCCTTCGTGAAACTTGATCTTAGTCAATTTCGAAGAAGAACTAGACTTTGTAGAGGCCCATGAATTTGGAAATGTCATCATTGCGGTCTACGTAACACCCCATGCTCGTTTAAAGTTGTAAGAAGCCTTTCACAAATTAGGAGATAGTGGGCTGTATTTTGACACGGACATTGTTATGTGCATCGATTGCCTGGGTCACCTGCTCCCTGACAGCGAATGAGACTGTATAGGAACCTAGACAGGCGAGCATGCCATGCCAACTTTCTACGTTTTCCTGTTGGCGGTCCCCAAAAGTACATCTCCGAATACCGGGACCAACAAGGAGAAATACGCATCAAGTGTAAAGTCAAAGGACTGACTCTCAATTATAGCACCAGTCAAGTTGTGAACATTAGGGTCCTGAAAGTAGAATAGCAATGTTGAGTGGATCAATATTTTAAAGTGACCACCCAACACCCTCGAGACCTTTGGAAAAACTGTATCAAAATGTGAACCAGATGCGAGTGCAACTTATCAAACGCTTCTCTTTACTATACTAACACTCTGATATTGGCCAGCATATAAAAAGGGAAAACTTCCAAGACCGATAGTTCATTGTAACTACAAGACCAAACGAGAAAGATATATACTTTTAAACAGATAACATTCAGGTTCAGTGATTCTCAAGTGGAGTGCGATGCTATGCCTTGCGATGTCATGGATGCCGTATAATGTGATCTTAGCGATTCAGAATCACATTATGGGACCTACCATGGAAAGGAATGCTGTGTGTGTCAAACCTGACCGACGCGAAAGCGATGCCATTTGTTATCGTACACATTTTCACTCTACAGGTTTTCATTGTCAATGTCATCCTCCGCGTGAAACCATCCTACGGATGTCATCCAACCCTGAGCAAACTCCTGATGATTTCACTGTTCTACCATCAAAATGAACCAGTGAAAAAAGAATCGTCGTTCCCCCTGCGTTTGCCTGAATACTGCGACTTCGAAAGTTGTTTCCAAACCTTACAAGGAAAATGGCATAACTATCTGGAATGACGCACCTCCGAAGAATTAGCCAGAGCAGGATTTATCTACTTGGGCATAGAGAATAAAGTCAGGTGCTTCAATTGCGGTGTCACTACACAAGTGTTAGCCGAAATATTCTACTTGGAACATGCTCGATGGTCTCCACACTGTCACAACCTACCTTTAGTGTAACGACCTCATTAACCTCTGGATGGATATTTTACAAAAGAACGTTCGTGGTTTTCCTGTGGAGTTGAGAGAAATTATTTACCTAGAGTTGGTTAAAAGTTCCAACGCAAAAAACAATTGTATCTGTTATGTCACCAGTGTTTGAACCACTGGTATCTAAATGGTATGAGGACTGATTCATTTGAAAACGTTCCATCGGTCAGACTTTGTACAACTGGACAAGGACCAGAAGATTTTGGTTGCTATTACTTAGAAGGTGACCATAAAACACCGAATTCCAGAGGTGGAGTTAGATCATTACCAAACACTTTTACTAATCTTGTTGCAAGAGGAAACGTCTGTGCGACGTGTGATGTGTGAACTAGTGATTAATCTATTTGGATTTAACGACGGAGTACTAAAGTTATATGCTAAAATTACACTATTACCACCGACAAAAGAGAGTACAACATTGACTACCATACCCAGACCTTTATCATTATTGATACAACGTTTGCCGTGGAAGAAAATTAATGACATTATTCAGACTTTTGTGGAATGCCAACGCTTTTTACGAGAACTGTATCTCATGATTTTGGGTCTTCGTGTGGTGTGTGTATTAGTTACTTCCTTTCTGGGATTTCGCTTACCAGCCGGTTCCTTGTCGTCTCTTTACGATCTGTACTGTGAGGTATAACCAAAATCATGAGAGTGGCACCTTTAAATGTACACGAGAGACTCATTCTGTTCAAAGCCTTGCGCTTTCATCTCGATACTTTTCTATCCCTACGCAAACGACGATGCGCACTGAAGATGTTTACAACGATATGTGTGTAAATTGTGGTTTACACCCTCACGAGTCAGATGTACGTAATGGGAAAAGTTTCGAGGCTTGGACAAAAGAAGTGTCACACTATACCGACTATTGTTGACCATAAATCTAACGTTCAGTGAAACAAGTAACTATTAAACCTGTGTCATCTGCAGTGGCAGAACAACCCAATACCGAAGAAAACCACCCCATTCAGGACATGACTCCCAATGACACGGACATCCCCGATAGGTCATTCCGGGAGGTCCCCTGTGTGACTGTGCCAAGTGTAGAGACTCTAAGAACAGTACATACTGTCATAGGACACCACATCTTTGTCACCAAAATGTTGTACATGGACTTGTTTTTCGTCCACTTTGATTGTTTTGATGTGTATTTTATCCATGTACATAACCATTTGGCTTTTTTGTATTTTTGTCTTTCGTGTTCAATTTTAATTTGTTGAAATAAACGTGTCCTGAAAAAGTGTAATAACTCATGCCTTCTCTGTCTTCGTGTCAAAAGTGATATTCCCTGCATTATACTTACCTCTGTTGTCTCTGCTTTCTCTTCTTCCACTTTCGAGCGGATCAGGCAAAACCGAATTTGTCAAACATTTGATCGAACATGAACATCATTTGATCGATCATCCACCTCAACGTATCATTTGGTGTTATAAAGAGTGGCAATAGGCGTGCAGTCTCTTGCGAGTAAGTCAAGGCGATTCCATCGTGTTTGTGAAAGGCATTCCTAGCGAAGACGACGGGATCGTGTCTGACTCCATTCTGACCCCTGTCGAACGCATCTGGTCATCTTCGACATGTTAGGAGAAGAAGAAATTATACTGTGGTTTACGCGCAATTGGCATCATCTTAATGTCAGTGTCAATTACATTACACAAATTTTGTTTAAAGTAAAGCCCTTCACACCATCAGTCTCAGTGCTCATTTTGTGATATTGTTTAAAAGATCTAGAGATAAATTGCAAATGCAAGTGTTAGCCGAGAAGTTAGGATCGCCTTGGTTGACTCGTGCGTACGACAATGCCGCTCAAGTCCCTCACGCCTCTTTATTAGTGAATTTAAAATCCACCACTCACAATTATTTGCGACTTCGTATCCTTTTGTTTCACCACTGGTGTCAAAACGGAGGACCTGTCGTGTACATGTTCCCGTCGTTACCTTTGGTCTGGGGGGCCCCGAGTGGCCGAGTGGTCTAAAGCGCTCTCCGTTACGGATTACTGCCATCTCACTTCTGTTTGCGTGGGTCCGAGTCTCGGATTCAGCTAATGTAGGTATGTGAGAAAGCTAGCCAGTAGCTTCTCGTGGGTCGGTGGTTCTTTCCGGGGTTTTCCCGGGTTCTTCCTCCCCATTAATACTGACCGCCATGTATAGCCTATCGTGTGCTGAAAAATGGCGTTAAACCCTACAACAACAACAACAACAACAACAACAACAACTGCTTTTATTCTGTCTCAGATATTGGCAACATGAAATATCTTCAGTCTCATCTTCCCATCAAATTGATTGATGTCTTGTACGGCATCAGTCAAGAATAAAATCCATAAAATACGTGCTCGTGTCTTGGAAGCCAGTATCAAAGAAGTCGTACGATGGTTTACGGTGATATAACATCAATTACTGCAATGCATCATTCACATCCCTCATCAAACCAAATGCTTTTTTGAGAGAAACAAAGTAGCCTAGACATAACCGGCAGATCTCCGCATCGACTCACACCTAAAAGCAAATGATTTTGAAACCTGGGGGTAGCGGTTCTCGAGGAGGTGTCATCATTCGCTCCTTCTTAAAATGGGATCCCAATGCCCCCAAAGTTATCCCTAAGAAAAACAGCCCCTCCACGACCACAAAGGTACCCAGAAGGAAATGAACAGTGGTTTCAAGACTAAATCACTACCCTGAAAAAGAAAAGTCCACAGAAAAAGAAAAGTCACCAGATAAGACCCAATAGAACAACTTCTACCCGCAAGAAAGGCAATGCAAAAGGGAAGCTACCTTATACCCACAATCCACGATCTGCAGCGACGGTTACCGCGTCTCCATTAACCTTAGGTTCTTCCACTTCTCCATTGCTGCTGATGCCAGCCAAACACATGTAAACCCTTGTCTCTAAGAACTTCTACTCCAGTGGTAATACCCTCCTCCTCATTAGCTTCAGTGGCATCTGCTCACAAGGTACCTATCTCCAAAATCACAGTCCAAGAGAGATCGGTCATGTTACAGCATTTACTGGATTTATCCAAGCAAGAACTGTCCCTATTTAGTCTGTTGCGAACCCCTCCACGACGCGTGTTGCCTGTCATAAAGTTAATACGACGTAAAGACAATCAATTGCTAAGCATTCCACTATAAAAAGACCAGTCGCAGACGATATGTATCTGAGTGTTTTGTGTTCCGAGTTAAACAAAGATGTCACCTTCCAGAAGTAATCCCCATCTACCCAAAAGGAAAGAAAAGGAAAGGACTTCCTCCTCGTTTAACCAAACATTGGAATGAGTTGTCCGTGTTGTCAAAGCTCCTCTACCCATGCGAAAACAAATCCCTCAAACTCCCTCCAAAGACGTCGTCAATATCATGTGTGAATGTTGCCTGACTGTATTGAAAGGCACGATACCTTTGTCTCCACATCAAATAGAATTCGAAGTCAAGCATCGAGACGTTCTTCGCCACATGGTCAGGAAGAAAATACCCATTCGTCAAAAGAAAAAGATGTTGGTACAACGCGGAAGAGTTTTGCCGATGTTGTTAGGACACTTGCTGAAATAACAATTCTAGGAGGACTTATGGGAGCAAGAACCAAGAAGGTGAAAGGGAACGTTACGGTCAAAAGATCTCAGACTTGACTTTTGGAATATGATGTAAGTACGACAACTGACTTTAGTGCCTTGCAAACGATGGATAGAATTCCATCGTTGTCAAGAACGAAGGACCACGAATTTACATCCAAGTCCTTATAAGATCAAGCTGACAATTATAACACAAATCGGAAATTTTAATGAATCACAGATAGGTGTCAGAAACGGGAAAATCGCAATATTACGGTCAAGTGTTTCAGCGACATCAACTTTTTCACCAGCAAACGTAAGACGAAACAGCTCCACTAGCTCTGAAAGATTTTATGTATCGGACGAAAAGTCGTCCACCCTCAGTGACCTAGACAGACGCAGCGCAACGGATGCCTGAGGAGGAAGTGGCACGAGAAGATTTTCAAACACCGTCCGCAGTTCCCATCCCTAGTAAGATTTCAGCGTCATTGTTGGCCCCATCATTCACATCCCAACTAGAAGAACTTAAAGCATGGGTTAAAAATAATGATGTTCACTCCTCCTTCAATAAAAGTCAAAGAGAAAGAAGGGATTCCCGAAGTAAAAAAGAGAAAGGAACACCAAATCCAACCCATTACCGCCACCACGACTACCCTCGACTCCTATGGCACATCGGACACGTAAAGCTGTTTCCAAACCACCCACTCACCCCATTCAGAGTAGTATGAGTGAGATTGGGTGACTTATTAAAAAAGGAAAAAGTCCTGATGGAAAAAGTGTTAGCTAGCAGTTACTACGATCCATTCCGTCTTGCGTGTTATAAATTGTAAATTGTATCGTGCTGCCAAAAGCCGATTAAAAAGTGTCCGCTATGTCAACTGAAACTATGGTTACAAAAACAAATAGACCTTACGGAAATAAATTCGACGAAAACATACCAGAAGTCGTACCTGTGTGAAGGGCATCGATCATCATTGGCAAGCCGATTTAGCCGATGTCTCTCATTTTGCCACCTACAATCGTGGTTTAAAGTATTTGTGTTTTGTGTCATCGATGTCTTTTCTAAATTTCATGGGTCGTGCCATTGACTTAAAAATCGAGCAGTGAGTTAATGCGACCCCTCAAATTAGTGTTGGAAAAAAGTGGTCGTCACCCTCTTCGATGGCCAACCGACCAAGGCACCGAATTTCGGAATCAAGCTTTCGAAAATGAATTAAAGAAAGGAGATATTCATTTTTTGACCTCCGCGAATCCCGAAACCAAAGGCAGCATATTGGAACGATTTCAAAGAACGCATGTGGAAATATTTTACCCATCAACACACTTTGCAATACATCGACTTCTTACCGCACCTGGTCGAAGCGTGCAACCAATCTTACCATTGGAGCGTCGTATGTGGTCCCCAGGAAGTGACTCATGAGAACGAAGTGACCGTCCTTGAGCGCCTGTTCGGCATGTCCCCGATTGTGGTTGTACCCAAGAAAAGTGCAGGGTTGTCTGTAGGAATTTGGGTTCGGATTCCGAAAATCAAACGCACTTTCGTCAACGGTTGATTACCCAACTGGACCAACAAATTGTTTCATGTCACTGGACGAGAGCGTGACCGTCATCATGCCGTCTATAAATTGGAAGATATGAACGGGGAAGTGTTAAAATGAACGTTTTTGTTACCCGTGCTACAACGCGTGATAAAAAATGAAGAAGAAATGTACGACATCGAAAGCATTCTCGATCGACGTACCCGAAAAGTGGGTATACGGCGTGTCAAAGAAGTGAAAGTACGTTCGAAAGGTTATCCTCCCAGCCTTGATTGTTGGATAGACGCGTCGCAATTCATCGACTGTAAAAGAAGTGACCATCATGTCTTTCAACAGTGCCTTAAAGTGGCCGAGTGATCTAAAGCACTCTCCGTTACTGATCACTGCCATCCCACCTCTGTCTGCGTGGGTTCGAGTCTCGGATTCGGTTCATTTTGTTATGTGAGAACATTTTGCCAGTAGTTTCTCGTGGGTCGGTGGTTCTTTCCGGGGTTTTCCCGGGTTCTTCCTCCACCATTAATACTGTAAAGCCTATCGTGTGCTAAAAATGTCGTTAAACTCTACAACAACAACAACAACAACAGTGCCATTGCAGGTGTTGTGTGGAGAAAGTGTGCCTGAAACGCAAATCGTCTTTTTCTGGGAAATCTTCGTGGTGTAATGTGTGATCGGTGCTGAAATTGCCAATTCGATTTTGTAACAAGGAGACTAACAATATTGTTACTGAGCAGTTGCATCGGTTACCTTCTTCCTAACCTTCCCTGAAATTCTCAACGGGGGTCCCGAGTGGCCGACTGGTATAAAGCTCTCTCCTTTACGGATCACTGCCATCTCATCTCTGTCTGCGTTGGTTCGAGTCTAGGATTCGGCCAATGTGGGTATGTGAGAAAGCTGCGGTTGGTTTTTAATACTTTTCCTATTAGTTGTCACATATCTGAATGTAAAATGTATGGTCAAATGCGATAACTTAGACATAAAAATACGACCTCGTTTCTTTCCTGCACACCCGTGAAACTTTCAGTTAAGGCTATTAACATGCTGATTACACATTCTAGTTCAGGTATAACATGCTATAATTCTACTAATAATCCTATAAGAATGCATCGATTTCGTCTTTGCATTATCGTTCTATTGTAAGAGTATTTGAATAAGACTATTTCTTGTCTGGTAGGTTTGTATCCTGCTCTAAGCTTGTACACATTTATCCAAAAAGTACATGTGATATAAAGAGAAATGTAATGGTAGAATATCCAGAAGGTTTCCATTTCTTTGTTATTTAACTATTTACCTTTATTCTCAAAAAGATGAAGAGAGATTTGTTGATTATAGTAGTGTATAACCTCTTTGGATTGCTTCATATAGACTGTGATGACATTCTGACAAATCCTAAACGGAAGAAGTTACGCGTATACTCAATATAGAATTGCATATGGTCCAAATGGGAAAGCAACTGAATTTTGCAAGTGTATTATGCCAAGTATCACACAGTTGTTAGTAACACTTTTTAACAAAGTTGTTAATACGTGTCATTTTGCAAAATTTGATGGCATGATAAAATTACATTCATCAAAATGTTGGCATCATAACAATTTACTCTGATAAAATCAAACCATGTTACCAGGATCTGGTCAAAATGATTCGCTTATGATGCATATAAATACAAGGGTTGTTGGTAAGGTGAAAGACAAGTACTCCGGAAAACTAATCTAAGAGGAGAGTAAGTGCGACCCAAAATGTGCTCAGATGTGATCGGTAGCTCCGAAAACATTAAAATGGACAAAGGTGTTGCACAGTTGGTAGTACAAAACAATATCAAACAAGAACTGTACAGTAATATCTACGTGAGGTCGCTCAGACGGCGAATATTAAACGGTGCTAGAAACATCGAGTCGGTTTATACCGATCCACGAAGACGAGTTTGTCCCTGCTTGATACCACTTACGCGTTTGGTCATCGTGCTGTTGTAGAGCAACGTACGATTGAGACTGATCAACGTGTCAGCACAAATCCTGGTGTCAGTTCTGTATTAACTGGAATGACTTGAAATGTCTCGAACAAATGCAGGGTTGTGAGACTTTGTTATACACAGTAACAGTCTCAAAAGGAAACGTGTTAGTTTTCTTGGACTATCAATCCGTTCTTAAATCGTAAACACAGCTAAAGACTATACTGAGTCAGTAGCATGACGTTGCTTACCTATTAACTTTCCAAGCGCATGGCTGTGAAATCATGTTCTGAGTATTAGTGATAGTCTTTTGTTAAAGCGCATTGGCTGGTTTTGATCCATTCTTGCGTGAGAATTCATTGTTCATTTGTGCTGTGACCAAGGTATTTGTTGCGACAATTTGTTGAGACTGTTCGTGCTGATGACCGAAGTTTATTCGTTTAGTTCTGCAAGAGTAGTATTAAATCGTTCAACAATAGCTTGGTCATGCTGAATTTGACATGTCCGGCACGTACTAGCGCAAGGTGGTTATTCAACATGAGAGCAACAGATCCAATAAATTCTGTGCCAGGATCCACTTGCGGCAGTCGTGGCCACTTGCATCTGCGACACTTGCAGAATCTGTTGATGATAATGGCTCGGCTTCCTTGCATCGACAACGGTTAGCGCGTACTTGTATATGAGTAATTTACATTGTCGATCACGGACACGATTACGTTGAAGAAACAACAAATCAGCCCGATGGACCTCTTTAGGTGTTAAGTCATTAAACCAACCATGTGAAAAGGTTCTTGGCACTGGTAGGTAAAGTTGCCACAGCGCTTGTTTCGCCATCCATTCTCGAGTAATCCCATGGCGACCTTTGCTCCACTGGCTATCTGTTCCACATTGGATTCACCTTCACAGTATCCACGATGATAATTTGATAATGTGCGGCTCTTTGTATCCATTGTTTTTATCAGTATAATTTGCTTTTAATGAGTGAAATATTGGATTTCATACCTCTTTGAACAATCCATCTTGCGATTCGTTCTCCCAGTATTGGATTAATCTAGATCCGCGTCGGCGCGTTGATGTGAACGGACATCAATAGAAACATGATAAGCATATCATGGTGACAACAACAAGGATCAATACGGTTAATAGGTACTTCAACGGGTTTTGCTTGGTTATTATAATGAAGTCGTATCTCTAGCCATGTACCAGGCCACAGTAATTCTATCAAGGAGTTGTGTTTCGCCCGGATATCCACTATATTGTATCCCTGATAACTTTGTTAATGTAGCCGCGATTTCCACCGATTTTAGAAAAAATAAAATTGAACGTCTTTGCTCCACCTCGTACACAGTTCCAATAATCACTGCTAGTTCATTACTTGTTTCAACTCGAACTGGATTTGCGATACGTGTTTTCGATTTCTAAAATCAGTTCGATGGCCCTGCTATGGTCCTATATTGATCGGCATCAAGACATTTACACTGATTTTCAGATTTACTAACATGACTTCATGACATTACAGCCGTTTTATTCCTTTTCATTGGAAGACCTTTATATAGTTTAATGAAATCCATGTATTTTCACACACTACTAGGTGCAGCTGGTGCTAATTACAAATGTTATGCTAGTTATAAATGTTATGCTATGATACTTCCTTACAAGACACTGTTACTTGAGTTTGCTGGTGGCCGAATGATTGTAATGGAGCCACTGTGTAAAGGTCGTAGAATTCACAAATAAACGAAGTGTAGGTTGGCCTTAGTGAAAGTCAGTTGGATACAATAACCAACACTCCCCGCAAATAATCAAAAATCAAACACAATTCTGGAGTCACACTGAAACTTTCAAAACTGCAGTATCTCTATTTAGTTCTGGTTTCGAATTTGCTGGAATATACATAGTTGAAACTTTATTAATATACAACCGCTAATATTGTTCTTGCTTCACCTTTATATGTAGTATTATCTGTTTTATGAGAACACACTTGGAATTTACATATTGCAAAACTCCTTTGCAAGCAAACGTGTCATGTTCTTTTAAACATCTTCGGTGGTACTCTCATTCAGAGAAAGCAAAAAATTATCGTTACTTAGAAATCTTACTTCAATACATATGCAGTGAGACTGTGAATTGAGGTGTTCATGAAATTACCGAATATTTAATTTATCAAAGAATTTTGAAATGTCTTATGGGTTTCATGAAATCTGTAACAGTTTTAAGAATATTATGCAATTACTGAAAGATGATTGTAGCAATTACATTATCTTACCGTTGGATACTTTAATAAACATTTGTAATATATGAATGAAACTTGCTTCTTTTGATTGAGCCTAATCGTTATTTGGTTGTAGTTAAATTAATACAAAAGAATATTCAGTTATCACAAATCCTACTACTTAAATACGTTGAAAAAATAATACAGTTGACATGCCTGGCAGACCAAGTGATTTCACTTCCGTACAGTTAGTAAAATAACTAGCGGATTGTTCTGAATGAATAGTTATGACATGTTCCTAAAATATTAAAAAATAAGTAACTAAATAAATCAACATCTTTCCTTTTCAAAGAAAACGAGAATGACAGAGTCAATTAAATACAATCATGTAATCAAAAACGTCCATGTCAGAACTCACCATTGTTCCAAATTAATATGTCTGTCCAAGAATATTAATTCAGAGCACTTTGTTATTACAGTGAATGATAGTTTGATTATTCTTGGAGATTTTAACTTTCACTTTGACTGTCCCGGAAACTCAAATACATCAAAACCCATTGATTCCATTAATGTTTTCAACCTCAAAGTCAGTTAACCATGTCTGCAAATTTCTTCCGTGACAAAGTACAAACCATAGAGATGAGCTTGATAGCAAAATGTCATTTGATTCGTCGTCATCATACAGTTGGGATACAGAATTTGAGCGGCAACCATTAACAGCATTTGAACCTGTCTCTATGGATTTCGTACGTACATTCGTGATGAAGAGTGCACCAAAGTCACGTGAACTTGATCCAATTCCAACATCACTGCTGCTTGAGTGCTTAGATCAAGAATTGCCTTCACTAACTGATGTTATTAAAACCTCTCTCTCATCCGGGGAATTCCCATCAATTTTCAAAACTGACATTGTAAAGCCTCTGCTGAAGAAACCAACACTAGACCATAACGATTTAAAGAACTACCACCCAGTTTCTAATCTCCCATTCATATCAGAAATCTTACAAAAGGTTTTTCTATCCCAGCTTGTATCTCATCTAAATTCAAACAGTCTTTTTAGCAATGTACAATCTGTATATCGCCCTTGCCACCGTACTTAAACTACTCTTCTAAAAGTAGTTAATGACATTCTCTCTGCGTTGGATAGCGGAAAGATTACAGTCACCCTCCTTGATTTGTCTGCATCATTTGACACAATAGACCTTGCTATATTGCTTCACCGTTTCCAGCATGTAGTTGGCATTCATGATACAGCCTTACTGTGGTTCAAATCCTACTTGGTCAACAGGACACATATTGTATCTGCAAATGGAATACACTCCAGCCCAGTTGATCTATCTTGTGGTGTTCTACAGGGTACCTATTCTCCTCATTCTGTACACTCACTCGCTCTCAAGTGTCATACATCATCATGCAGTGTCTCACCAATTGTACGCTGATCACACCCACATATACAAATCTAGACACCCAACTGAAGTTGATGCTACCATCCAAGGTGTAGAGAGGTACATTTCTGACGTGAAATCATAGATGACATATAGCAAGCTGCAGACGAATCATGTTAAACTGAGGCCATTCTGATCACAACACAAATACTTTCTCATTCACATCCTTTACCTCAAACAATAAATATCAGCAACGCCAATATTAAATTCACACAATCAGTACAAAACCTAGGTGTTACTCTGGACAGCACTCTCAAATTGCACCAACATGTCATGAACATATCAAAGGCTGCATATCTTGAGATTAGACGCATCAGCTCAATTCGCAAATATCATTCAGCTGATGCCACTAAAACACTTGTGTGTTCATTAGTACTTTCAAGACTGGACTATTGTAACTGAATTCTGTCTGGTTCATCTCAATATATACTTCAGAAACTTCAAAAAGTTCAAAACCACGATCAGAAATACCTTCCCGCTGCTCTGTACCCTACACTGGCGATCCATTCGATCCAGAATCAAACACAAAATTTGTTCTCTGTGCTACGTTTCACTGTCGGACTCTAGTCCAACATACCTATCCGATCTCACTCATGTATACACACCAGCAAGATACTTACACTCCTCTTCTGAGAATCGTACATTCATTATTCCCACTATGAAAACAAAATCATATGGACAGCGTTCTTTCGCATATCAAGACCCAGCAACGTGGAATGAATTGCCCTCGGAACTTAGACACAAAGACACAGTGATCACATTCAACAGTGCTCTCAAAACTCACTTATTTTGACTGCAAGAACAAACTTAAAGACCTAATAATGTTTCCTGAAATATTCTCGGCATTTTAAAAAAATATCTTTTAATGTTTTTCTAATTTCATGGTGTTTGTTTTTGTAATAATATTATTATATGATTTTTTTTATCTCATCAACAAAACATATTCTTAGTGATGACCGAATACACGTTCTGTAAGAGTAGGATGAAATCGCTCCACAATAGCTTGGTCATGTTAATTTCGATATAAACGTTCTATATAAATGGAGGATTACGTTTCTATCAGCACCAGAGTCCGTGTGTGCTACTACTTTAAGTAGATCTAGATATTTAAACATTTAGCTTTCAAGTTCCTCTTCTGTGTTAAATGAAAGCCAGTTTTCTGTCAAAGCTAATACCTAACAAATTTGTTTCCTCAACAACTGAAATACGTGTTCCATCCAGCGTGAGTTTAGGTTATCATGATGTTTTCTTAATTGACAGAAATGCATACGTACGGTTTCGAGAATTTGAAACCGTTATTAATGACCCAATTTTGGATCTTGTTTATATTTTGCTGTAGTTTTTCTTTCAATTGTATGTATGTGCTTTGATCGATAACATATTAGAAAATCATCAAGGTTTAAGGAGAAATAACCTGGAGCCACACATTTGGTGTGTCACTGAATTGCATAAATCCTTGTAGTTATTAAACACATGTAATTGAGATTAATTTTTGTGTACAACGATACCCATGTGTGATTTATTTATATTGTACAAAGATTTCGAAATAGTGAGTTCGGTTCATCTTATTCCACAAGTGCGAAGTGCTTTCGATGTAAAGATCCGAATAGTTCCAGCACACATACAGGTATTGCGGAATCGTCTGTGTATAAACGCCTCAACGTAAAACAAAATCTTCACATTGCGGAACGTCTTGTCAGTGAGCGGTCCACTTTATGGACTGATACATCTTCAGCTGTATAGGTATGCAAGTTATTAATTTCTTGTGTGTGCGTTTTAATTATTGTACTACCACGTTTATGTTTTTATATTTTCTATGTAGCTTCAATATACGTAATATCATGCAAATATTTTCTATTCTTGTTTGTGACTTAGCAAGAGATTTATATTTGAACTATATAAAGTTGCATTTTTAAGAAACGTTTCGTACTGTAGGAGTTTTATTCTGGGCACGGCTGGGTTCACTTCTGATATTGGCATTGTTTTATAATTATTGTGCCGATAATGTAATATGTGTAGATAACGTCGTTACTTTTTATCGCATATGCCCGTATCATGGATAGTACACGGTGTTAAATGTATTTTCAGCTGATCAGAATTATTGGAGTGGTCGGACTGACCGGATAGTCCCTACTGACCAGAGTGATTAGAGTTATCGGAGTGATCGGTGTCGTCGTGGTACAAGATATAGATCTATCCATAGGAATTTACCGTATAAGCTGTGAATCTGAACTATAGCAGCCGTAGAGTTGAGTAATGTTTTGATGGTCGAGTAGCAGGTGATCGGGCTTTGCTGTCCGTGACTTGTTGGCGCTGATTGCTTGATTGAACAACTTGGAATACGGAGTGCTTGATAGACCAGTGTGACTGGGAACCAAATGTGATGGTGACGGAGTGTGTAACTCCATACATGTGATATTTTAGACGTGGGCTAATCCTTGGGGCTTGTAATACCCACGGTGTTTTTGGGACTGTCCCTTTTTTGTCATCATTTTCACTGTTTGAGTGCATACATTTTTTCTATATTAATAAAATACCAGTTTTTACTATTTGAATAAAACACACAATTCTTTCTTTGTAAAATCACTGTGAATCAATCAACTTTGTCATTGTAAAGTGTAAGGTCATTTATTTGTATTTTGATTATTTAGCTTGTGCGGATTATATTAATTGATCCAATATTTGGATATTATATACACACTCATTAATCATAACTATTTTGTCATTCTAGTCATTTATCATTAGACATTGTATTTGTATCACCATCAAAAGTATTTCGTTGGATATCCGAAATTCTGTCCGGTTGTCTTCTTACATGGGATGCTATTGACTTTGATGTTGAAAATTCGTCACATATGAAATACTGTCCTGGGGCACACCCTTTTCTTGCTCGTGCATATCTGAGAACATGGAGCCAACTCGTACCTTCTATTCTCTGTCTGAGAGAAAGTTTGATTTGAAAGAGGGTAGATGGCTTTTCAGACCCAGAACGTGCAGGTCATTTAGTATCTCGTACTTACATGTAAGTCATAGACTTTTTCTAAATCAAAGGAAACCGCTACTAAATGTTCCTTCTCGATAAATGCGTCGCCGATAAATGTGTCCAGTCTAACCAGATAATCATTGGTGCTACGGCCAAAATGAAAGCTACTTTGGTAAGGAGATATTAAATTGTTAGTTTCCTAATACAATACAAGCCCAGAATTGATAATTCGTTACATTGTTTTGAACACACAGCTCGCCAGTGCAATGGGGCGATAGTTGCTCGGATCTGCGCTATCTTTACCTGGTTTAGGAACTGGTATTACTGTTGCTTCTTTCAAAATATTTGGTACATTACCAGTAATCCATAAATCATTGAGGTTTTCCAGATTAACTGTTAATGATGGTTCTGGAAGGTGTTTCAAACACTGATAATGTATATCGTCAGGTTCAGTGGATGTATCATGGGACTCATTTAAAAAGACAGAAGTAAAACACTGAATAGGTGTAAATATGTCTGTGATTTGGTGTTATATAGACACAAGTTGTGTCTAGAAACAAAATCTTCTACCTTTTTGCCCATTTTGTTTATGGAGTTTGATCTCCATAAAACATTATGGGTATTGAAATCACCGAGTAGAATAAACGGCGCAGGCAGTTGTTGAAGAAGATTGTCTACTTCATTTAGTCATTGGCTGGTGTTTGGTGGTATGTAAATAGAACAAAAGATGATTACTCGATTTACAGTGACGCTTACAGCAATGGTTTGCAAATCTGTGTTTAAATGGATGACGCTATGAAGGGCTTTATTGTTCACAACCACATAAACTTCTCCTGAGGTCCTGTCAAAATTTCGAAAGTAGGTGTTAAACATGGAGTATTTTTTAAGTGTGATTTTTTTGAAGGCATAGTGCTGCAGGATCGTGTTCTTTTAAAAGCAGGATGATATCATTGTATTTGGCTTTAAGTCCTCGACAGTTCAATTATATGTGGGTGTTCTTCATTATAAGTTTAAAGTGGAGATTTTGGAGTTAGGTTAGACCTTTCTCGGGGGTGGGGAGTGGTGGCTCTGTGTGGTTTGTTCTTTAGAGGAAGTACGGGGGTGATTCATTTGATGGTGGGTTTGAGCCACATTGAGCGCATGGATCAAATTGTTTTGCATCCATGTTCTCATTGTCTCCAAGCCTATTATAGAGTTTGATGGGGTCATCTGACCCATTTTGCTGCCTATCGCACTGAGATTTGTTTTTATTCCGTGGTGATGTTGATTCTGGGGTTATTATTAAAAGATGTTTGAATAGATGTTGCGTTTTTTTGTGATTGTTAGTGGAGGATGTTTGCTCTTGGTGGTGAATCGGGTGGATCTATCTGAGTTTGAGCGTCCTTCGTTGTTTGGGATTGTTTTTCACTACAGCGGTGAAGGCCGGGTCCGAGAGGAAAGTTCTAGCTTGTACAAACTTTATGGCCTCCGGATAGGGGATGTTGGAGGTATACCTAACCCTCTATATTTCCTTCTCTTGTTTCCAGGTATCACAAGCATTTTAATTGGCGTGGTGCTCCTTTCCACAGTTGACACAATGCGGAGTTGCTCTACACGCAGTTAAGCACTTTTACTCGCTTCATTCCACGGACCCGGGATGAACAACCACCGTATGGGTTGTAAACAAGATTTGTAAATTCATAATCTCTAACCATGTCATGTGGATACAACTGAAACTGTGTTTGCTTTTGGTATACGAATGCATAAACTATATGACCAGTATACGGCAGGATCTTCCAATTCAAAAGAATCTCCTCCACACCTGTATATCTCTAGAAAGAAATGAACCAACTGAACAGTAATTATTTCAAAGTTCTTTAAAAGTTAAAGAAAAAACGCCATTTCCTGGCTTACCATGACATGGTTTAACGTTTGCATACGTTTTGAAGCTGACGTGATTTTTAAAATGATACTTACCGTACTTTCATGGTTCACGACGGCCAAATTCCACTCTTTTTATTGCATATCTCTACTCCCAAGTCGGATTTACCAGGTCATTTCACCCACCTTCACGTTCAATAATAACCCAGAAATCGTAAGCAAATTACCCGTTCCGTATATGATGTGTCATTGTATTAAGAGAACATACCAACATATAATTTTCACCATTTGATTTGGGTGTGTGGGTGTGGACATAGTTCACAATTCACCGGAAGGTATCAAACTATTCTACACTAAAGCTTGGGGATAACAATTAATCGGAATCCATATATTGTTTGGTTTGAAATACGTTAACTGAACTTTGCATTTTAAATTAAAGCGTGGTGATTTATGAATGCTATGGTATGTTTAAAGTCTCTCTGAAAAGCACTGAACAACCTGGCTGGAAGACTACATATAATATTAATATTGTTATAAAAGCTCTCAAGGAGAGCAAGACTTCATTGTTTAAATGTAAAATCAACAGGGTCTTAGTACAATTGTGAAAACATTTATTTGGGCGCATTCCATCTTTTCACATTGAAGAACTTACTGTGCACGTATCCTAATTTAGTTCAGTTTTAAATATATGTAGATTTAAAAAGGCATGAATAGACGTCTATTCTATGTACTAGGAAAACTTACAAGGAATAGAAATACAGAGACATATGATTCTTGATAAAATTATTTCTCTTGTTAATAACTAAATGTAAAAGAACACATAGCTGCGACAAACATTTCTTGTAAAAGAACTTTTTCAGGTGAATCTTTGCAGTCTGTGAATTTCCACTGACTGTACGGTTTACATATAGCAGCATACAACTGAGACTACTATTGTTCATTTTGATATCTGGACTGTTAAACATGCTCACTTCCAGTGAGAGAAAACAGCATGACAAGTGCTATTTTTTATATTCTGTATTCCTGATAAAACAGTGGCACATAAACCAATCTTATCTAATTCCACTGCAAGTTCATATATTGGTGATTTTAATAAAAAGTTCGCAGATTATTCTCTCTACAAAGCTTAAGAAATGGAGAGAGAGAGAGAGAGAGAGAGAGAGAGAGAGAGAGTCCAGTCCTCATCACATATAAAGACAAATGAAGTTTCCAAAATAGTGCTAAGCAAAACGATCTGGGCCTAAAGGAAATTTTAAGGAAACGTCATAGCAGATAATGTTATAGATATTGCCAATATATCACTTGTGTTAAATAAGAGAATATGATCTAGTCTGGTACAGTGACCTCGTCGTTACTATATCTAGTATTGTGACGCGTGAAAAGAAGTGGGAATCCAAACAAATTACCTCCAACGCTATACAGCAAACAATAATCGAATCAGATTCCTATTTCATAAAACTTGGAATATTTGCCTTACGTTTGATTAGAAATCAAGTACTTTACACATAATGGAAGAATTTGTGCTGTTGATGTTAGTAAAGAAGTTTAACGATGAGAGAGAGAGAGAGAGAGAGAGAGAGAGAGAGAGAGAGAGAGAGAGAGAGAGAGAGAGAGAGAGAGAGAGAGAGAGAGAGAGAGAGAGAGAGAGAGAGAGAGAGAGAGAGAGAGAGAGAGAGAGAGAGAGAGAGAGAGAGAGAGAGAATTCAACCCACTACAAGGAACAGTTACTAGCATTTGTATATGCAAGCACAGCTTGGACAACCAACAAGTGGTATGGCAATGTCTCCGTAAAAAGGCTGTCATTGACTGGGTTGCAACAGTGTAAAAGGAAAGAGACGTAAAAGCAAGAAAGTTACATATCCTAAATATATTTTCACGCAAATAGATTTTCATTGTTTAGGCGCAAAAGAGAAAAAAATATTACAAGTTGAAAATGGCTAAACTAATAAACAATACTATTCAGTTTGTCCCGTTTACATTATATATAATTTTTTTAAAGACATAATACAGTTGCAATGCTTTTGCAGACCGAGTGATTCAACTCCCTTACAGTTACTAAAACAATTAGCCTATTGTTCTGAGTGACCCGTTATGACCTCTTTCTGGAAAATTAAATGAGTAACCAGATAAATAAATGTCCTTTTCAAATAATGGGTGAATAATAGAATCAAACAATACAGGAATGCGTTGGTATAAATATCGTTTTGTGTGATAATCTATACATTTTAAGAGTGTTATTAAACACATAGAAATATATTTTTATGAATATATTTTGATTGACCTACTCCAACAAATTTTCTTTCAGGCAATTATTAAGTCACTTTTTAATGCTAACTACAGTATATAAAGTAAGAAATGTATACTCTACACAAATTACCAAAGACTGATATATTCTTCAAATGTTTTGACTGAAGAATGCGCATAGATCTTTCATGTTATTTAGAACAGTGTTATTTCCTTACTTAAGCCATAGGTGGTCATTAAAACATTATGAAACCACATATTAAGATAATCTAAATGAAATCTACAATAGTATTGTCAATCATGAACTCTGAATTTAAGCTTAAAATTAATATTCAAAAATATTTCGAAACTATATTCTAAAAATATTTTACAATAATTTTCTTAACGGCAAGAAAATCTGACTAGGTCATCTATAAATACAAACGCGTGCTAAATGTTTATTTATTTATGAATTTTCTTTTACAATCTCAACAAGGATGGATAGATGGACCGACTTACACTCGTACAGATCAAAGTGGAAATTGACATTATCATGGTGCCCCTATTACACTTGGCTGGAAAGAATAACTACCAATAGGAAATGACAACAAAACACAATTTATTTTACATTCTTGATTAAAATAGATTGTTATGGAACATAGTAATCCCATATTATCTTTGAAAAATAGTGCATTTGCAACGTCATCTGGAGGCATTGAATTTAAGCCGTTATAGAAAGGATGTGAATACATGTAACAATGGATCTCAAAGGCAGGACATTTAATAGCATACTTAACATCAAACGCTCACTATTGGGTTGGAAAAACCCCATTTCATTCTATTTTGAACAATATAATTTACATTTTTACTTTATTCTTTAAAAACACACAAAAAAACCCACAAAAATGCAAAAACGAAACAAAATAAAAAAGGTTATAGAAATACAATTTCATAGTGTATATTATGCCAGATCTTCTATGTACATGTGATGTATTGGGATTTCTTTTCGAATAAAACGAGACGTCCCTTTATAACTATGTGGAAAGAAGATTGGTGTTAACTGCTGGTTTTCATGGCTTGCGAATTAAACATGTCGGATATAGAAGAGCGCACGTTTTGTGACGCCAGGTGAAAACAACAGATATAGAAGATATAAAATGGGTGATGATTTAATTTTGGATTTATAAAAAGAGTTTAATCAAGTCCACCTTTTACTAGATGGACTGAAGTTGTCTCATTACAAATATTATGTACTGGAAATCATCAAAGAAAATGTAAGTTCTATCAATCAGTTTTATGGTATACAATATTGCAAAATTAGGTTTTAACTAGAATGAGTCATTTCGACCCGTAGTGAGTGTTTGTTAAAGGAAAAAAAAAAGCAACAATACAAAGTCAAGAAAAACAAACACTGAAAGAGTGAAATTGCAAAACTATATTAGATAGAACTAAATCCTGAAAAAGTTTGATATTTGGTCAAGCTGGCATGCATTTGCCTCATGATGTTGCATATCAGTTTGTACTGACACACAAAGGGAGTAGTTACGGTAATGATTTTCCTTTCACGTTGGTTGCGACCAACTGGCCTAATACGAAGGTGGGAGGAGCTGTATAATTTGATATTGACAAGTTTGCAAATGGATGTTTCATTGTTTCCGTAATGTGAGTAATGGCCACAGGTAGAATAAAACCAGGAAGAACTAAAATAAACAATAGGATCTAAGTGAGTGAGTGAGTAATGAGCGAAATGAATGAATTATTTAATTGAGAATGCGGTGGTTGTAAATAGACGATGATGTTGTATGCTTGTGTTTGATCTTCTCCTAGTTATATATGCACCATGATTAATGTCCTGACGAAAAACCTACTAACGAAGATCAATACCAGTTGAGTGTACGTAAGGATTAAACATTCAGCCAATGGTTCAACGTCTCCTTTAATTGATCACTGCGTACTCCAATTCATTTCACGATTATATGTGCATGTATAATGTGATAATAGTTTTGCCGATGAAATATTCTACAAACTTAAACTTTCTTCATTGAATTCCTACTATTATAAAACTGACAGTAAACCAGATTTTGTACAGATCAGCACGCCAAACCTATATACAGTTAACTGAACCTTGGAAAAGATGAAAGCGAATTTCATCCCACCTTTCAGTGGGTTTGAGGCAAATATTACAAAATCTTTTCGCCACGAAATCACAGACGTAGCTATTTCAGCCTCAAAATGCTGCTTAATTTTTGCGAGTTTAAAGATAAATATATACAAATAATGTTTTGAACAAAATAAGTCCCTCATATAGTAATCAATGTCAATACAGATTCTTCAAACGATGGAGACAATGCTGTTGCATTAGCCCCTACCTCCCCCGAGAGAAAGCGAAAGAAACAAATATAGCTTCTAACTGGATACAGCCTCCATCATTATGGTGAAAATAAAAGCCATTCTGAATTATTATTGAACGGTATTGAAAGCTCTGGAAAAAACTCATTTTGTTATATTTCAGGATCACATTGCAAACTGAAATCCTTGCAGAAATTTAAAGATGACACCTGTTAATTATCGCAAGTCTCACATAAAGCGACCTGTTTATGCACAAGTTGTATCCAGCCATATTAGCACCACAAACAAGATTCAGAACATCGGACTGGGGCGTTTCATCATTCATATAGAGAATATTGCAGTTATAAAATGGCGAACATCGATTGGATATTGAAACTTTCCAATGCCAACGGCCAGTGGGGAAATTTCTGGCGCTTGTATTAATTTTCACACCGTGAGCAGAAGTTTTCTAAAAATAGCTTTTATTTGTTATCTTGACGAGGCAGCTTTTCATTACTTTCCAGAAGAGTGGTTCAAATAACAAATGTTAATGCTATGATACAATAGTATATGGTTTAAATTGTTTTACGTTATTTCATATAACTTGTAAGGAACGTTAGCATTTTTAACTTTTGTATTTTGTGTCCTGAGAGGAAAAGTTTACTAGTAAATAGAAGCGCTTGTCTTCATGAAGATTTTGTTATGATTCTATGGCCTCAAACTATATCATAAAAGGTAGCAAAACCTACAAGTTATAGTAAACTTAAACAAACTTATTTTCGTAGAATGCGAAGTGAAAATTTAAGAGGATCTAACATTATTGTTACGAGGTAGTGTTGGCCATTAACTTGGTGACCATTCAATGGCTCTCTATGCTCTGTGGCCGATAAACTCTCATTAGAGAAAAGGCCCAGTTAAACTTAGACCATAACTCCATGATGTCTCTTATTCTTTAATGAAGTGGGGAATCCTTAGATTTCTAGACTCAAATATCACGTGTATCACTTCCAAATAATATCTTATTGATTTTATATCACAGTGGTGATGTGCAGTTGGACAACATAATTGATCCAGGTAACAGTTTGTGTGATATAAGTTGATATTAACATTTATCATGTCAAAGTTTAATGTTCAGATGTTATATTAAAATTATTGTTTAGTGATAGATTTTGAAACATTCTCTAACTTTTCGTTGAATTCATATAGGTTAATTTCAAATAGAAGAACTCAAAGGCTGTAACAATAATAACCAGCATCATGTGTACAAGGTCACACTCAATAGCTTTAGAAGGAATCTTTAGAAACACTGATTGGCTCTATATTCAAACCTGCACTTATTATTATTATTATTATTATTATTATTATTATTATTATTATTATTATTATTATTTGTTTGGACACTCATTTGTGGTCGCACCCACTCTGCTGCTGTAGTGTGTGGGTAGTTAAATCATTATTATATCAATAATGTAATCTCACAAAGCTCGAAATATCTTCCTGTTCGTGGTGCTGTCAAACGACAACTACAAGCTTGTCAAGAGTCTTTGCATTAGGTGCATACCAGTTATTTAAACATGTTACAGAGGCTACGAAAGGTCTTCTTCCTACGTTCGAGCGAACCGCTAGAGCGACTGGAAAAATAGCAGACAGAACTAATAAAAATGATTATACAATAACTTCCAGTTGAAATAGCTGCTGCTGAACCACAATTACAAGACTAATACAACAAGTACAAAGTCTATGAGTAGGTCGGTGATGTAAGGAGTCTTTTTACGAAACCAAAACCACCAACCCAATTTACCAAAGAAGGTCTTAGACTACTTCAAGAAGACGACGTAAGTGTTGCTGCAACAAGGTATCCATATCGTGATAAATTATTAGATCCAGTCAACACAGATATTTCAGAAAAGTGGATCCTTTTTGTATCTCGATAATACCATGGTATATCTAGAATCACTGGTAAATATATGGATTAATTTGCAGAATTTGAGAGAAAAAAAAGATGAAGCAAGAAGAATGTCTTTACCCAGAGAAATATTATCCCCAATAACATCGCCATTCAGACAATATCGTACTGAGGAAGATGAAGATTTACAATTTGAAGAACGTACACGAAGGAGGAAATTACGGTCAGCAAATAAGAAAGAAGCAAACGAGCAACTGGAAGTGGTATTGTTACTCGAGGAAGTGGTTTTATTACTCCATGTCCCAGTACTGTCCATGCTGATGTTGAACGATTAAAAATTCTGATTCGCATAAGATGAGCTGACAATAATTCCTCAGAAATCATTAATGAAGCAGCTGACAAATGTCAACGATTATTTACAGGTGATATCATGGAAATTAATGTCTATCAGTCTCTCATTGATGAAATCGTTAATGATTATCACAATAATTGAGGGTATGTAAGTAGATCAGTGACAATTAAATAAGATGATCATACATAATGCTCAACTTGGACTAACCACTGTCAGGGTGATAAATTCGCGATTACCTACGTATAAAGTTACATATGGAGATGGACTCGGTGATGTTGTTCAAGGTCAGTTCAGAAGGATAGTCCCAAAAGCAATACCGATTGCAAAACAATTATCCATGAAAGCTATTGAAGTTGTTCGTGAGAAAGGTATTGGTGCTGTTGGTGACGTTGCTAGTAAAGCATTCTCAGCAATCACGGACAGACAAGCACGATTAATAGGACGAAAACGACGAACAGTAAAATTACTCAGTACTGAAGTTATGCCTGCAACTGTCAGTAAAACAATAAATCAGGCAGTAAATAAATAACTGAGTTAGCTGGTGTACCACTATCAGAAAAAGAAATAACTGCTAGTCTGATAGCAGGAAATGGAATTTACCGAAGTGCTGTTCGTGTTCGACGATAATAATTATAATAAAATGTTCAAACGCGTAGCCTCATTAAACTTGGATGTACCATTTCTCAAAGATGAATCTGTGAGCGATTATCAATATTATTCTTATGACGCACGAGAGCAAATCAGCGTGGACGAATTGAACTTCAAATTCAGGATACAAGCAGATATTTCTTACCCGCTGAAGATTTGATTGAAGTAGAAGATGAAATTCTGAAAACATATAATACTGAATATGGAGCTGATGTTAGAGTAGGTTTTGTTGATAATGGTATTATAGCGTTATTTAACAGTGCAACATACATGATTGACGAAAAAAAAATCCATATTGAAATATGCCAGAACGACGTCAACGTTGCAACGACGATATTGGGTCTAGTAAGATATTCTGGTAATTATTCAAGATCAACTAGTCCGTCAATAATCTTGGTCAAAAACACTTTTCACCACCCTAATAACATACAGTATAATATAAGACGACCAAGAAACATCGCCGACACAGATGACACAGAAGTGTTCCTATAGTTCACGGTGCTAATCCAGAAGTTAATTTAAGATTCGCAGCACGTCGATCAATGCTGAAAGATGGTCGTAGAAGATTTTCATGTGCAATTCCACCGTCACATATCTTTGGATTTTTCAGAAATCTCAGAAAGCTTATTTTGGAGCTAAGTATTCAATTGTGCTTGTAAGAAAGGTTACTGAAGATAAGAAAGGTTACTGAAGAAGATGTAATATGGCGCCCTATCGGTGATGCTGGTAAAGTAATACTAACAAAACGTTCATTGGGGATGCCAGTAATGACTCCATCAATCAACGAAGAACAAATTAGGTTGCTCTCTTTTATGAGTCAAGGTGGTAAATCAACATTATGATGGTTGACGATGAACAACGATAGTGTTGAAAGTAATGGTAATAGTTTATTTACACGGCAACTAGCAACACATCAAGGTCTTTCTGCACCACGACATATATTTGTTGCTTTTCAAAATACTCTTTCTATTGGCGCTTTTAAAGACATCGCTAAGACGGGTGGTATATTTTCACTTCTTGCAGCGATACCAGCTTTAATAGCCGCTGCAGCCCTAGTTGTTGGAAAAGCAGCTGCACTAGGTACAGTTGGAACTGCTACTTTGATGTCATTAAATAAAGCAACAGGTCACGCAATTAAACTTAGAAAAAAAGGAAAGGGTCTAACATTGCCAGAAACCCCTCACTTGTAAGGAAACGTTCTGAAACTTCCCGGGATACTTCGTTAAACTTAATTCGTCTTCCTATGTTAAATTTACATTGGCTTGATGGTGTGAAAAATATAAAAAACTTCAGAGTTGTGTTTTTTCGTGATCAATTACCAAAACAACCAAACAATGTTGAAACAGGCATCATTAATCTCAATAAAAGTTCACGCCCTGGTACTCATTGGGTTTCATGCGGAATTGATCCATGTGAAATTAATTATTTCGATTCGTATGGGTTGGCACCACTAAAAGGAGTTTAAAATATGTCGGCAGAATACGTACTATTCCTGCAGTCTGTTATTCAACTTTACCAACACGGACAATAACCGATCCGCCCATATGTGTCCATGAATTAATTGCTGTACTCAACGCTGTCATCATCAAAAATACCACCTCAACAAGTTGTGCACGATGATACAATTAGACGGTAAGACAGTCCACCGTCGTTTTAAACAGAGCTTAAAGTATAATGGTAGATGGAGTATCTTCTGCACAAAAAAACTAATGGAAAAAATACATGAAAACGCAAGTAACAGATTAATTATGAAATATTTGATTATTAATTCTTGAAAATGTAGATCCAAAATAAGTGATTGTTTTTCAAGATAAGCAGGGAAAATTAAAAATAAGTAATCTTTCGTTGCAAGATATTATTGTCCGAATTAATAGAGTAGTTAAAAATATCATAGCTGTGTTTGATAGTAATGGAAACATTAAGAATGGTGCTATTATGTCAACGATATCAGATAATATTCGTGGTCGAGTACAAAAATTCCGTGAGACAATGACTGGTTCTCTAAATATGTATAATAATAAAATTACTGGTCTTGGAGAACCGGAATCAGACAATGATGCTGTAACGAGGAAATATATATTGATAATAAAAACCTCCAAATGATGAATTCGTTAGGTTCATTTAATGATTTAATAACCACACATAAATCTGATAATAATACTCATGTATATATATTTTCAAATTATCGCAAAAGAATAAATTAAATTGTTGAAGATTTCTTTGGAAAACTAGCATTTGTATAAACTCTCCGACATAAAAAATCTACATGCACCATTGTGTTATCGACCAACAGATACGCGACGACAAAATATTGAAGTTGATATATCAAGATCGTCAGAGAAAGAAAATCTTGTACTAAATTATATTGTTTTAGTTCCTGTCATTTTTGTTGAGGCTGCATTAACGATGGACAAAACTCCATGTACGCTAGGATATGCTATAACGAGGATATAACATCGCAAGGATTAACTGTTTCCAATACTAAAGTCTGGATTGTTGATAATCGTATCGAATGGTCAAATTTAGTTTATCTCGCAGTGTCTTGAATTAGAAGATTATCTTAGCTATATAGGATTATTGTAGACTTTACAGAAAATACGTTTCAAACTCAGGAAGCTAATAACAACGATGTAGTTAGAATACTTTTAGTTATAATCAGCTTGACCAAACCATAAAAACCCAACAAAATCAACGCGACTTTGATCTCGACGCTTCATTTATCATGATTTTGAAACAACGACATAATAATTATTGTGCAAATTGTACAATTTGAATGTTGTGGCAGTATTCAAATAATAATCCAAGACAGTTTACAGTAGATATAATTAATATTATTCTTGGTCACACACGCGAAAATGTGATGCTGACCTGTCTTGAATATAATCGACGTCGAGGCGTCAGTTAATAAAAGTGAATGCGATGGTAATTGTGTTTTTAGGAATTACTTGTAATTGTTCACGTTCAAATCCACGTTGAGGAGCTGTTGAAAGTCTATCGATTGCAGGTCAAACGTGGGAAACCAACATTGCTTAAACCACTGCATGAGCTACTTTGCTCTGATGGGAGGAAGGAGCAGTCCCCCAAGACATGCGCGATGCCACATTTGTGACCCTTTAGAAAAACAAGGGCGACCGCATCGACTGTAATAATTACAGACGGATCTCCCTGCTGAGCATCGTTGGTAAAGTGTACGACCGCATCATACTCAACAGGCTGCAATTGCTGGCGGACAGTGTGTACCCAGAATCCCAGTGCGGATTCAGAGTAGGCAGGTCGACGACAGACATGATCTTCTCCTTACGACAACTCCAAGAGAAGACCATGGAGCAAGGTCAACTACTCTACATGATGTTCAACGACCTCACCAAGGCATTTAACTTGGTCAGCTGGAAGGGTCTTTTTGAAATTCTCAGTAAGATCGCTTGTCCCCAAAACTTCGCAGCATGATAATCTCTTTCCATGCAGATATGAAGGGAACAGTCCTGTATGATGGATCCTCCTCAACCTCCTTCCCAATTAACAGCGGCGAGAAATAGGGATGCGTGCTGGCACCAACCATTTTCGGGATCTTCTTCTCCATGCTTCTGTCCAGCTCCTTCGACTCGTCGACGGATGGCATATATCTAAACACCAGGTCCGACGGGAGGCTGTTCAACCTGTCACGCTCAAAGACCAAAGTGAGAGTTGTACTCATCAAGGAGATGCTTTCTGCAGATGACGCAGCTCTTGTGACCCACACCAAGGAAGCCCTTCAGAGACTGGGAGACCGTTTTGCTGATGCCTGCATGCAGTTTGGTCTCACCATCAGCTTGGAAGAAACAAATGTCAGCGTGCAAGATACCACCATTGCCCCTTCCATCAAAATCAACGGTGTCACCCTGGAAGCAGTCATTAACTTGACCTACCTGGGGCCAACCACCAGCAACACTCTCTCGCTTGATATTTAGCTGGACGGAAGGCTTGGAAAGGCAAACACCACAATGGCACGACTAACGAAGAGTGTGTGGGAAAACGTCGCGCTGACAGAACACACAAAGGTCCATGTCTACCAGACCCGCGTTCACATCACCCTTCTATATGGAAGTGAGACCTGGAATACCTACACGAGGCAAGAGCGCCGGCTCAACTCCTTCCATATACGGTGCCTAAAACGCATCCTGAAAATTAGCTGACAAGACCATGTTCCACACAGCGAGATCCTGCAGCGTGCAAGTACCCCTAGTATCTACTCACTGCTGAGCAAACACCGCCTTCGATGGTTGGGACACGTCCGATGCATGGAGGATGGAAGGATACCAAAGGATATCATATATGGACAGCTGGCTACTGGCATGAGAAGAGTCGACCGCCCCTCACTCCGTTTCAAGGAAGTATGCAAGAGGGACATGAAGGCATGCGATATTTCACCCGATGGCTGGGAAGTGCTGGCCGAGGACCGAGACACATGGAGACTGATGGTAAACAAGGGCATATCAGTCGCTGATGCGAAAAGAGGCCAGTCGGCAGGTGAGAAACCCACAATAACTCAGACTTCCCAGTATGTCTGCACCAATTGCAATAGGGACTGTCACTCACGAATAGGCCTGCACATCAGACGGTGCCAACACCCCAGAGACAGACAACACTCCATGGGTGCTATTCGCATGGTCTCTCTAGACTGAGTAGGCAATGATGATGATTATTATAGGTCCATATGGGTCTGGTAAAACACAGTTGTTACTTAATTTGATAATGATGTGGCTGAAGCGGGCTAAGTTGCATTTGCTAGCTCCATCCGTAGATGAATAGGGATGCTACGATGTACTTAAAGATGTTAACGAAAATGCAAAGGTATTGGACGAGGACGGCAATGCTGGTATTGATGTTATTACCGATCTTGATGAAGCTCCACCTGTACATGACCTAGTAGGATTTATTAATAATCTCGTAGGATAAGATTATGTAATGTTGGACAAACAATCAAATCCAGCTCGGATATTTTCTCGAGGCAGACACAAAAGCATCGACGTTATATATGTTACACAGCGATATACACAAATAGCTAATACGATCAGAGAAACACTCGGGTTTGGTTAGAGGCTTCGGTTTGACGTTATTACGCTTGCATTGTTGTTTTCGCAGGAAGCTTTATTTTTCATAAATGGACCTTCCAGGAAATGATCTGTTCACCCTCCCTGCTGCTACAACACTCAGCCATCTACCTACGATGACCTAACCCTGTCTACGAGGGCACTAATATTAGTACTACCACTCACGCTGCTTACCACCAAAGGCTTTACGCTTAAGGAACACAATTTGAAACTGATTTGAAAAAATAGAGGCTAGATTTCCTGTCCGTTACAATATTTTGAATTAAACTGCTAGTAGTCATAACTGCCCTATCACATTTCCATTGTTCAGAATATTCCAAATGCATGTCAGTAATCATGAATGTCTTGATGTATCACAGTGATAAAATCCAGAAAGTCTTTGAATGAATTGTCAGTAATACCAAACTCATGTCTTAGTACAAAATGTCAATGGCCATTTTCTATTTCCTAAAATAAGGGAATATTTACTAGTGCTTTTTCAGTTGATACAGCGGAACTTGTCTGCATATATAATTCATGGGTGTGTCAAACAATGAAAATCTGTTTGGCGAAATGACATATTTGCAATTCCATAATAAATAATGCAAAACACTTTCTGTCACTCAATGTGGCGATACTTATCATCGTTGAAAAAAGTACCAAAAAACGGTATATTTAATATAAACTTTTTATGTATGTATGTATGTATGCATGTATGTATGTATGTATGTATGTATGTATGTATATATGTCAAATGTATATTTGGAAAGAATGTTTTAGCTTCTTTATTTATCTTTTTCTTTCACTTCGTACCATTTCCTTCCTTAGGGCTTTATGAATCAGGGTTATATGTCACTTGCGGAGTTGCTTTGTTGTTGTCTTTTCAACAGAAAGAAACAAAACTTAATCGAATAATATTGCCGGATTCAGAGGAACATCTCTTCATTCCTAACTTAGATCATCAAATTTTATCGGATGCAGGAAAGTGTTGTAATTATCTCAGTGATTAATATTTACAGTACATTAAATGTCTATTTTATATACCATCGAACTATAATAGCAAGCATTATCACATGACAATTCATTTATCGCAGTCCGTCTGTTAGGATTGAAGGTTTAATGACCCTTTGTTAGAAACGTTTGTAAAGGAGAAGTACCACAACGTCTCCATAATGCATACCGACATGATTAATGGAAATTTTGAATACTACATAGAAATGCTAACTTTATGTAAATTAACAGTGAAAATAATAAAACAAGCTAGAGTTTTGGTGCGTAATGTTCTGACATAGATATATGCCTGCCTCCCTCGAATCCATAATGTAGTTGAATTTATCGTAACATCGTTTAAGTAGTCTGATAATAGTTTGAGCATAGTGATTGGTCATTATTCACATCTTCTGATGACTCTTATAATATGTGTCGAATTCACAGCAATTAGCTTTAAATGAAACCTCAGCGGAACAATGGGTATATGGCGACAATTAAAAATTAAAATTAAACTTCTTCGAAAAATTAGGAATTGCACAAAACGTTTACTTAGATAACTAACAACTGTAAACTACATTTACGAAATTCTGTCATTCATTGCATCCAAACAATTCTTACCACAAATAACGGAAGTACAAATAAATTGTCATTTACTGAATTTCATTGCGATTCATCAGCAAAAATTGGACATGTTGCGGCAGCGAGACTGTGTCATACATTGCTAAAAATAAAACACAAAGATGTCAGTAACTCTAATAATAAACTGTGATTGGTTGATTAGCGCATCGTCAGGTTTTGACAGTAATGTTTACCATGTGTCATGGCATTCCATCAAATATTGTAGGACTAGTTAAACAATCGAGTGCCCCATGAAGGCAAACATGAGGATTACTGTATACCCCTGCAGTGGCGTTGTAACAACAACTACATTTTTGCGGAATAGTGTTTCCCCGGTTGTACCAAAATGTTTGTGTTATTCATTTGCAGTCTAATTGGGGTCATAACTCCACTAAAATATGTCATATTACATGTAAACCCACCTGGTAAGGGTTTGAATTCCACTACCATGCACGATGTGTACCCATGTATTTGTAAACTCATTTACCAAGTGTCCTATTTTCTCCACAAAGTGCGAAGTGAATTTGTACGCTCAATCAGTCAGGGTTATAATTCTACTACAATACCTAACAATATTTTAAAACCAAATTGGGAAGCATGTTCCTCCACAATGTGCCATGTTA
Source organism: Sinohyriopsis cumingii (assembly GCA_028554795.2). NCBI lineage: Eukaryota > Metazoa > Mollusca > Bivalvia > Unionida > Unionidae > Sinohyriopsis > Sinohyriopsis cumingii. The sequence goes on from CM068831.1 coordinate 81,000,920, forward strand.
TTTGTAAATAGTTATCTTTCTTATGTGATTTAAGGATACATATTTCTTCCATTAGCGGAGGTAGTTCTGGACTGGCATAGAAAGTGAACCGAGAAGACAAAGTGTTAGATACATTCGCGCAGACAAATGGAACGTTACATGTCCCGATTTACCAATTCCATTTGAATCGACCATTCAATACATTGAAGTAATATACAATTCGAAAACTCCGATACACGCAATTCACTTGTTCACAACGTTATTCAGCAGGCCATGATTAGTTTATGAAGAGCGCCTAATGCATTTCATTTAATTAAAATGTATACATTTGCCATAAGCTCTTGTATACTAGACCTATGAGAGAGACATAATATCACCGCTGTTGTCATAGTAAAGGAAATATTAATAATAATAACACTATTTTAAGTTGAATTACTCTAAGTTTTGATAACCGTCTCAGATAGGGACGACTTCTTCCGGACTTGCTGAGTATCCAATTATTTTGAACAGGCCGAACATATATAGCGGCCCGTTTCCACGTTTTTTGGCTAACTATCTGAGCACATCGACAATATTTCAAACTGAAAGAAACTTCAAAATTAAAATATTTCTGTTTAACTTTTGCAAGTGTTAAAGTTTAGTTAATATGCACGTCAAAATACAAAACGATAATTTCGTTGTAAATCAAGCAAGCCAAAAAAAAAAATATGTCTGAAATAAATTACTGTGCTAAAGACTATTTAACATTACGGGCTTTGGTTTTACAATTGGCAGATTACAAGTTCGAAGCCCAATGTTGTCATCCGGGTAATTGCGGTGGCTTCTATTACTACGGTCTCCTTGTAAGCACCAGCACCACTCAGGGTTGATCTACAATAGACTGACGTTCCATTTAGTGGAAACCCTGTACCCTTCATGTAAAAAAAATGAATAAGTTCAAACGTTTCCCAAGCTGATAATTTTATATTCATAATATAACCGTGTAACTCTTTAACCATTCAAGTTTATGATCTTAATATAACCGAAATGGCATGCAAAAGCCCTCAAGTAATTTCCAAACGACTTTATTTTGTACAAACATTTTACTTTGTAAGATTCATTTTGCAACGTTAGTAAGCAGAATACATGTAATTCAATGAATTCGCTTGAAATATTCACCTGAAATGTCAACAAATATGGAATCTAAAATAAACCTCTGATCATCCCAAGCAGTATGATTTCTTTTGTCTGGCCATGTTAGTTCCCTTAAGGTGAGATTGAAGTTCGTTCCGTTTAATACACATCCTTCAATGCGATCCATGTAATAGTTCCAAACCTTAGTAAAGTTCTTGTGTGCCATATCGTATATTAGGTAATTAAAAGAATCGCCAGTATGAATTTTGATTGAAGATGCATTTGCGCTATTACACAGGAACGGCAGGATCATCGGTTCATCAACTTGTCCATTTAGTCTGCGACCTAAAAACAGGAACGATATAAATTGGAGCTATAATAAGGAAAAAAATAACCGAACATTAATACTTGTATCGGTATAAAAAATAATTCTCAGTACTATTAAAATATGAGTTCACATATCTGCCCACATTCTTTTGACAGTAAATTATTTTTCTTGAATTAAGGCTTTTCCAAGCAGACCTGATGAAAACATCAAGGATTTTCGTGGATGCAGGGGCAGCGTGGTCTACTGCAGAATCATTATCAAATCGTTCTTGGTTCCAGTTCCGCCCTAGCCACTAACGTTTGCGTTTTTGAGGTGACCTCTTCAAGGTGGTACCAGTCGTCCCAGATGTACACTGCTTCTACTATACTTTTTAATGTTCAGAATATAACTAAAATCTTGATCATAAGGTTTAGTGTCTCGGTATTACCTGGTTGTAAGTCTAGGAGTGTTGCTAATACTTGGTTATAAGCTAAGTTAGTACCATGTTATAAGGCGGTATCAAGCTATTACTTTGTTATACGTCAAGGTGAATAGTTACTATCCCGGCTCCTCCCCTACAATACTATATGTGGTAATTCAGTAAATTCATTAAATTGATTGAAACCCTCAGTGAAGAAAGAAAAACTTAACACAAAAACAACGAGTAACCGACGGGTGAGTTAGGGACTTGATTACCCTAATATGCGAAGACAGTTCCGGCGAACTGGGCGGATGAGATCATCGGGAAGATCCAATGGTCGGAAAGGCGGCTCTGCAACACGTTGTGGAGAGCGAAGGGCATGACAAGGCACATAAGACGTGATGGTCATCCATTGCAGCCAAGGGGCTCTCCAGCCGTGACGTTTCCTGGTACCTCTTGACCCAGTTTCTGGGGCCGAGAGAGTGAGACTGGGACAGTGCAACGACTTTTGCACTTTAACATTTTTCTTCATCAAGCACTGCGGCGATGGGCTTGACGAATTGATATGAGGAGATGACCACTGGTAGTCACAGTCCCAATCCAGCACGCTGGCGACCCGTGGACTAGTGGTCACTCGTCTTCTTACTCAGGTCAGCGAATGCGTTCGACAGCATTCACGATGAATGTGCAGCCTCTTTTGGACAGCACTGAGCACCCTCACATGAATGAGCGGGCTAGAAAAGGTGCCCCAAATACTGCCTGCGCTACAAAATCTGAACAGCTTACCGCAGCTGCCAGATCATTCCAAAGGCTGTTGAGAAATTACAAAAATAAAACGGTTCCTTCTCGGAGTTTGGAACGTTGGACACGGACACCACCACAAGACCTGAAAGAAGGGCAACATCATCTCATAAAACTGGCTCGCTATCTCATTGATTTGCTGCAGTAAGTGAAAAAAGGCTTGTACATAAAGCACGAGGAAGATACCTTTTTCTGAAAGGGAAGAGCTGCAACTTAGGCAAGGATGCACGTACGCTTGCTATCTTAACTAGTCTGATGAAGGACATCCCCACCATTCCAGTCGGCACCAACGAGCAACTTATGAAGCTGCGCTTCCTTCTGAACAAGTCACGCCATTAAAGCCTACGCTCCATCCCTCCGTATTATGGAAGAAGCAAGACCTGGACTGTATACCGCAGACCTATCAAGCAGATTGAGAAATTCCATTATCATTCTTTTCGCTCCATCCTTGGGATGCGACGGTAAGACAAGGTTATCAACCACGAAATTATGGATAAAGCCAAGACATCAACTATCGAGACAATACTGGTCAAGGCGTAATTTCGCTGGTCAGGCCATGTCATCGGAATAGATGGCACTCGCTTACCGAAACAGATCTTCTTTGAGAAACTGCCCCATAGCCGAAAAAACCAAGACACAAAGTAAGGCTACAAAGACACCCTAAACGATAACCTTTATACACTACATTACTGGTGTGGCATCAAACCATCGGAGCTAAAAAGAACAGCAGGGAACCGAATCCGCTGGCGTGTCCTCACCCACAAAGCTTCAATTAACCTTGCAGATGAACACCGGAGCCAGATGGAAGAGACCCGGAAGCGTCGTCACATGTAAGCGTCCGCGCTTGTAATTACATCTGACATCCATTGTCCCATCTGTCATCGATTATTCAGGCCAATACTGACAGCAGAGCCATCGCGGAGCCCACAGATGATTGCACAGAACCCGCTCTCTTCGGATACAAAGGACAACCACTGAGTTGAACAATCCAACATATAGGCAGTCTTTCATGAATGAAATTATATGATCAGGCAAAATTCCTGTATGTAATATATTTGATAAATTCCTTTATATGTATTGACATCATGCGTTAGAACACTAGATCCTAAAATCCTTTGACAACATCCAGTGATTTTCCCAAATTCACGGACAACCTTTCTTTTTATTCAAGAATCTCCTTAGGGTTTACACGAAGTTACTGAAAGTCCAATCAATACATGAAATGCATGAACTCCCTGGTTTCACAATCATACTGCAAACTGCGCGAACACACACATTCAGACACACAAACACGCACACACACACACACAGTGAAACCTATAAAGGCTTCGATGCACTGCCTATTGATTTAGTGAAGGTGATCAGAAAAGGTGAAGGAAGCATTGAATTATTCCATATAATTTTTTTGGCCAAAATATTGAAAAGTAATTTTGAGAGTTCCCCAGAATTTGTGTACACTCGGGGTACATGTGATGCTTAGTGGGCTGATGTAGACAAAGTTTTTTTATAGCATTATTAAATCAAACCTGTTTGATGACGTTTCTGACAATATTTATATTTTTCAGAAAGGTAAATATGGTAGAAAGGTTGTCTAAAGACCCACAGTTGTGAATCTTTTCTTGTGGGAGATCTTGTTTTCTTGAAAACAAAGAATTCCTCAAATTCGAGGTCCGGCTCAAATTCACTTCAGAGACTAAACAAAACTAATGTGAAGAGATTGAACACTTTTTTCGTCTTTTAACTTATGATTTTTGTAGGACGAGGTGTTTGCAGAGCAATATGTTTGAAATTGTTATGCAAGTGATGCTGATTGTTTAGCAAAAGACACATGTGTTAGCCTCCAGAAATAACTTTTCTAATTTTCCAGTTCTTTAAGAATTAATGAAGCTCATTATGAAGACTATTCTTAAAATACTTAATGTTATAATTTTCGATCATATTACAAGTAATTTGTGCACAATAATAGTTTGAGAGGAGAACAAACTGCATAATGGCGGCTGAAGTTCTTCCTGCCTTAAAGATGCTTAGTTTGCCTACAAATGCTGGTGAAAATATATCGCTTTCAAATTCAGATACAACAGTGTCTTAGTGCATTACACCAATACATTTCTCAACGAAATATAGATAATCAACTTTGAAAACATTAATGCTAGAAAAGAACTTCGAGCATTGGAGACACCTTAGGTTTGTACGTACCTTAATGTTTTCAATTCGTCAGGTAGAAGAATAGTTGTGCCAAATAAAGTTAGCTAGAAGTTGTGCTTTTATGCATAATAATATGCAACAAAGGGATGTATGAGGTATTTGAGAAGCGTTGCTACATCAAAACAAGCACTTTATTTGTAGGAATGCAAACATCAGTCCATCAAACGCTATTTCAATACATTTTGCAAGACATACTAGACTTGAATACTATGTACAACATACACAATAATTATTGAGCATCATTTTATTCAAATTGCATTTATAAAAGCATAACTTTCAAATGCTTTGAAATGAAACATAACTGTATCTCTCTTGTCAAGTTTTGAGTTTTTTCTATCTTGCGGAATTGACAATAAACCATTGTCAATCACTTTATTTATATTAAATGATGACTCCTGTAACAGGTCGATATCATTCCATACCGTCAATTCCATGCCAGCAACTTTTAAATCAGTAGTTTGAAAATGTAAATTTAATAGCTTTGTTAGACAATGGAACCTTAACTTAGCATTTGTATGACCTATTCCAAGCAACACTAGAAAGACGCATATCTTAGCTACAGGGTGCATTATTTGACAATCAGCTGTGGCTCCGAAGAAGTGTCAAAATATAAAAATATATTGAAGAATCCCAAAGAGCGGTATGTTGCAGGTAAGATTCGGATTATGTAGACTGTCATAGGCGTTAACTGCAACTGATAGGAAAACGGTACGAGAATATTTTGGTTACAATCTAGATGCCTAGAATAACTCACGTACACAAAAAATCAATCAAAAGGATCAGAGAGTTTAGAAATGTACAGATAATAATGTTAACGAAAAGATTTCAAACAATTCTGTTTGTTTAGGAACTGGAAACATTGAGAGAAGTAGGGAGAGAGAAATACCACACAGCATCACATCAGAACAATAAAAAAACAACATTTGAGGAGGCAGAAATGATCGATACGTTACGCCTGGAAAAGTGATGATTACGAGGATTCGGAAGTGAAGGCAAGATATTGTACAGGATATGGGGAGAGACATAGCAAAAGATAACTGAAGGAAAAGCTATGAATGAATTTGATAGAAATTGAACTATACCAGTCACATAGTTAAACAGGAAAATATGACTTATGCACCATTTTACCGTTTACTGTTGTATTGCTCGTGTAGACCACGTGCTTTAACTCCACTGCATTTTCCAAAAGCGATTAGAGGATAGTTATGTGCGGTGAATTGTTATGGTTACGAAAATAAACCAAGAACTAAGTAAATAAATAAGTACATTCCTTTCAAACATCAGGTACATGATTGAATCAGGCAAGCTATATATGCATTTGTGCAAAAATTGTTTTTTTACATAATTTATATTTTCTGCATATGCCGGTTAACTCATTGAAATGTGTTTATATACTTTGTCAGCCGTCAATATAGTTACGTTGTCAGGCATGTATTTGCTCGCTTTGTCATTGAATGCTTGCTGTTTTTCAATGGTATATTAGAGAATAGATTTATATCCTGCGCAAATTATCATTAGGGTTATTTACCTCAAGGAAGCGTGGATGAGCATTGTAAATTTATGAAACTATTTTAATGATGCAAATAAGTATACAAGATTATTTTAAATCATATACGCTCTTATTTCAACCAAAATATTTAAGTTCAAAATTTGTTAAAAAATAAAACAATTCTTTTTTATCATGAGAATATGTTTAGTTCATCATGGATACTAACTTTAAATTGTTGTGCTAAGTAGCTCAAGACTAGGAGATGAATGAACGTACAGACTAAGCAACGTACGCATTTACGGAACGAAAGAGGCAAGGACATAGCCAATATGCCCGTGATGCAAGCAGCGAGGGTTTGACAGACTGGAGTGATTAAATAGCAACAGGAAATGAAAATGAAACCCAGTTTATTACATTGTTCACTAAAGTATATTGTTGTAGAACAAAACTATTCCACAATGCAAATAAAAATTATCTATTCACCTCGTCACGTATCCCAGTCTAATGAAACCATTACAGAAAGAATACAGTCTTCATTAAACAATGTTTTTTGATATCAAATAGTAACAAATGAAAGAGCACGTTTACCGCAGAATAAGCGTTTATTCGCAAACTACATTTTTACATTGTTATGCAGCGACAGTATTATGTTTGACAATTAACGCACTACATCCACTCTGCACCTCTACACAAAAAACACGATCTTAACCACCAAAGAAAAACAATAAAACAAAAACAACAAAGTATTTATTTATGGATCTGCATTTCATTTACCTACTGAAGTTATTTATTTATATTGGGAACGCTGTTGGTCGAGGAGTCAAAGGATCTCGGTCTTGCAGGTGACTGACCTGTCACCTCTGTCTGCATGGATTCGAGTCTCGACCTCAGGCAATGTAGGCATGTGAGCAAGCTTGACAGCATCTTTCCTTGGATCCGTATTTTTTCTCTGAAATTTTCCCGGCCTCTTCCTTATCAGGTATATTTGCAGCCATAAAAAATGTCATTAAACTTACAAAGCAAATAAAGTTATTAACTTTTTCTAATGTAGAACTGAAACTAAATACTTTATCTTCCTCAACAATTTAAATATTCCTTTCACTATTGACCATTTTCTGTATCAGAGCTTGAAGCATCATATTTGAAATTTGCAGTGTGTGATAATGATATGCTGTTTTTCTTAATGTTGTACTATTTGAACAAAAGATTAGTAAAGGAAAGAAAAGAAGCACACGGAAGTGTTCATTCGAAAGTAGGAAAGACTTAATTCACCTCAGGTCATGGTAACATTTATCACATGCAGGAAAATTCCAAAATTATGTTAATCATTTTACTTTCTCGTTTCATTAAATGAATTTGACTGCTGATAGTCCTAATACAAATCGCGTCAATTTACAAAATAACAAGTCATCAGTGTGTAGTCCATCTTTCAAGTTTGTTTAAGGAGAAGGTTTAATAACTTTGAATGTATTTTTTTTAAATTAAAAAGGTATCTTATTTTACCCCCGCGAATATTTTGGCAATAATGACGAAATTTAGCAAATTAAAGAGAACACTTGGCGCAGATTTTGCCAACATTGTACAATTTGAATCACAGCTATACTGAACTCAAATACCAACACATGTGAGCAAATTTATTTGTAGATCTACGTTTAGCCTGGTTGCATCGATATGACTGACTGGTACACACGCACACACACACGCAAATACAGAAAGACTAACGAAGGGCACTATTTCCATCAAAATCGTGCAACTAATTTCTTATTTAAATCAGTTTCTTCTCTTGAAACAATTATTATTAAAAATATTGCCGTATACATTTTCTCGAAGCAATTCACCAATTGTCGAATATGTCACTTTTGACCCAAACGGGAGTCTTGTATTAAAAGTCAACAGTTTATAGGGCCGAACTGGAAATTAACATTAGGCCGCCATTTCAACATGTATGTTGTAGAATTTTAACACTTTTGCGTTTGTCTCCTGTCTTATAGAAATAATGTATCACATCACACATTTTTCAGCGGGAGCCTGTCTGTTGTGGAACATGTTAGGAGTGTTGTAGAGGGAAATGTAACAGGTTGCAGATTGTCTGATCTCTAACTCAGATTAATATAATAGGATTATCATATATACAGCCACTTGGCCTATAACAAGAAATGTAATAATTAAACAAAACTTACTATTTAAAACGCATTTTAGAATGACTAACATTCAATCATTGACGGACCGCACAGTGTAGAAAGTTAAATAAGAGTTCTAGATAACGAATAGTCCCCAAACATATCTATGATCCCCATATAAGAAAGTAAAATATTTATACTCTTCTCTTGACCCTCTTCTTGCCTTACTATTTTAACAAAGCTTCTTTCCCAGGATAGTATGTAAAAGAGAGTATAAAAATATTATTTAAATCACTTATGAATAAAAGTAACTTCTCTATCTCCTGTTACCATCCTTTGACGTTTCCGGTGGCCTAAGTGGTTAGAGCGTCAGCCTTGGATGTGAGAGGTTACGGGTTTGAACCCCCCGCTCAGTCATATTACATACATATTTCAATTGTACTTGCAGCTGCCTCGCTTTGCTCTCAGCATCAAGAAGTTAGTGTTAGGACTGGCTGGCGTGTGTCTGAATAATAAGACTGGGTGGGATATGATGGGACATGTTGTCTGTTGCATGATGCCCCAGTGCTAGACATCACTATAAACTGCTACACTACAAACATGGTAGAAATATGACTGAAAAAGTGTTTAAGCTGCGTTACAAATCTAAATGAAATACCCCTAACACCCTATGATCCCTCTAAAAATCTAATCATGCCATAACTTCCTTGCTTCCAATTGTCGGGAACTATACCCACTCTTGGTTTGACTGCGCATTTTAGGATTATAAAGAAACGATTATAACAGAATTGAAACCTGTTTCAATAAAAATAACTTCCGTATGCCGACATATCACTGTATGAAGCCTTTCTAAGTAAATCTAAGATCTATACCCCTTCTATAACGTTTAAACCCTCCACAATTATTTTTCTGAGAAGAACAGCTATCCTCCCCTGTAATATTCTCACACCCAAATAATATTACTAGTGGAGTGTAAGAATACATAAAGCAAGACCATAAAGCGAAATCCGAATTAATTGCAAGAAGAAAGTGAACGTTACTTCTGATTGCTTCAAATTTGAAAAAATAAGCAACAAGATCAAGACAGACCTATTCCTAATGCTCTTATTTCTAAGAGATCAGAGTAACGGTTATGTATTGAAAGAAACATATTTGTTGGGTCAAACAAACCCAAGCATGATTTTATGATGGTGAATTATGAACCAATCATGTTGAACGCTTTTATATCACCCACTAGTGACTCTGCAAATCCTCTCACAGTTTAAATGTTAATGGCACAGAAGCTTATCATGTATCTTGCCTTGGACCGAGAAATCTTATTGTAATGAAACTGTTCTTATTCAGGGATCATAGCGCGGCTTTGGTAATGTTCCTCTCAATTGAGTATGTTATCTATCAATTTTAGATTCAGGACCCGTGACACTCGGAAGAATGTAGTCTTTACCAATTGAGGATATACAATTATTACAAAGACCTATCTATGGATAAGGTTGTGATCGATCGACTTGTAACTGACATGCCTTGTTTAGACCAGAAAGTCTATTCTATTGAGCACATTCCTAGAGCTATGGCAAATACATCTTTGAGAGTGATCTCGATATGAATCCTTTAGAGGACATATTTGCTGGTCAGGCTTTTAATGAGGTCACTTTTACTCTTGGTATGGATCAATCAAAGGTATTCATCACAGTTATCCTCTTTTTATTACTCATTCTGTTTATTCTTATCAGGGTGAAAAACACGATCACTTGTCGTCGAACAGGAAAAAGATCCTGAGATCTACTGTTTGTTTGAGAGAGCTAATAGTGTAACAGAAGCGACATACATACGTCTGTTCTATTTTGTTCAAAAAGGGGCCCTTATTAGAAAATGGAGACGATCTGAGGTATCCGCTGGTGACGAATGGTCAATGAGCTATCAAATTGTGGTTACTAAGTCGTATAGAGAGGAAATGCTTAGTCTAGTCCACGAAACCTCTTTGACTGGGTATTTAAGGGTGAATAGGACGTATCAATTATCACAATATGATTTATTTTGCACGAAAATTAAAAGTGATGTTTTTAAATACTGAAAATCATGTCACACTTGTCAAATCTTAGGAAAACCAAATGCGAAGATACCTAAGGCTCATCTTCGACCTATTCCTACATTTGACGAATCATTTAGCAGAATAATGGTAGACTGTGTCGGTCCCTTACCTAAGACGAAGTCAGGCAACCAATACGTTATCAACATAATGTGTGCGTCTACAAGATTTCCAGAGGCAATTACTTTGAGGAACATTAAAAGGGAGATGAAGGACAAGTCGTTGAGCAAGAACCAGATGGGTAAGATAAAGATGTGCCTTGCAGACAATAGAGCTGACTAAATCTTGCACATACTTGAAACAAAGTATGCAAGAATGATTGTAAATTTTATTTATGTTATGCAAAATAAGTATTGATATATATTGAAACATGTTTGGTAATTTGAACAGATTCTATTATTATTTTGTCAGTTTTGTATAAGTAGGGAATAGATCCTTCAATTAAAGGACTATATAGTTTACCACAAAGTACATGTTTAACTGTTTTATTTTTTGTAGCCCCTCATCCAACCCCATATATCATATCATTTGATAAAGAAGATAATGAACACAGATACCATAGAAAATACAGAGGCAACCTCATTTATGTTTCAACATTCTCGGGCACCAAATATAATATATGGCGTCTAATTTGTCATCATCATGAAAGGCTACCTTTTATAAGGTGCAAAAATGGTATTCTTTAAAGCTGGAAAAAATGTATTTATTGATGCAGGGCTATTGTTTTAGTAATTTAAGCAACCATGATTTCAAAATACATACAATGATGCAAAACAATGCTGTGTTGGAATTTAAATCCCTATGACCATATACATATAAACCTGCAAAGCATATATGCGTAAAAAGTGTCCAACACAAGTAGCGTACCAATATTTAATATTGTTAAGGTAGAATTACCATTATTACAATTTAAGTAAAATATTTATAATTGTTATTAAAAAATACAAAATGATAATAAATAAAGCCTAAAATCTTGACTTGAGATTTCTAGCGATTACACCATGCTAAGTAGCCTGCTTGCAGTTAAAATAACAAGAACAAAAATTACACCGGTACAAATTCGTATAATTATTTAAGTAACGCAAAGTAATGACAACACTTTTATTTTTCTGTTTTAAACTTGACGCATAGGTTAAGAAATATTTCCAAGACACCAAAATATGTTAAGATAATACTCAATATGTAATATCATGATAAACAGCAGGACTGAAAGAATCCTAAAAGGTCTTACTTATCCAGAATTTAGAATAACATGAAGGCGTAAAAGACAAATACATTACAGTCATTTTATATAACAATTTGGTGACTAATTATAATTACCCAAGGAACTGGGAATTTAAATTTTCACCTCTAAACAGGTGATTATTGCAAATGATTCCTGTAATAAGAATTTTTTTTTTACAATGAAAATGTTGAAATTCTTTAATTCTACCAGGAATTTGTATGTATTCCTTGAGCAAGCGGGTGCCTAGGCTTACAGCTTTTTCATGTATTTCTCTGTGTGTCTGTCTCTGTCTATCTCTGTCTCTGTCTGTCTGTCTGTCTCTCTATATATATCACAAAAAAGATACGGAATAAATTAAGAGGAATATGAGGAATAAGAGCTATTTTACACAGCTGCACATTACGCGCATGTAACAGCTGCATATGTGAAACTTTCCCCCTGTAAAGATATAATCAAAATGCTGCATACATTTACACACAAATAAACATAATTTTGTTGCTAATGTTGCAATACAACATTTGTAACCACTGGAGCATGTATTTCCTATAAGGAGTTGAAAAGACTGATACCTGATGTAATTACATAATTTTTTAAACGTTGAAGTTTCCATGGTATTGTGAGTTTAGCTTTAAAGTCTTTTGTACCACATATATGCATGGATTTTATATGCTTAATATTTAAAACAAATTTCAGATCATAAAAAATGTGGAGACAGATATGAAGAGGGATCTTTTCCTATAGATTTGCAGTTACGCCCCAGCCCTGTCTTTTATGTGTTGGAGTCAGGTCCAATGCAGTTTGGCGGTTATCATCCACCACCAGCATAACGTGTCTGGAAAAAGTATATGATAGCCCCCGTATGGCACTTCATATCACTTATGCCAGTAATGAATATATAAACTTCTGTATGGAATATATACGACTTTAAGATCTTAGATTAAGTGTTCTAAATTCAACATATAATGTATTTGCCTAAAAGAGAAGGTGAAAATGTAGAGATAAATTACACTTTTGTGAATAAAATCACAGATAGTCCTAAACGTTATATCACAAGTCCAAATGCATAGATTATTGCAAATGAGTTACATCAGTGTTCGGAATAAATTTGAGCCTATTGTCCTGATGTGCCAATAGCTATGAATAATGTTGATATGCTTGCAATTGATGTATCACAATAAGATCTAAATAATTTTTAAATGAATTCACAGTAATTCCAAAACGGTAAATTACTCCTATAGTTTACGAACACCTTGTAATTACAATGAATGGTTGAAATAAATAAATCGTATCAGATAATAATCTCAATGATTGTCTCCACTATAGATGTTTAAGATAGAAATAGTACTTCTGTTATTCACTACTTTATATAAAAAATTGGGACACAATTGTAGAATGAGGATGAGGGTGAAATATTCATTTCCAGAATATTTCATTTGTTAACAAGGTCGGGTCCTTTTACATGCCAACTTTTTAGAAATCAGGTAATCCACAATTTCCTTGGGTTTGTCGTATCTTTGTTCCAGCATTAAACATTTTACAATATCAAGCAAAGATTTAACGTAGCATTATCTCTCATTTGTCATATTTTCTCATGATATGGAAATATGAATCGATTGGGCTGGTGGTAGTTTAATTGGCTATTAGACTAATTTATTTTGTCGCATCTCTGCATTCGAAATAAATAAATAATGTGTATAAGAACATGAAGAAAGATTTATAAATACAAGGAAAGAAAATAAATATCAGCCAGTTATGTTCCCTGTAATTCGTCTAAGGTGTAGAGCTTTAGTTGTAATGGATTTTATCATCGCTGAACATGATAATTTTCGATGCAGGGCATGGTAAAACTGTGTGGTTTATAGTTTATAATAGAACAAAATATGTATGTTTTCGACATCATAATAGTGCCTGTTTTATGATAAATGTGATATTTCATTTCTTGTTTGATTTGCCGCTCAGTGTTTAATAGAGCTAATTTTCTCTTCTTTTCTGTTACAGGGTACGATAGCTTATGGGTAGTGGTAGATGTGTCTGTCGGTATATGTGTCCGTCTGTGGGTAACGGTCCCCATTAGCACGACTGCACAAAAACTATTTATAGCGAAAAGCGAAATCTAATATATATTCTTATGAAATGCTCTTTAGGTAAATGCACAGCTGAAGGTTATACTTTCCGTGTAGGGCGGAGTCACAATATCTTCCTGTGATGTTTTTTTTTTTTAAATCGTCGCAAGTCTTATTATCCGTGCGTCCATGACCATTGTTGTAGGATTTTAAACACCTAACCAGTTTCATTCATATTGGCTCCATAACAGGCCAAGGGGGTTATTTGCAATAATTATTATGAAATCTCAGGATATTTTTCCAGGCTATAGCATTGCCAGTTGTTGCGTTTTAGTCCATTCTGTTTTACACACACACACACACACACACACACACACACACACACACACACACACATATATATAGATATGTTTGCAATCGAAAATATTGATTCGCTGCACGCTATAAGTCTATTGTGGACAATATCATCTAGAGTGAAGAACAAATGTCTGCTAGTGAGAAGAACAAATGTCTTAATCATGCATCGTTTGCTTAATAAATTTAGTGTTAACTTATTACTTTCAATACAGATATAAAATTTTCTTATTACATTGCAGAAATATGCATTATGCCAAAAATGTTAGTTTGGCGGGTTTGTTGCTAATGACAAAATGAACTAAAAGGACGTGTACCGTACAAAAAACAAAAGAAAAACAAAAACATTATTGCTTAAGTGTGAGTTCCAATCGTGCTTCATAATCTGAAAAGATATGACGGCCATCGTATCAATAAAGCAGCTACTTCTGCATCCATGAAAATGAGTTTAATGCCAACATCATGGAAGGGTATATGATATACCTCATTTTCCAATATCAGTCTCTGGGTAGATTGAAGTTTCTGAATCTTAGCCAGGAAATAGTATCCGCGAGCGTACCAAAGGAATCATTTCAAATAGATGGTAGGTGGATTACCTACTTAGATCCAAATAATCTGCATTGCTCAATAATAAGTCCGCATCTACTAGTTGGGAAATACAATTTGTCAAAGCGCAAAGAAAATAATATGCCTGTTGATTCATCAAATCGTTATATTCTTAGAGTGAACTTCGTATATGGTACTCACATAGACTACACATTGGCGCCTTAAGTAATAAGGGCAAAACGAGAGTGGTTCAGCAGATATCAGAATGATTTAGTCAGAAGACATGGCCGCAAGCATATTCTAACACTGTTCGGAAGAAGGAAGATATACTCCGCTACAAATTTGTTCAGCTCTGCCCAGCTTTCGGCATACACGTTACAAACATTTATCATGTGCTAGAATTTGACCAAAGCATATGGATTGTAACCTTAAATCCCCTGAACTGTGATTATAAAACCAGAAACGCTTCAACATGTGATGAGGATTTTACCAAACTAATAGTTTTATTCACAAAAACATATAGACTCTGAGGAAGAGGTAAAGAGGGTCGTTACATAAGTGTAAGGTAAAAGCGACAATCTGCGCCGTTTTATCGCCGACCATGCATTCAAGTCAAGAAAGCTCTTTGATAGCAAAATGGTGACTGTGCACAGTATAACGTTAAGCCTCAGGCTAAACCACTCAGTCTTGTTTGGAATGGATTTCTCGTCTTGTGCAGGTACATTTTGTACGTCTTTTACTAAAATCTAAAAATTAGCCTAAATCAGATGGAGATAAAACTTGATTGCCTACGATGTTTTCACACGAGAACACACGGTACACACACTTTGAATTTATTTTGCTCTGCGGCGTAAGCTTTCGCCGCACTACTAGTCATTGTAGATGATTTTACATTCAAAGCTGTATGACAGAGGGTAATCCCCCCACCCATTGAACGCTGAAACTTTCATTCCTTTCCTACTCTGATAAATCCCTGTCACCTGTCGAGTATGAATGCGAACCATACATTATCTTATTCAAATCCAAGTAGCCAATAGGGCTTTAATTCAACCTGTTATTCTTCCTTGTGCAGGAGAATATTAATGCTTTAGTCTAAATGCGTGGATGCGGATCACATTGTTTTGCTAATTGGTGATTACATTAACGAACTATCCATTACACAATTGCTCGTAAATACATATACTAATGCCATTTTTCCAGTGTGTCCCATGCAGTATACCCAGGCCCTGAACACTTCATCTGAGTGAAAGTTAAAACTATAAAAACTTTGAGTCTTTGCATAAAACTTGCACCAGGTAGTAAGTGGTCTCTCGTGCTGCCTTTCCGTGCGTGGTCGCACACCATAACTCAAACGTTTCTTGGTTTTGACAAAATTTCATTACGACCTCTGTAACGCCGTTAAGCCGATTCACCTTGACAAAATTAACACAACTGAAAATATTATAGATGGAATAAGAAACCACACTACAACATATTGCATCTGTTGAAGCAGAGATGTACGGTGATGTAAATTGTCCAGTTCCAAATAAATCTATTTGCGCAGATAACACTGAGGAACGCATGGTATTTTATTGAGACGAAACAATCAGATGTTAATATACTGAAGACCGCAATTGTAGTTGAAATCTAACAGTCAGTCTAACCGGACCTCGGAAACATTGAAAGTGCTGGTGTGTTTGACAGACAAATTGATGATAAGTAACAACCTGTCAATAAGTGACAACCTGTCAACAAGTGACAACCTGTCAATAAGTGACAAACTGTCACCGTTGGGACGTATTTTTGGAAGGCTAGAACTGAATTATATATATATATATATATATATATATATATATATATATATATATATATATATATATATATATATATATATATATATATATATATATATATATATATATATATATAGATATATATATATATATATAGATATATATATATATATATATATATATATATATATATATATATATATATATATATATATATATATATATATATATATATATATATATATATATATATATATATATATATATATATATATATTAAAGCTGAAAGTTATGGTTGAGATAATTTTCACATCAAATAGCTATATCATTAGTCCTTTCCAATCGATCTCGGGTAGCTGTATAATCCACTTCAATTGACTACGGGAAGCCAGTAACAATTCAAATCTAAGACGACTTTCATTTAACTGACAACACACGTTTGCGTTGTTGATTTTAGCAAACGATACAGTCGTGACTGTTACAGCGCAGATTTCCATGATTAGGAAGACCACTGAGAACGGTCAGTTACAGCTATATAGCATCTATATTGAGCGTGCTTTGGGCGATTGTTTTTCTTTCTTCAATCTCCTACATAAAGTTTTAGCTGGAGATAATTGTGTGTTCCTACATGCGGATTGGTAATTCTTGCTTACGCCTTTTGGGCTGACTAAACATTATATCATCAACTACATATACATTTCTTTGGAAGGGACCAGATTAGTTTAACTGCAAATCACATCAACCCACACACAGTTAGAAGGAATATGAAAATTAAACGCAAAGGATTTTGAACATGAACACAAACATTTTTCAATGATTTGAATCTAAATAACCTTGTTTTACTCAACCTTTAACTTATGAAATTACGCGGAAATATTTCTAAACATAAACTGAAGAAATTTCTTTCTATATAGATAGATTTGTGCATGTGATTAGTCAAATTATCTTCATTATCTTCGTCGATATAATTATAGATTCTTCAGGAGACAGTGTTTCTTCTTGGTTCTGGCATCTATTTTAAGAGTTGTTGGCAGTTGTTTGTCTTCCATTCCTGTTGGTCAAAGTATTAGCAGTTGTCATTGGTACTGAAAAAAGAGGTTGTGATGAAGTACTTATATACAATTATTAAATATATATCTTTCAATGTTTAATGTGCAGAATTTTGCTAATGTCATGGGAATTGGAATTAAAACTGAAAAACTGATTTATATATATATATTAAAGCTGAAAGTTATGGTTGAATGACATAAAAATGAACAATACAGTTTAAATTAACCTCGTTGATTGGTTTTGCTTTGTACTGTTTCTTTATTTATGTTTTAAGTTACAAATCATTATTTATCTCGATCATCCTTTATTACAAAATATATTTGATGCTTTTGTTTCAGGTGTAATGGTTTCATATATTTCATTGTTTTTGTACCCCAGCAGAATACATAAACATATGTGGGTCAGTGGATTGAATGCCAGACTCTCCACAACTTGTAAACGAGCAAAGATCCAGCCGAAACTAGGTTGGATAGACTGTAAAAATGTATTTCTGGGCAAGACACATGACTTCAATTTTTGGCAAGGCATAACGTATCGTGTGTTGAAGTGCATGTCAACGCGAATGCAATCATGAATCACTCAGAGATAAATTTATTCTAATTTGCCTATAATGGATCATAAAATTGGTACATATGTGCATTACAGATCAGGGCAGCTACGCCCTTGCTGTCAAACTGTGTGATATTTCTTCCTCGAAAATAAATATGAATATTTTCTTATTTTTTACCTATTAAGGAACATATATTTGTATGCACTAATAATCAGTGTTTGATAGTACCTCTCCTTTGTCGAAGCTTTCGTACGAGAATGATAACCAGGCAAGCGGAAACAAGTGCAACCTCTAGTGAAGAGACCAGAGACCATATTACATTCTCTACAAAGGAATAAATGCGTTGTGTAATCATAGACTACCACAAATTGACAACTGATAATACAAAATGACGTACCTACCCACATAAAACTGACATACTCAACTATATAATACATACATACAAATATATAGATAGCTAGATAGATAGATAGATATATAGATATAGAGAAATAAATACATTTCAAATAATTACGGAATTGGGTGGGGTGATTCACCGAAGAATACAAATCTAGTTAGTAAAAAATGTGCATCACATAAGATAAGTGCTTTATGGAGATATGATAATATAAAACACATTATGTTGTTGGGTAAATAGATACTTTATATTTGTGTCAAAATTGGAATAAACGGACATTTATCATATATGTTTATATATATATATATATTTAATTTATTTATTTATTTACTTATCTCAAATGCACAGATGGAACGAATCCTTCATCTTATTTATGCATTCATTGTCAGCTACTACTCACTTCATCTGGAATCGGAGTTATGTAACCATTTGTACTTTGCGGACTTGATATGCTGTTGTGTTTTAAACAAAAATAAAAAAAATGAATATAATGATGCGGTAGGATTCAGAGGAACTCCCGATAAGTCCTAACCCAGGTCATTATAATATTTTTTAGATCCAGAAATGTGTTGCAAGTATCTGTTATTTATGTTCTCTTCTCGTTGAAAGAGTATTTTATGGGCCTATGAACTACAATTGCAGTAATGTACCAATGCTTTTTACTTTCAAGAGTGAGGGTTGTGTCTTACTATGTATTGAACTACGAGACAATAACTTGCTCAAACATTGCATGGTGTTTTGTTTACATGCATGTCTTCAGATGATTCCAATAATACTGACTGAATTTAAAATCAATCCACCAGAAACGATGTTCTAGTGCCAGCAGTTAGATGTGTCACATACTATGGCCAAAATTCACAAACATTATAACAAAACTTGCTGGAGAAATGTTATTTTTCAATCTGTAAATCTTGAAGTCATGGCCGTCATATTTACTAAGTTTGATGGTAGTCCATCAAAACCGTAACTAGCTGCGTAGAAGAGCAGATTGAAAGGCAGGGGGATTACTAAACACAACAGCTCTAGTGGCTAAGAAATAATTGCATGTTTGTACACATATGTCTCCGGTGGGAGTCAAATATATGTATGGACAAGTATACACCATACTCCATCGGTCATAGTTACAACAAACGGTATTTGAAAACCCCATCAGCAAGGGCAATAATTCCACAAAACGATATTTGTAACCGGAATTGGTAAAATTCATAACGCCTCCACAATGTGCGAAGTGCTCAAAGTATTTGTAAATTCAATTTTCAAGAGGCATTATTTCCACTAAAAGGTACCAAATTATTTGTAAACCCAATTGATAAAGGTGACAAGGCCTCCGCAATGTACTAAGTGCATTTCGGTCAATCATGCAATAAACTGAAGAGAAATACAAAGAAAACCCTCCATTACCGAGAGAGAGAGAGAGAGAGGGAGGGAGGGAGAGACACGATGGTTGAGGGAATTCTTAACAACACAAATACTATTTTAATTTTAATCTCTGCCAAGTTTGTTAATCTTGTCTAGAATTGGAGTGATTTGTTTGGGTTTTGCTGAGTATTCGAGTTAGAAACCTTTCGCACAGGTCAAATATGTACGGAAACCTAATATCCATGCATGCAGAAAAATGCCATCGCATAGAGACAAAGGATTAAGCTAAAAGAAAAACTAAAATAAAACTCTTGTTGGTTCACTTTTGCAATCAAGAACATTTGTTTAATATATGTATATGTATATATATATATATATATATATATATATATATATATATATATATATATATATATATATATATATATATATATATATATATATATATATATATATATATATATATATATATATATATATATATATATATATATGTATATATATATATATGTATATATATATATATATATATATATATATATATATATATATATATATATATATATATATATATATATATATATATATATATATATATATATATATATATATGTATGTATATATATATGTATGTATATATATATATATATGTATATATGTATATATATATGTATGTATATATATATATATGTATATATGTGTATATATATATGTATGTATATATATATATATATGTATATATATATATATATATATATATATATATATATATGTATATATATATATATATATATATATATATATATATATATATATATATATATATATATATATATATATATATATATATATATATATATATATGTATGTATATATATGTATGTATATATATATATATATGTATATATATGTATATATATGTATGTATATATATATATATATATATATATATATATATATATATATATATATATATATATATATATATATATATATATATATATATATATATATATATATATATATATATATATATATATATATATATATATATATATATATATATATATATATATATATATAAAGAAAATTATGATTAAAAGAAGTAATCGTAGTGATAACTATTTATGATTACACATGCTGGTTTAGAAATAGAAGGAATATGAATTGCACGTTCGATGAAGTTAATGTGCAAGCATCCCCAAGTAATGCATTAACTTCAATTGTAGCAGTCCTTATGTGTTCGAGCGTTACCCCGGGTTGACCTACAATAGACTCGATCAACATTTCGCGGAAACTTTGTTTCCTGTATGCCATAAAAGCTGGAATTGACGTTTTGCAATTGTAATATAAACGTGCTTGCAAGAAAACATACCTCCAACAACCACAAATATAGAATCCAAAAGGAAGCCCTTGTCATCCTAGGCAGTGTATTCGTGCTTCGGTAACCACGATAATTCTCGAATGGTGAGATAGCAGTTCGATTAATTTAGCAAACAAGTTTAAGTGCAATTCCATGATACAAGGTTTTGTATATTATAGTTGCAGCGTTTCTGTGCCACATCATATATTCTGATGGAATATTCGAGCCCGTAAATTTTAATCGAAGATATCTTAGCAATATTACACATATTTCATTGACTCGTCCAGTGAATCGGTTACCTAGTAAAAGAGTGAAATAAATTGGGGCAATAATAGTGAACATATCACTGAACTTCAAGTCTTGTACCAATGAAACACAATAGGTACCACAACCATTAAAATACAAATTCGCATTCATGTCTTTATTGCTGTAGACGTTAAAATCATCTCTCTTGAATTTTAGTATCTCCCGCGTAATTGATCAAACCATCATATATTTCTAGATAAGAATCATTTGGTTGTTGTTTCTAGTCTCGCCTTAGCCACAGCTATTTGCTTTTCCGATCTTAAATGTTGCAAAATCAATTAAATACCAAATAGTCTTTAATGTTCTATCATAAATCCATGTGCTAATAGTTGTATGTATCATAATAATATAATCCAAATTTTCCTTGAATGAATTCTCGATTATCCCAAAGTATTTAGTTTCAAAAGTATCAGAGAGAACTTTTATAAATCCAATTAATAATTTAAGTAAATCAGTTCTTGCAAATTTAAACTGAACATAATTAAATGACTGATTCTACGTCAGATGCTAAGATAGATAAAGAATGTTTATTTCTCCCGGACATAAAAACGTAAGTCCCAATATGAGGATCAGGATAAGGTTCAAAATTAATTTCTAAAACATTCTAAGTTGTCAAAAATATCATGTCTATTACTAAAACTTTAGAAAAGGACATGGTAAACAGCAAGTTCAATAGGAATTCCCACGGTGAAATCCAATGTCCCGAACTCAAATACACGTAAACATATTTCCCTACAAATAATAACGCTACTACTACTACTACTACTACTACTACTACTAATCTTAATTTATAATGTACAATGACAAACATTAGGTATGCAATGTGCTGTTTATTAAAAAGACATTAGTCAGGTAGGTCAAACTCATACCCTTAACCTTGGTAAATGGTTAATCACCCAATACAAATTAAATATACATAGCGTATATACATAGCATATAATTATTGACAAATGGACAAAGGACAACAGTAATTCAATATGCATAAGAACATGGATTATCATGGCGTTGACAAAATCTCAAACTTAATGCATATTTTACCTTAGTCTTTCCCCAGGACCCTATGTGAAATACCCCAAAACCATACGTTTCTCACAGACAGCAATTACATGGACTCACTATATACCAAGATCAACGAAGATCCACAAGCTGTTTAGGATGAGAAACGGATGGTCTCACATAATTCTCAGTATTCACAGCGAACGTCTTGCCTACCCCAATAATCTTTCTTAAATGAATAACATAGAAGATTGAATTGAGTAAAAGCATGTTGATTACTTATTAACAGTTATGAATTAAAATTTGGTTGAGCCAGATTGCCATTTAATATATATTTGGCTACCTTTTTAAGTACGTTAGTCCTTCACGGTGCTATGGAGTCATATGCAAGATGAATAACTGCAGATATGAATCTTGACAAACTTAATTATCTTGTTATTAAAAGAAAGTGAAAAGTGTAAAATAGAATGCTTGTTTTTCATTGCTCTTTGGCATTTACGCAGACTGTAAAATTTCCACTGTCGACAAAAATGATATTTAGCAGCAGAACAGTGATATTATTACGGTTTATCTCTATTAATTGTATTTAACTGTAAAATCTTTTGGAAATTTGTATGTTATGTTCGTCGAGCACCATTATCGTATTGACTATTAGCTTGCTGGTGTAGAAACAGAAGTTGATTTCCAACGTTGTGTTGCCAATAGTTCGAAGTTTATTGATGCTCACAGTTGTTTTATCTCCTCGAGTATATATCTCTCGCTTGAAAGCTGCGGAAATAAATGATTAAAATATTCTTGAATTGTGTTAACGTTGTTCCAATTTCTCTTTGGAAATTCAAGTCAATCTAATTCTTAGATGCAAGCGCATATGGAGTCGCTTATCTGCATAGATGCATACATACATAAATGCATATAAGAAAAGTTATCGATATACAAGGAACCCTTTAACTTTGGGGCCGAGTGATTCATTGCGCTCACCGTTACGGATCACCGCCAAGGTTGGTAATTGTGAAAGCTTGTCATTAGGTTCTCATAGTTCGGTGGTTCATTCTGGGATTTACCCGCTTCTTCTTCCACCTGTTATACTGGCCGGCATGTATATAATAGCTTGTGTTGAAAAATGGCGTTAAAGCGCACAACAACAAAAGCTTTTGTTTTGTTTAAAATGAATATCATTTATTATCTGCTCAAATGCTTGTGAGTTCAGTTCCCCCATTTTAAAACTGATTTAAAATTACAAGTAATCATTTCTTTTAAACTCCTTCCATGAGTCACCTTCAAAGAAAGCAAATAATTATCATCATTTGTATGTATAACTGCTCTGTAAAGTAATATATTACTTTGTGCATTTGTTACAATAAAATCATAAAACCAAAATTTCATTAAATTTGCTCAATCGAGAAATTTCTGATTGATTGACAAAATCATTGAATGTCTTAAATTTATTATGTAATTGATAAAATCTGACAGTGTGAATTCCATGAAAATTACTGATACCCTTTAGGAAACATGTAATATCAGAACAGAAAATGACTCTTTTGACAATACTTAATTGCTATTTGACTGTGGATATTATAATATGTAAATGTTAGTAAGTCAAATTTGCCTATGACATTACATTTAAACTCACCTGTTCAAAATAATATAGTTTCAAATCCATGTTCATCTAATTTAGCTATTGCCAACTATTTGTTTTGAAAAAAGTAAATTCTATTCTTTTGGTAGAGGTGTTAATACATTTATTTGAAGTCTGGAAACTGGCTCTTCTCACAAGAACAAAATGCAATAGGAAGTACTTTGTTTTTGAGTCCTCAAGTATAGTTCTTTTAGTTCCGTGCAGTAATTTGTTCCAGATTACTTCTATATGATTTGGAACATTTTTATTCCAGGATAATTTAAATTACAGGAAAGAAGTTTATGCATCCTACTGTAATGTACAGAATATACTAGAAACTTGATGTTACGACTAGGTGAATACTTCGTTTGTTGAATATATAGTGGTTTTATATTATTCTATTGCGGAGTTTCTATTCCGTTCTCTCACCTTTCATGACAATAAAATTTGAAAATTTGAAAATAATTGAGCAAATGTTTAAAACCCTTACTGGGTACGTCCATGAAAAGCAAGAATGATCTCAAGAATACGTAGCCTTTTAATTCCATTCAGCCATTCTGTGATGTAATGAAATGTTGCAATTATCGCATTATTTTGGTTTTTTATCGGTATAGCATATAACATTTCATGTACAACTAGCAGTACTTGAATCATTCTTATATATATCTATGTGTTGACAGATTTAATAAAGTACTGCAATTTTTAGTACATTGAGAAATCTAAACAGAAAATATGTTCATGACTTTAAGGGAAAAAAATTAAAATATAAATATAAATTTTTTATCAGAGACTTAGAACCTTGTAATAAACAATAAAAATGAGATGTTTTAATTTTTGGGTATGTATGTAGTGCAAAGTGAATTTGACGTGATGAAGTAATTACACTTATTCACAGTACCATACACATACAGAAAGCTAAAGAGGTTTGTTCTGTATGTGTAATTTCTACTGACTATGCATCATTTAATGAAACTATTTGAAATTTGATTTTAAAATACAGTTACGCACAATGTTTCATAGATCTCTTGACTAATATTAAAATCTTGTTTTACCACTGTTCATCCTGATACTTTGATAACGTTCAGTTATTTCCGGAAATTTTTCACAACCATTTCTTGAAAATTCCTTTTGTGTTTTATTAAACCTAATAAGTGAATTTGCCTTACACTAAACCAATAGCAGTTCAATAATGACTTTAAATGCATGGATTCTTACACACATGTAATATATATTATGACCTGTCAGATTATGTCTAAATGTTCCTTCCGATGACCTGATTATATACCAAGTGGTGGTTTCCTGCCTGCATAGATTTGGCTATAAATACTAATGCAAACTTATTACTTAAAAAAATGTATCAATGTATATTGCAGACATTTTATGGACTAAATATATAATGAGTTTATACTCATTAATGCAAAATAACCAAAATAAAATTATAACAACTATTGTACGTGGATAGTTGCACAGATTACTTCCATCAAATAGTGAGTTCGACTGTACACTATGATGCCCATCATATATATCTATATCATTTAATTCCGTCAACATTGAATTCAGCAGGTATTATGATCTCTTTAGTTTCAAAATTGCGTGATTTTACTAGTTTCATTAAATAGTCGAACCTTGACTTACCATTTGTAATACCTTTTCCAAACACAAAAAAAACGCTTATTTTGGTTAGTTTCCATTATTTTCAAGCAGTTATGTCTACACAAAAAGGTACTGAAGAATCTCAAGGAGTGGTCTACTTTGTTATATTGCAGACAAGATTTAAGTTTCTCTAGACTGTCGTAGCCTTTCACTGCCACTAGCTTTGTCCAAAAATTAATTTAAAGCACAAGTATTTCCAGGGAAACATAATCTATTGGAATCTAAATAATTTGAAGCAACATTACAAATTCAACTCGAACGGCTTACAACAAAACAACTTTAAGTGTCAATGGTTTAAAGAATAACTGACTAAATTCTTTATAGAAAATAGTTTTACACTAATTTAAGACGCAAAACAGATTCCCGTATGAGGTTCACATGATCTTGTTTCTAGAACAACATAGAAGCTTTTTAGATGCCTAACATCATGTACTTCTAGCGTGACCTTGACTAAAACCAATGATTTAGACTCTGCGAAGGAATATAAAAAAGGTTGTTTACTTCAGCTCTTACTGATTCTCAATCAAGGTCAGGAATTAGGTCAGCATAAGATACAAAGTTTCTATTACTAGTGTTTACGAAAAACAGTCAGGTCAAATTAAATTGAATTTCTGAAAAATGAATTTCTGGAAAAGGTCAAGTCCAGTAAATAAAGTTACACTACAATATCATGTAATGGAATGTTAATTTTTAAAAACAAATAACAAACAATTAAATTAAATCAAATATAAATTAAATTAAATATACATAACAATTACAACTAAATGAAACTATATCTACTTTACTGGAGGTTATCTAAGGGCAATATTCACGTAGCCACCACAAAGTTTTAATTTAGTCTCTTTTTATGAAAGCAGCGGTTTATAAATAATATGCGCTGGAACTGTGGTGAAAGTTCAACTGCCGACCTGGCACTGAGAGAGTTTCAGGTCCGAATCGTACTGAGAGCAGTCCAGATCGACTGACATGATGCATATAGGGGCAAATCATTTTATTACTATCGTCCAGACGCAAAATATTCTTTAATGTGCTGATATGCCACTAAACACCAGCCAATCAATGAACCAGTCAATCAGTCATTTTTTCTGTCCATATTCCATCTGCCTTATTTCTTTATCCTTAATAGTTTTTGCTAGCTGCAATTAAAATAGTGATTCTATAAAATCTCAACTTTATCGTTATATAAGTAGAAGTATTATATTTTTATATATAACTTACTATTTCAATTATATGTTATTTCAATACTAGATTTAATTTTCCATTGCAGCACCAAAGAGAAAAGATATACAAGTAATTTATCTAGATCGTGAATAGATATTGTTCTCAATAATAGAAAGAGTAGTCTGGCTGATGTGTGTAAAATACAGTGCATTTTGATATGCCAGTGGGAAACTGGGTAGAAAACACTCTCAATTAACTTAAAAGCAAAATAGGGAAACAACCCTTATTCCCTATAACTTTCATTTAAATAAAATATGGTAAGTAAGCTGCTTAGTTTTGTGCCGTCCGTTTAGAGTCTATGCTATTTTGACGCATGCATGGTACGCATGCATTTATACTCAAAACAATGACACGTAGAGACATTAAGGATATGATGTCCATGAAAACTAATTGTTTCTTCAGCAATGACTTCCTTAGAAGAACTTTCCCAATTTAGTTTGTCATACTTTGACAGAAAACATTTAACTGGGGGTAACTAATGATTTCTTCGACATCCAGTATTGGTAACAACATATCATTTACAGAATAATTTGTAGAATGTCCTGTATTAACAAATTAACTTCACACAAGCACAAGGCGTGCTAGTATCTTCAAGTGCTGTGCAAGAAATGCAACTACCTTAGTCTATTTCGTTAAAAGCATCTAGAGTCAGCAAGGTTTGGAAGGCATAGCATGATCATTTTGACTGACCCGTTACCAGAACTCTTTGTTACACAGAACGTCTTATGGTGGATTAGAGAAACTTTTGTCAGCCTATTAGACTGACAGGGGCATCCTGTCTGTGTGAATAACTGTCTTCTGCTGGCATTAACCGGTATAATATTGCTTAGACTCTGTTTCATTTCAAGGACAATTGTGCAGTCCAGAATATTAACAGCTAGTTTTTGTATAGTGTGTTCCTGAAGGCTGGCCTTGCAAAATCTGAGTCAATGGCCTTGTTTGGCATCGGACATTTTAAAATCACCGTACATCAGTGCCCAAACACACGCCATTCTGCGCTGTGCTCTTATACCTTTTAAGATATTTTTGGTCGTGTAAATTGTGTCCAGGTGAACAAAGAGCCGAGCGATATTGATAAACCTTGGCAGCCGGGGAAATTATTACTAGAGTATCCAAGCGTTTACAAAAGCAACCGAAGATTTGCGATAATGATGATGATTATAATAGCAAAACACTCAAAAACACTAAGGAAAAGAAAAATGAATTCATGCGGGCTTTTAATGCATAAATATTCCACTGCCCATCACTAAGCCATAGGTTCCCTTAAAGACGACACACGTTGTAGGAAAAAATAAAATGTTGATCATGCTATGCGTCGTGAGACGCGACGGAGAAACTGAGTGGCCCAAATATAGTAAATGTGTTATTGACAACTGGCCTAGCTGGCATATATAATTGTGATAGTATCCATACGTATACAATGGCCAATCATTGATGGATATTTAATGGTACTTTTGAAACGTTCGTGTTCACTGTCATATCACAGGTGCTCACAGAGGATCCGAACGGTGTGCTTGTAGTCCACAGTTGCTAATGTATCCAAACAGAATCACAAATTCCCATACTGCTTCATAACATGCGTGTGTATGATGACCATTTGATAATGTAAACATAGATGGCGTTAACGCTTGGACAAACCCATGAACAACCTTCCAGCGATATATGATGATAGATTCAAGATAACGTGACATTACAGCTGTGCCTTTAATAATGCATCACGTTACGAAGGATGTTACCAGTTCGGTCCAGACCGTCCTCAGGTTCGCCTTACTCCTTCCTAAAGGAGTATATCCATACATGGATACTTTAAAAAGATTCAGTGAACTTTCATTGTCACTATAGCATTCGTATTCAACACGTACGCTTGAAAATATAGGCATCATAGACCCTAGGATTACAAAATATCTCGGTCGCTTTTAGTCATAAAATATGTTTGAGTCTTACGATCTTTACTTGAAAACGGACGTGCTACTGCTCGCGTATGACTTGAAGACGTTTCTTGATAAAGCCATTCACGTTTACAGGCTAAATAATGCACACTACTTCTCGTCAACAGGAATTGCATTGTTGTATAAAAACAAGGTTTGATGTTTCTCATTGATATTGACCAGCATCTTTTTGGTGAACGTAGAATCCGTGTCGAGATTTCAATGGCGAGTCATTGCTATGTTAAAACCAACAATTCGTGGTTGGATGATACAACCACGCTGTCCCAAACAGTTGTATCATGCTTCGTTATCTCAAAACTTGCATGGTGGAGATAATGGAGTTAGTGCCCGTATGCGAACTACAGTAAATCTATCTTTTAGACACTCACAAACGTGTATCTGTTACGAATCTATCGTCTGAAACTAAGTAGCTGAAAAGAGCGAAAACATCAAGTTTTGTAAAATTATACAAATAATTTATTTCCATTGAATACCAAGTAAAATTTTAAAAAGAATTTACAGCATTGTGAATTAAATCCAAAATAGTCCTAAAAGTTATATCACCAGTCCAAAAGTATATAATATTCCGAATAAAATTTCCATGGTGTCCCGAATGATTTCAGATTATAAAAGTGCTGATATACAATGGAATTTGTTACTAGAGTTATTGTATAATAATGATATAATCCAAAACATCATTGAATGAATACACAGTAATCCCAAAATAATGATTCAGCAACATTTGTAAACATGTTTTATAATCTGAATGTTGTTGATAGTTCTTTATCCTAGGGAAAGACTTAAAATTTCTTTCACTCAAATGCTCTGACTGGTGGCTTTACTGCTTGTTCTCTTGCGGACGCCATATGGTAACGCGTTGGCTGCCGTGGAATAAGATCAGGCTTGATATTGATAATGCGTGAATGCAGCATACCGGATCGACATTATTCGTCTTCTACCTTCATCGGTGCAAACATATACTGTATAAGATTGTTTCCGAGTGAGTCTAACACATATAGTTTTGGAAATGATTTATGAGTAATGGTTTCGGTCTTCTACCGAATCAGCAAATTGGTTTTTAATCAATCGCAAGTGTGATCTAATTGTTAAATTCTGCTATGACTGATTGAAGCCGTTATTCACACTCACTTTACAATGTAATACAATTGCTGTATATACTAATCTCTGAATAATCTTTCTGTAACTGCACGATTAAATACCTCCACAATGTATGCCACAATATATGCCAAATTGTTCAAAACGAGCAAGCACATTATGTTTTGTCAACAATAGAGAAACAGCTCAGACAAATTCTTCGACCAGGTCCATCTATAACGGCCGTATAAATGTTAGTGGTGAACGTATATAACTACGTTTAAACGTATCTACCACACTCGGTGAAGCCATAGACGTCGAAGACTCGCTGTCCTTGTTTCTGCGGTTAACATGTACGATGGTTAACGCGAACTCGTCAGTGCATCCCAGTACCCAATTATATGCAAGAAATGAAACAGCCTGATAAACTTTGTTGGGCGTTCTTACATAAAACCGTGCTTGGGAAATCTTTATTATATCATAACGAATGAAATTTGTGAACCACTAAGTGGCCCCATGCGACCACTAAGAGCTCCAGGGCCCGTAATTATTATATCCGGGGATATCTTTTCACTATGTGTTTGCTCCGTGGTTTTCCGGTTTGCTTTATTAACACTTTTGTGATGTCACCGTCTGCGATTTGTTTCACGCCTGGAAAGTTTGACAAACGAGAACTGCTTTGCTCCAGATTGGACGTAAGTTCCAGCGATTGCAGCTCTATTATCGCACCATTTGATCTTGAATTGGATTTGCAGTACGAGTTTTCAAACGGCATAAGACACAGTATTAAGGCGTGGTTTATGAGACTTGCTGAATGCCTAGAAACTAAACAGCGCGAATGATAAAGTTTGAACACCAAGATAACCCAGCGATGATATTTTATCGAAGCCGACACAGAAACATAGACGTGATCATTGTGACTCAGCGATACTCACATGTGCCTACAGTGATTCGGGACAGTTGTAACATATTGATAAAATTTGGTGCCATTGACTCGAATGGTCTTGCGAACAGCCATTAGACTTGGTGTGCCACTCGTGGGATGAGTTTCGGAATATGCTTGTGTAGGTTAGCCGGGAACATTATATTTCCGAAGTATTGACTTAAGTGGACGCACAGGGTATAGGTATCGTGCGGGTCTGGACGCAAACGTTTCTCATATCAATGTGTCTGAGAAAGTAATACAACAGCCGGAAGAAACTTAGGCAAAATCAAAACCTTCCTGTGATGCCATAGTAAGTATGTGAAACCACGATGTAAAGCGGCACACTAATACATGGAATTGATCGGTAATCTTAAAGCTGACCGCAAGCGTGTCAAATATATGTTACAAGTCTTACAGATGATCTCTCAGACCTTTGAACAGACGTTTGCACCGCTAATTAGACCCGACATGTGTTGGAGTCGAAAATATTTATGTTTAATACCAGAAATACAATTTTCTGAAATATCATAAAGGTCAAGAAATCCACCCTATGTACTGTACAGCGGTGTTATCTGACTCTTTCATGTCTAGAACAAAACAAAAACATTCATGTATGTCCGCCCTACTGGAAATAGCACAGGAAGATTGTTAGGCTTGTAATACCGGAGGTGAGAACGGTGAACTTTCACGCACTCTACACCTTAATGTGGCTATGTATCAATGTTTTCAATAGATTCTAATGTACATTGTAATGAAAAATCATCTATATAGAATGCCCAAAAACTAGTCATCTTTGACACTGCATAGGGGTTAAGTGGAAGTAGGCAACAGTGGAATTGGATCGGTATAATATTTTGATCCTAGCTATCTAATAGTTTCCTGCCAAGTTTCACACTCGTATCATAAAAGGCACGATTTTCAAATTTATTCGGCAGAAGCTTGCATATATACATTTCAGTTCCGGCTCATGTTGTGAATAAAATGACTTTAAGCTTAACTTTCTATCATGAATATTTAATTAAATTTGTGTACACGCTGGGTTAATGTTACCCTGAGATAATATCCGATGGAGTAATGCAGATGAATTACATTCATGCGTATTCCAAATAATAATTGATACAAAAATATTAATTGACATGTATAATGTTATAAACATCCTATACATTCTTGCTTTGGTCTAAGATGCATTGTATGTTGAAGTTAGTTTTCACTTCCACTCTATATGCATATTTGCAGAAGTCATGAGACATGGTGTGCATATTGTTTTGAGGGTTATTTTATGATAATAATATTCTAAAATTGTTTACTTTGTGAAGGTTGGAATCAACTGGATTTCATTTTGATTTGCTCATATTTATGCTGCTACTACTGACATAAGGGACATATTTATCTGATGCTGTCCCTACCGGTCCGTATGTACATTCACGTGTTCATCCGTTCAGAAATTCTCCTCAGAACCCTTCCACATGATGTTAGTAATGTAGGCAAATGAATGTGTGGAGTCATCTGTGTATGAATATGTAGATGACCTGATTATAATTACGTCATAAAAGGAATATTTTCTTTTCTTATAAAATAATTATATAACTATTTCGTGAAATTATTGCATAAACACTAATCAAGTTTAATGTAATATCATTTCTAGCTGTCAGTAAAATCTATTTTTAATGTTCGTACACGGTTTTTCCAAGGAAAACACTATTTATGAATAATTTACTTCATTTATGTACTTTATTTGAGCAGACACGATTGATAAGATAATGAGTAGTCGAGAATATGTAATAATTACAACTTGTATATCTTATGTAACACGCAAATTTGAGATGCTAGCAACTACTATCTAATGTACACCATAGATTTTGATGTTTATACGTGATATGACGAACAATTTCGTCAATGCTTTGATTGCATTATTCAATTAAACCTGTATGATGACGTGTCTAACAATACTCGGATTTTTCAAAGAGGTAAATATGGCAGAAAGGATGACAAAACAACTTTAGTTGTGAATGATTTTTTATGGGAGACCTTTCATTCTTGAAAATAAAAGATGAAACCGAGATTGTTTCAAATCTGAGCCAATGTTCAAATTTACATCAGAGTGAAAACAAAACTGCTTTTAAGGAATTTTCTCTTGATTTCTACAAAAGAGGCGTTAGCAGCATTCTCAATTTTTTCTCAAGTTATGTTTACAACTTAGCGGGAAGGGTCTGGTGTGTTTGTCTCCAACAACTACATCAGCCGATTAGAAATACGTAATTAATTTGTTTTAAAAGTATAATCTTGTTTCGAAAAACTTATATCTAGTTAAATAATAAATTCCGCGAGGAATCGGAATGGAGTTATGACCCTCCAATGAAAAAAAAACCGGTTGAGTTTTAGAAGTTGTTTTGACTTAAAGAGGCAAAAGATACATCCACCAAAAAAAGTTACAGATTTCGTCTTTCATTTGTTGCGTGTTAATGGATTAACATTTTGCATAACAAGATAAAAGTTCATGCAATATTCCGTCTCATTTCTTGTATTTCGTCACGATGTTCAAATATGAACGGGCTGTGGCGGTAAATAATTTGTTAATTAGGTTACTGTACTTTTTCAAACTTTATATTTGAAATAAATAAGTATTTTGTGACCATAAAAACAAAGGAAGTAACTAAAGAAATGCCAGCAAGTTTGTTTTACATGCAATTAGTCCAAAATGTTTGTTTGTGGGGTCATGCAATCGTCTAGCATAATTTGTAGGAAAGAATAGCGATTGTTTATGATAAATGTGCTATTGTACTTCCTGCTTTTGTTTGAAGTTCATTGTTTAATAAAGATAACTTTCGCTTCCTTTCTGTAACAGTTTCAGTAGATTGGCAACTGTATCGTGGCGACGGCGTTATTTTCAGTGTTATTTTTTTTCAATAGTTATATTCTAGACTAATATATTTTTGTGAATATTGGAATCAATTGGCATTCATTTTCATTTGCTGCTCTGTTCACATTATCCCGCATTGATCGCATTAATGAAATCTTGGTTATATCGTTTCCATCTACTAAATTGTGGTACGTAATTTCGTCCATCCCTGTGTCAGTATATTCTTCGGTCCGTAAGACAGTCTTATTAGCACGATTGCCATAAAAAAACCGTTTATAGAGAAAAAGGAAATCGAATATATAGTCAGATGACCTGATTAGATTTTATGGAGACTGAGTATGTTTGTTTATTTTTAGAATACATTTTGGATTCTTTTGAACTTAATTACTGGCTGTTGTGGGAGTGTGCACGATTTACACATATATTGCAGCTTTCATTTATAAAATTTTAGTTCACATTTTCATAACTGTATGCCCACTACATGGGACGCTGATCCACTGAAGGGTAACCCTTGTTGACATTGGTGCTCATACCGATGACTACATCCGAGTCCAAAGCATTACATAGGTTAAATACTATAATCAAGTTATGTTCTTATAAAGGATTTCTACATTTCGATTTAGGCCGAAGTGTTCAGCAGAGAGAGAGAGAGAGAGAGAGAGAGAGAGAGAAAGAGAGAAAGAGAGAGAGAGAGAGAGAGAAAGAGAGAGAGAGAGAGAGGGAGAGAGAGAGAAAGAGAACATTTTGATAAAGATCGTAATGATCATTTGCAAAAGAGTAGCCTTAAGATTATAGCATAAGAATGCAAATGCTGTCAGTAGTGTTATAATTTATTGATAGAACTCAAATGTGGCTATCTTTCTTTTCCTCCATAAAGATGGAATATGAATGTGCTTATAATTTACAAATATTGTAAAATGCATAAAGTTATAAATTTAGAGTAAGGGCATTACACTATTCTATGTCTTTCTAATTTGTGCAAATTTACACTGGAAAAGAAAACTAACAGGGCGAGTCTTAGTGAAACTATGAGAATGACAATGTGACGACATAAATAGATTACGGTAGAGGCTACAAAGATCATATTTAGCATAAATCACCGGGGGCTGGTAAAGCAAGATCTAGAACATGTGTTCTCATTGCATTACTACTTCACTGAAGAAATTAGGTTTGAGTAGCATATTCTCCAAGATAGGTACAAAACGTCCCTAATATACAGTTATGTAACGTAAAGCAGGAGAGAGAGAGAGAGAGAGAGAGAGAGAGAGAGAGAGAGAGAGAGAGAGAGAGAGAGAACATAGAATACTATGTATGGTACAGATAATAATATTTACATAGGTTTTGTCAGTTATCATTTACAAAGATATAAAGAAAATCAGAAACAAAAATTGTCCTGTAGCGTTAATAAAATATTTAAATTCTTTTAAACACTGCACATTTTTATCATACTGTCACTGAGATGAACCTTGAAGTAGGATGGCAATGATGTAGGGGAAAGTAGGTGACTACAACTTATCAATAAGTTCCTCGAATAATCTCCATTTGCATTCTAATGAAATAGAGCTCATGCGCGTCTTATAAACAGATTATTGGATTCCATGGTTAATACATAGTTAACTTGAGTACAAGAATTATTTCTTATTCTTGCATGCAGGAGACAACAGTTCGTTATATGTATAGTATATTGGTGGTTTGCATGTTTTGCAAGTGCTAATTAATCTTAATTCATGAAGGGATGGGAGAGGTCTTAAAGTTTTAGAATGGTTGTTCCACACTGATAAAGTCGAAATAATAAACGACTTTGATATTTTTAAGTTAATCTCAAATATGGAATGTCGAAATAAAATGTATTCATAGTTTATAACGCTTTAGGCTTTTAGAGACGGTAATAGATTGGATATTGACAATATATAATTTCATACCAGTTATATAATGTATGGAAGTTTCGTCTTTCAACCAGTTTCTCCCAAAAGAGTTTTCACTTGTGGTCCTTCCGGTAAGTCCAGTAGCAATTTGTGGTGCCTCGGATTGGAGTATATTTTAATCTGTCCGAATCTTCGTTGAGAAAAGCACTACAGACCACATCTGTATACTCTACAGAGGAAGGTATAAATGACGGGTATATAATTTTCCTAAGGGTGTTGGGTTAATCATGAAGTTTAGTTTCGTAATTGATTTTATCGTTTTAAATACAGACGTGCATAGAGCTTGTCTCTGTGAGTACATCCAGTTTCCATCACTACTAAAAATCACACCCACATCATGGGAGCATATAAAGCAAAGAAATTCATTCTCAAGAATAGTTTAGACAGATTAACTTACAACTTTGAGGTAAAGACAACGCATCAGTTTTGTTAGGATTAAACCTTTCTTGCCATTGTGCAGACCAGACATGTAGTTTAGAGTTTCATGATCGGCGCTTAAAACTTGTTTAATTTCTTCATTATTATTAATGCTTGCACCAAAGAGATTACACCTGAAAATAATCTAGCAAGCACACGTATACTATCAGCAATATTGTTTAAATGTAGTGAAAATACAACGGTCTTAAAACTCTCACTTGTGGAACACCTCTTTGAACTGACTTAAATACAGATCGATATATGTAGCATCTAAATCAGGGGTGCATAACCTTCTTTCATAAGGGGCCACATTACAATCATTTTCCTGTTCAGTCAGCAGAAGATTTGAAAGGCCGGCTTGCTGTATACAAATCTTTTGCGTGTCAGATTCTCTCCCTTGGCCCTGATGTAAACCGTTTCGAAAGCGGAAGTGTACTTTCTTTTGTTGTCAATTTGCACACAAGACTACAATGCCAAACCAAGTCAAATGCATTGGAGATATCACACAAGACCTTTAGCATATTTTTATGACAGCTACAAGCTGCATAACCTGTGATAAATATCAATAAGCTGTTGATGGCGAATAATCGAATGACAAGATAGGACCCTTGACTGGCAGCTATACAGTAGATGGTTTTGATAGAGCTAATTACATTATAAGCATTTGAATATGAACTTTTGTGTAAGTTTCCCTATTCGATTCAATCATATTGGTTTGTACTTGGCAGAATCACTACAGTCTCTTAAATGACTGGGTCTTGGGAAAAATTGTTCCCGAAGAGATTTATGAACAGTACACATAGAAGAATACAAGTCGTACAACATATGATTTTTATTATTTCGAGTCTAGATTTGCCATAGTAACTTGCTGTACTAATCGAAATATTTAGTATTAGGTCATCTTTTAAATATTTAAGAATAACTACGTTTTCATGTACACACTCAATGAGTGATTGTACTTAAATATTCTACTCGATGCATGTTTTAGGAATGAGATCAATACATATTTATAAATAGAAAACAGCGCTTGTAAATACTCCATTTAATACATAATCCATTATTTCCAATATAAGATCAAAACTATCAGGATGGCGAATGTTTTCAGAGATACCTCCTTCATACGTGTTCGTATCAAATCTAATTGGTGGTGTTAAAGCCGAACATTATTATGCCATCAATAGAAACATCAATCAAACGAAACAGAATTAAATCAGTAAAAGAGTTAAACGGATAAAAATAGACAAATTTAAGTCATCAGTAGACACATACAGTTTAAGACATAAACTTTGTTGATCATTAGACACATTTGAATCAAGTAAGATACAATAAAATCATCAATAGTCACTTATGGATGAAGCCAGACAAAAGTAATGCATCAATAGGCTCAATAAATGGAAGATAGACAAATTTAAGTCATCAATATACAGCATTCAAGCCAGACAAAATAGGTTGTTGTTGGGTTTAACACACGATATGGAGGCAAGTGTAATTAGTGCATGGAGAACTTGAGAAAACCCCAGTAAGACACGACGACCCACTGGAAACTACTGGCAAGCATTCTCACATACCTACATTGGTTCAACCCGAGACAAGAACCCAAGTGGACAGAGGTGAAGTTGCAGTGATCTGTAAAGGCAAACGGTTTAGACAATTCAGCCACCTGTGGCCCCCAAAATTAAATCAGTAGACGTATATGAACCAGGCCAGACTAAATTAAGCTATTAACATACAAAAATGGGTAAAGCCAGTCAAAGTCAGGGAATCACTGTACACATATGAATCAATTCAATCAAAATTAAGTAATCAACAGTCACAAATAAATCAAGCTGTATTTCGGTTATCGAGGTAACAAGACATTATCCTAGTTTATTTTCAATATGATATGACTTACTATGTGAAGATGTAATATTTAATTGAACTATACATAAGCAATTGTGAAAGTCAGCAGCGGAATCGAAATGTCGCGCGTTCGATTTTCTCCCAGGCCATCCTGGGCAGGCTGCTTCGGTGTGTCATTGGGAAAGCCATTCAACTCCTAGTTCCTTGGCAAGATATAGTCAATGCTGTAATATAGGTACTCTTAAAACCATTAAAACAAAACAAACATAACAAGTATACTCTGAAAAATGTGTTAAATTATTTTACACTCGTGCTATTATGGACAAAAATACTATGATAATATATGTCAATATCATGGAATACTCTTGTATGTTGAAGATCGTGTGAGAGAATAACATTATTTATATATTAGTCAGGTACGTTTACTGCATGTTTAAACTTACGCACTCATTGCTTATGAAAGAACACTACATAATCGGAGGTACCAAGTATACTGTTATTCGGAAAAAGTAAGAAAATTAGGATGAAGTGGGCAGAATTCACTAATGATATACTCAGGTGTAAAGAAAAAAAGTCGGATGTGAGCAGATTATGTTGATATTTTTTATGTCCGAGGAGAAAACCAGAAAGTCCTGATCAATATCATCCTTTCGTCTTGATATTCTAATTGTCGGATTTAATTATTTTCGAAGAAAATTAGTCTTTCTCCTGTCCAAAAGTAGTCAATCACTAATCTGAACACAGCCAACAAGTACAATCTGAGTAAAATGGGTTGCGTTATCAAAATATCCAGGGCTTCGATTATAACCAATTCAATTATTAGCTCGAAATGCTAGTGTTCGCCAAAAACTAAAAAAACAAACTAGGCTAGCTGGGTCGAGTTCGCTTTTAAGACTGTCTTTGAAAAATTATAAGCTAGAAAGGGAATCATAATAATCTTCATTCATGAAAGTCCTATCCAGACTCCTCCTCGACCATTGTAAGCTGGCGTGAACTATCAGATCTCCGTTTAAGACACCATCTGACTGATTTTTGTTACGTTCTCTTTCCATGGCAGATGAATCGTCACAAACATTTTTAGCCAGTTCATAATTCACACCTTGCGACTCATCTTGACGTTTTAAGTCTGCTGAAGGAAAAAAAGAAAATAAAAGAGATAAATATACAATAAACATTGTAAATGTTGTAAAACGTCTCCAAACTTTTGTACCAATTACCAAATATATTGTTTAAATTCTCAATAAAGATAAAATAAGTACAACAGACTTCTTGGTTTGTGCATATAGGAAGTAGAAAAGACCTGAAGTTTTGAACGAGATCGCTTTTATTCATGATATCGACTTTATACAAGAATGAAGAGCTGTTGAACAGGTCATCTGGGTTCGTAGGATGCATTTAGTCAAATTTGGTCTAAATAAGATAATTACGTTATATGTTTTCTTTCCTTAGTTTTTTTGGTTCTAGCGTTGTCCACCATAACATGTATTAATGTAGATCTGATCTACATTATTTGTAGCATGCTGAAAGTACTTAATAAATGAATGGTCTCTGTACAACGTTGTAAAACTCTTCTTTTGATGCTAAACGTTTTAATAATTTAAGTCATGAAGCCGTTTTGAATGTTAGTTTTGCATCACTTGTTTAAATTTAAAATGCTGTGATAAACTGATCTTGGTTTTCAAAATCTGTAGGGGAAAATATGTTAAATTGAGGATGAGCATCATTTGTGATAAAATGCTTTCAGTTTTGGTTAAAAAAATCTTAGGACATTTAATGAAGAGTTGTTCGGAGAGTTTGTTAACGTCACGGAACATTAAAACTTGCTTGCCAGTATATGCTTCCTGCCAAATTGGGTGTAATTTGGTCCAGAGACATTTGAAGACTTGCAAATGGCAAATTTGGGTGAACAGGCCGATAACGCGCACTTTATGCTAAACAGAAAACAAGCAAGACTACGTATACATGGTGCAGAGGAGTATGAAGAGTCGATAATAAAGAAACTGGAGTGACAATAACACGATACACTACATATATTTTACTTACGTACCTAGTTCTTACCAGTCATGAAATTAATTAATAATACATGTAAAATCATGTGTTAAAGAACCGACACATCAGAAAAAAATGTACTTCTTGTTTCGTGTGCCTACGTAAAACGAAAGTGGTCAAAATATTCAAGTACAAATACCAGTTTCTTCTAACTGGAAGGAACCTGGAGCAGTAAATTCGCTGGTAAATTCATGTCTTCCATATTCAGACCTGGAATCAATACAAAGGGTCTCCACTGATCTCTTTTTGCTGACCTTTGCATATAAAGTTGATGGGTCGACTCTTGATGAAGTCTTCTTGTGTACTTTCGTATGCCGCAAAATGGAATCTGCAATCATTGCTTGTCCCTTGTTTTGTTTGGTTACAATGTGATCCGGTGCGGGAGCTCGTGATGTTATAGAAGTGCGTTGAACCACATGATCATATTCAAATGAAGGTCCCGCAATACTTTCGGTAGAAATGAAATATGGTTCATCCGATGTACGTCCTTTTCTCAGCTGAACAAATTTACGCAGATGGTTGTACCCATGAGAGGTTGGTAGGGTTTTAGATGACGATAAATTTGAATGTATCTGAAATTTGCGTGTAGTTGTCGTGGCCGATTTTGTAGAGTATGACCCTCGTGTGAAATTATGCTTCTCGTTTAGTTTAACTTTGTCCTGACCTCTACTATTCATCAA
This sequence comes from Sinohyriopsis cumingii, assembly GCA_028554795.2. Classification (NCBI taxonomy): domain Eukaryota; kingdom Metazoa; phylum Mollusca; class Bivalvia; order Unionida; family Unionidae; genus Sinohyriopsis; species Sinohyriopsis cumingii. Next base: position 81,041,629 of record CM068831.1, read on the forward strand.
ATCAATGGGATCATCTGTATTGTCAATTTCTGTCAAAATCATTCTATTATCTTCAGGACAGGAGGCTTCCTCTAAATTCTCTCCCTCGTTACGAGATCTCCCGGCAGTATTTTGCCTGTCATTTATGTGTGTAGGATTATGAGTCGTGGTCTTTGGTACTGAAAATTTTGAAAGAGAAGAACTTATGTGGGATCACATGTTTACAATTATCAAACCAATACCTTGCTAATTTTTATAAATTTAATTTGGTAATTGTTGCGCAAACTTTGGGTTGTGGTTGAAGATATAAACAAATATAATGTATAAAATAATGATTAACAGCAAAACAGTCAGCAAATGTTCATTTTTTACAAATCTTTATTATTTTTCTCAATCAGCATTTGAAATGTATAATATGTTTTAAGGATTTATTATAGTGCAAATATGTTCATAAATGTCTTTTTTTTTAAAAGCAGAAGCCAGAAACAGCAGTCTCAGTGGTTAGCGTTGCATAGTCTCTACCATGGGTGCAGGGCAACATGCTCAGTCCAGACATGGCCTGGGAAGCTGCCGAAGCGGATTTTTGGGAAAATACTTTACTCCAGTGTTTCCTCATCAAGATATAAATTATCTTTCGTTGATGTGCCGTTAACAACCAGCGAATTAATCGATCAAAAAATGAGTTCAGCTGTCCTATGTTGGCTTTTAAATAGCAAAGATGTGTGTTTCAATTGAACTTGCGCCCAAGCCATCAAAAGTATATGTAGCTTCATTTACAATATACACCGAGGAATATTAACTTATTCGTTTCCTCTTAATGTACAAACACTTGAGTGGCACCCATGGCCAAGGTCTGATACTACCTTTTCTTTGTTGAACCGTCCACACGACGATGATAGGCAGTAAAGCAGCCACAAATACAATCACTACTGTAGAGCCCAAATACCATAATGTCATCCCTGAAAGTAAATATATTTGTTTGGTTTCTACAAGGACACTAACACAGATTGATGGATGATATATAGGATGACCTCTCTGTGAATAGATATAGCTCGATCGATCAATAGAAGATAAAAAATAGGTACAGTTCAAATAATTCCTAATTGTACAAAATATTTACAGACTATGTTTTGCGGGACGTGGCGATACTTTATGATTTGTGAAGATAAAAGAAAAACAAATAATTAAGCGGAACGTTTTAGTTTTTATAAAATGTACAATAAACGGAATTTCATCTACTTATTGTATGTGCATAGCTAGAAAATATCAATCGCTTCCTTCATTTTTCACTGTTTATGAGTACTTACCATTTTGTTCATTAGATCTCGGGGAATCAGGAATACATAAAGAGTTGAAATCCCGATTTGTAATTTGCGGACTTGATGTTTTGTCGTCTGTGAAACAATAGAATACGAAAATAAATAGAATACGGTAAGATTCATGAAAAAAGTTTTATAAATTCTAAATCAAACCATTATCTTGCGTCAATGACCACTAAATACACCAAATTTCACAGCAATCTGTAACAGCTGCAAGACAAACGCTATGAAAAATTATGTAGGTTAGATCGTGTCGTACACTGCAATGAAATACAAAACCCGGAAATGCAACATAAAAAACCATTGTGGCAATTATGTGTGTTTTTGATACGAGGATCTTTAACCAATGACCATAATATTGACTATGAAAAAACGTGTCGATATGTGTATCGTCAAAAGATGAACGTAATAGTTTACCAAATATCGTTGCAATTAGTAACAATTGCGAGATTATCTACGCCAGATAGAATAAGGGTCGAGCGGACATGAATATTAAATATACCCACATTGAAGGAGATGAAGAGGTGACTGTTTTTTTGCAGTCATAATTTTGCCCAGGCGGTATTGAAATTGCTGGATGAAAACAGATAGACCATACCTCTGACCATCATGGGTCACAATTCCGCCAAACTGTGTCAAGTTATTTGTAACCCTTTCAACTAGAGATGAGTACTCGACAGGCAAGCAACAAAACGGACAAGAAGGCAAAGTGATATACACTTTCTCACAGACAAAAGGAAAATGACATACCTCGATGTACAAATTTTATTTGTGCCAACAATTCAATTAACTGAAGAGAAATACAATTTAAAAAAATTCCACTACATGTAAATTACTGTGTTCACATCGATACGCTGCACGTCAAATTTACTTAAACAGAGTGATTCATGTATTAGATTTGAAAAAGATGTAAAATAGGATACCATCTGCAATAAGACGTCGTACATCAGAGCTGAGAGAGGGTGATTATCATCACTGACACTAAACTTAAATGAAATTAATAATTCGAACAACATTTCAAATATAATCATTACCATTTCTGACAATATTTTCTCACATCTGAGGCAATTTATTCGGGATTTGCTGATTTTACTTATGATGAAACGTTCGCAATTGGCAAACACGTATAGAGGCACCATGCCCATGTATTTATGAAACTATCCTAATAGATAGCCCCGCAAAAAATCAAAGCTAAAAGGAAACTCTAAATTTAAAGATATTTTCTGATTCACTTTTGCAATTGATAAACTTTGGTTAATATGCATATATAAATATCAGAAAAGAAAGAAAATAAATAAAACGCTAATAATCTCCAAATCAGGGAAACTCTTTTGTTTAAACTTGTGCTTGAAGACTGTTAAAGATTAGGCACCCTAATTATATAATAAGCAAATCACTCGTTTGAGGCATGACGTTATTAGTGTCCCAATATCATTAAGGAATACATTATCTTTCATTCTTTACTAGTGTCCCCCATGGTTGCCGTGGGATCGATTGCCGTCCCATTTAGTTGAAGCTTGGTTCTCTTGCTACCATAAAACACAGGAATAAGCAACACTTTATTTCCAAGGTGAGAAGTTTAGAAATGTAAGATATTCATGTAGGCATGTTAAGACCTTCACCTTGTAACGTGTTTTTACCAAAATTTTTCCTTTTGCAAAATCAGTAATGGCCAAAATTTATAATGTAGAGTGCAGGTGATTTCAGTGAATTAGCATAGCATACATATTTACCTTGAACGTCAACAAATATTGAATCCAAAAGGATCCCGTTGTCATTCCAGGCAGTATATTTGCCCTTCTCTTGAAACGTTAATTTTCGAATGTTGAGGCAGAAATTCCATTTATTTAATGCACAGTTTTCAATGCGATCTCGTGCTGCATGGGGTTTTTCATCATAGTTACAGCTCTTCTGCGACACATTGTAGATTGTTAAAATATTGTCAACGTTTGGCCCGTAAATTGTAATCGAAGATGTATTTGCGTTATTACACATGAACGGGAGGATCATCATTTCATTCTTTTGTCCAATTAATCTACGTCCTGAAAAAGAGAGAAATCAACTGAAATCATAATAAGGGAAACAATACTAAATTTCAATCCTTGTATTCATAAAATGTTTGAAGATTATTAATGTACCAGTTTGCATATCTGTCCTTATTACTGTAGACGTTAACACTATTGTTTCCGGAATATTAGTTTTCACGTGCAGACCTGATAGAACGATCATATATTTTGATTACATGAAGCCATGTAACGATGGAAAAGGGGCGAAAAGAGCAGGTGAAGATGGCACTGGAAGCCGCAGTCCCAATCCTGCGTGCAGGAGATTCATGCCTTTAGCCGTCTGGTGTTGATAAGGAGACGACACAATCACCCGGGAGCAGCCTGAGTGACCAAGCAGCCTTTTATAGGAACACCACTGGTTGAGGGGCCTAGAAAAGGTGGAGAAACCAAAGCTCATCTCCTTACCTCCCCAGTCGGCCTGCCGAAGGGCATCTTCCAACGCGGTCGAAACTTAACCGAGAAAACAAGGCATGCCCCACCGGATTCCAAGAGATACTCAATGACAGGGTATATATCCTGAACCGCTGGTCAGAGCACTTCCACACCCTCTACAGCACTAACCGTACAGTCCAGGAGGCAGCTATTGGATCGTATACCACAACAGCCACCTAAGATGGAACTTGATGATGCACCCACACTACAAGAGACTGTAAACACCATAGAACAGCTGAAGACAGGAAAGGCTGCAGGAAAAGATGTTTTCAACCAGAGATATGAAAGAGAGGAGGCCTAGCATTGCACACCAAACTCCTCGAGTTCTTCGTTTGCTGCTGGGAGCGAGGGAAACTTCCAAAAGACCTCCGAGATGCAGCCATCGTCACCTTGTACAACAACAAGGGGGGGGGAGTCTGACTGCTTAAACTACCGTGGGATAGCTCTGTTCTCCATTGCTGACAAAATCCTTGCTAGGGTGTTGTTAAACAGACTGGTGTCCGCCATTGCAGAATAACATGCTCCAGAGAGTCAGGGTGGCTTCAGAGCTAATAATGAAACAACTGACATGGTGTTCGTCCTGAGACAGATACAGGATCAATGCCGAGAAAAAAACAAAGGAATGTAGATCATATTTGAGGACCTGGTGAAGGCATTTGATACGTTTAGCAGAACTGGACTGTGGAAAATCCTTGTAAAGCTCGGCTGACCTTCTAAATTCCTTACCATGGTCATCCAACTACATGAAGACCAGCATGGTCAGGTCAGAAATAATAACGAACGGTCACAGACCTTCCCCGTTGCAAATGGCGTGAAACAGGGGTGAGTTTCGGTCCCCACACTGTTCTCTATCTTCTTTAGCATGATGCTCCAAAAAGCAACAGAAGACCTTGATGACGAAAATGGCATCTATATCCGATTTCGTACTGATGGCAACCTCTTCAACTGAACGCAATTTCTTGCCCACACTAAGATCTTGTAAAAACTGATTAGAGAACTTCAATTTGCATACGACGCCCCCCCCACCTTGTTGCGCACACGGACGCTGCCTTACAGCTCGTAACATCCTGCTTTGCAGAAGCTTGTCAGTTCTTTCGTATTGAGGTCAGCCTAACGAAAACTGGTGTTTCACTAGCCACCTCCCAAGGAAGGGTACGGGGCACCAAACATCTTGATTGACTAGACAAAGCTGAACATAGTCCACCAGTTCACATAACTGGGCTATGTGATATCACATGATGTCAAGATGGACACAAAAGTAGACAACAGACTGGATAAAGCAAACTTCGCTTTCGGCATATTCTATAAATGAATCTGGCACAACGCCAGCCTCATTAGAGATACAAATAACAGCGTCTACAGAGCATTGATACTGACCACCCTCATATATGGCACCGAATCCAGGGTCACCTACAGCTATCACCTATGCCGCCTTGAACGCTTCCATCAGCGCTGTATCCGCACCATCCTCAACAAACACTGGAGTGACTTCGTCGCCAACTCTGAAGTCCTCAAACAAGGAGGGATGAACATAGTTGAGGCCATGCCCTTGAAGACGCATCTTCGCTCGGACGGGCACGTGCCCAGGATGGAGGATCATCGTCTGCCAAAGAACGCACCGTATGGTGAGCTGTCAAACTAGCCACCGTGATAGAGGGACACCTGGAAAGAGATATAAAGACTCCTTAAAAAAGACCCTCACCACGTATGGCATCGACCACCGCCAATGGGCATCACAAGCTGTTGACCGTGAAAGCTGGCGACGTACTGTGCACCAGGCCGCTGACACATTTGAACAAATCAGACGGGCCATCTTGGAGGAAAAACGATGGCGAAGAATAAACCGGGAACCATCGGCAACACACAGCACAGGCCAGATATTTTCCTGCAGCCTCTGTGGATGGACGTGCCTGACACGTATTGGGCTTGCGAGCCACCAGAGCGCGTGCAGTAGACAATGACATCCCCTTCCTAATCTACGCAAGAGAAGTGAAGGCACCTTTATACTTAGATATATCTTGCCCTACTAAATCATGTTGTCCGAGGTGTACATGCATACCATCGTCCTCTGAGAAGTTAATCATGCCTGACCTAGTAGTTCAGTTTTGAACTTGAATCGACAGGGCAGTAATCCCTGTTAGCTTATGTTGATGCAGCTGTAAATAGATATCAATATCAAATGGGTGTTTAACCATGCTAGCTATCATTATATATTGGGCAGCTAACCATACTGAATCATTTCGTCCCAGCTTTATGCCATTTTATTTTGGGATGTTGACCTTTATGGCTCCAGCCGTTCCTGTTGTAAATGGATAGGAACATCCGCTGGGCGTTTATACTTTGCGGTCCAGGTCATTCCAGCTTTAAATTTATGCCATCATATGCTGTGCAATTTAATCTGTTGTATCCTGGTAACCTAGCTGTAAATGGACTCAAATCACAATGATTAATTCCAGTTCAGGTCCAACGAATTAATAACCAGTCTATTATGTGAGCATTTTTTCTCTCTTAATTTAGTTGGTAATACAAGAGATGGATTTATACATTATTCCTATTAATTATAAATAAATTAATGGTTTATTGCTTTGAATATGAGCATTATGGTACGGTTGTCTGTATGTATTTCGACGACATTCTACAGTGAGTAATGAGGCATTGATTTTAATCAGGAAGCAAGATCGGTGACCGATTGCATGTTACGTTGCTAAAACTCCTGACTCTCATAAAATAGTTAATATTTAAAGGTACTTAAGATCAACAAATGAATTTTAATATTTGGAAACAACGAAAAATTTATCACTAAGAAATAAATACAGACAACATATATGAAAAATAATTGTGAGCCGAGTCCAAATCGCTAGTACAGCACTCATTTATTGCTTCACTGTCTTTAGCATGGCACAAAATGCAGTCTTATGGATTGAAACCTTCAGCACTAACCCTCTGTTGTACATAAAATCGATTCGAGGGTTCGCTTATTGTAGATGTACACTATTCAACCAGTATACGACATGTTTTACGACATTATTATTGGAAACAGAATTGATTTTGACCATAACACGAATGAGATAAAATATTATATTCAGAAGAAGTGACTTCGTTGAATTGGTAACGTTCATAACGGATATAGTGAGCTAGGCATGTAGCCTTATTGCATATCAGTAAAATAATCTATAATAAACATGACTTTCAAACTGGCATGCTTTAGCACAATAATTGGCAAATTTGTTTTTAAAACTTCTTCTCAAAATGAGACCTGAGCTGTTATCATAGCTAGCTACAAACATGTATTCATGGAGACATGTTTTGACACAAAAGCACCGATCAGTGCCGAATTGGATTTAGAAAATTCAAAAAAACCTGAGCAATTTGCATGTTTTGCTTACGAAACCTTACATGTTAATATTTTAATCACCCTCACCCTCCAAGAATTACATAGGGTGGTAAAGCAAACGTCCCTACATATTTGATGTATCCTAGTCGATGTAACTACGATATTTTTTATTTTGCACCGTTGACTCTGCGCTTTGCTCATAAGGATTGGACCCAAATATTATAACCCCCTCGCTGATTGCATTTACATCGACACTCTATGTTCCAAATGGAGGCAAATATCCAGAGACTTGTTTAGGAGCTGGAGTGGTTAAGGATATACGGAAATGCCGAAGGTACCACAAAAATCTACGGTAGGCATGGAAATAATGACTAATCTGAAACAGTGTAGCTTCTTTTTAGATCAGAATACTTTTATGCAGGTTTACGTTTTGCAAACGTTTTAATGTTCAAGGATACATTGATTTTCTTTCGTTTTCAAAAACTTATATCATTCAAAACTCTTTTGGAATCTGTTTAAAAACCTTGATATGAGAAATAAAAACAAAATTGTATAATGTCTCATGTAGGGCGAGATGCAGTTGAATCAATTTATAAAAGTCAGTCAACAGGTTGTTATAGGCAAAGCGACAAATTTAGATTAATGACCCCCAACTTTGTCATTCTTGAGGAGTCAATCTTTTCTTGCACGAAATATACACAAGGTTGAGGAGTCATTGTGATTAGTTATGATGGGATGTATAGTAATATTAATGAAGGCAGATTGACTGTATTTATCTTTAGTACTGTTCGTCATGATGTTATGGAAATGCACATGCATCATGTATGCTGGCATATATGAATCTTGAAATTCTTATTTCTCTAATTATTAACAGAATTTGAAAAAATACATACGTGTAACAAGAATAGTTGTTTTTCCTTTCTCTTGGGAATTTTCGCAGACTGTAAAATTTCCACTATCTATAAAAGTGACATTTAGTAGCAGAAAACTGAAAGTATTTAGGCTCGAGTTTACCATGTGTATTCGACCAGCATAATTTCTGGAAATAAATGTATTCCATGGATCGTACGTCAACACATTAGTGTAATGTAGATTGCTGGTGTAACCAGAGAAGTTGATTTCCAACGTCTTGTTTCCATCCGTTGAGGTTTTATTGATGCGCACCGTTGCATTATCTTCTTGAGTATATAGCTCTGATGTAAAAGCTACAGAAATAAATAATAGATATTGAATATGTTTAAAATATGTTATTATTCAATTCATTGCTGGATATCTAAACTGTCGATGCCAATTGATATGTATATGTAGATATACCTATTAGAATTGTTATTTAAATACATGCATTCATTTTGTCTTCATTGAAATGAATATCGTTTACTATCTGATTATGTACAAGTGAAAATTATTAAACATTTCTTTTTGAAATTGTTAACCATTAATCTGGTATGCTAACTGTATCTGTTTTCAGTTTACTAAAAGGTAAATTTAAATCATCTACAGTTTGTCTATCACATTAAATTAAAATTTGGTGTTCAAAAGTACATATCCATTATGTACACGTTCTTAAACGTTTACCAGAAACGTCTGTGAAAAAAGGTAATGATTACAAAAAAGTAGCTTGGAAGTCGGGAATACCTAGCATTGCAATTCCTACAGCCCAACATATTTCCTTGACTACTACTACTGTTACTACTACTATTAAAAATATGATGACATGAAAACATGAACCCATTTACATCTTGCAATTATATCATTATTTTGCTGTTGCATCTGTATTGCATTTAAAAAGTTCATGTATTGGTGAACCTGTACAAATTTGATGGAAATTTAATTTAAACACTACCTTAGTTACTATATGAGGACACTATATTATATAATATTTGAATACACTATATGATATACTATATGATACTAATATCTTATATATTTAAGGACATTGTATGTGTACGAGTATTTAATTCAAGTGATATTTTTAGTTCAGTGTGATATCAAAGAAGGAAGTATTTGCATTAAATTAATGACAGATTCATTATTTCGTAAGTTTGATAGGTATTTTATGATATTGTTAAATTTGGGACTAGAAATTAATATTAAAATTCAGATTTTATTTTATCTCGGTATGTGTGTGTGTGGCAAATTGAATTTAAAATTCATGAGGTAATTTCACACATTTTCAAGAGAAATACTGAAGTGATGATATATTATTGAACACTTGTCTATCCGATTAAGATGTTAGTGTGTGTAAATAAATGAATGAAAGAATATGTTATTATTATTATTATAATTATTTAGTAAATCGTATGAATAAAATCGATAGTAATACAAGGTTTTGAATTGAGTGCACTTATCTATCTATCCAAAATCTATCTATCTACCTACCTACATATCTACCTACCTACCTATATATATTTATCTATCAATCTATTTATTTATTTATCTATCTATCTATCTATCTATCTATCTATCTATCTATCTATCTATCTATCTATCTATATATATATATATATATATATGACACATCTGTCTTCTCTTTATATAACGTTGTTAAGGGGATGCTTACTTATCCTGACAGTTATATTATATTGTTGTGTAATTTCATCCTGGCATTTATTACTTGAAGAACCAATATTTCATAAATCTTTTGACATATATTAAAATGATGTATTACAGTAATTCATCCATGTACCTTTATCACATTAATTCATTTCGGGACGTTTTATGACAACGTTGTAATTAATAAAATTAAAAATCAAACAGTGAGTTTGTACTTACAGCAACGTAAGAACAGTTCAGCAATTACTCAAAGTCCCTGGTTTCATAATTTTTTTTACACACACACACACACACACACACACACACACACACACACACACACACACACACACACACACACACACACACATACACACACACACACACACGCATGCTGGCGCGCATCTTAGAAAACAACAAAATTGTTCTTTTCGTGACTGCATAGATCAATTCTAACTAAACATATATTTTCTGGTGGGTTTCAGGGTTCCAATAAAAATTACAATAGGTTCCAAAGAATGTTTGTTTCAGTTTTGTACAGTCTGAAAACCAATTCTTGAAACATTAAATGTGATCATTTCGTAACATCTTACAAGTGAGAAAATAATATTCAGATTTAAAAAAGGCCCAGTTCTTTAATTATGTATTTGCACTTTAGAAATGTAGTACAAATATTTTACTTTCAAATACATATATGATATTATCTTAGTAAATTGAAGTAGTATATTTGATCGACGAAATATATAACGATCTGGTTTGAAATGATAAATAGCTTATAAACACGGCTGTACTTGAATAGTCGATTACAACTCATTATTTAGATAAACAACCGATTCGACTCTACATGATGCTGCACATTATTTACAGTAAATAACCTATTCATCTGTACATCATGATGCTTCTTTCAGGTATGATTCATTTCATACGGTCAACACTTAACTCACTTAACTCAGCAGCTATTGTGACGCCTTGATCTGAAATTATTTATAATTGAAATGATTCTTTGTTAAACATTACTACCTTGACTTACCATTTGTATGATCAATTCCAAACAACACGAGAAAAAGGCATATCTTGGTTACGGTCTCCATTATTTTGAAACGAGATCTCGCTCCACTAAATTTTCAAACGGTGAAAATGTATTGATGAATCTCACAGAGCAGCCAGGTCTGTTATACTGCAGTCAATATTACCGCTGTTAAGGAAAAGATGTTAAACAATTCTGTATCTGAGTCATAGTCCTATGAATTAAAATCATAACAATAACAAATACAAGTTTGAGGAAGGAGTGTTGATCAAAATATTTCGGGAGGAAAGGAAAGAAAGCAGATTGATTTTCGGTTGAACGCAGCAAAACACAACTGTAGTAAAGGTTGTGACAGAAGTTTTAGATTTTGAAATATACCAGTCAAGTTAAATAGAGGATACGATTTAGTTAGATAACTTGACCTCCTTGCTACTATATCGAATATTGCGCCAGATAAAACGAAACAGCAAACAAGACTAGCTCCTATATGATTTATCAAATACTAATAGAATCATAATTTGTATTTCCATCAGACTTAAATATTTCTAATAGGTTCGAACGTTGAAATGAAATTTAAAAGCTTTCTTCCACAAAGGACTGATCCATATACTGATGTTAGTAAGGGTAATTAAAGATCTGTGTGTGTGTGTGTGTGTAGGAGAGAGAGAGAGAGGGAGAGAGAGAGAGAGAGTGAGAGAGAGAGAGAGAGCCACTCTGATTAACACTGTTCGTAAATGCTCTCTGAATTAAATACCTAGAAAAAGAAGAGCAAGATATAATTTTATACCATCTCAATCCACCTAGAAATTATAGAACTGGGTGGTAACAATGCAAAATTGAACGTGAAAAGAGAACGAGCTACCTTCAAATACTAAGCATATTTAGTTATTTGGGGTGGAAAGGGGTTTAGGGTGCTCAAGAAGGTAGGCGAGGACTTTGTTAGACAGAATCTTTGAAAGGGGTCTGCCCGCGTGGGAGGTTGTGCTTCTACGCCTTTAAAGTTTCCTTTATTTGAAGCATTTCCAGAGCAAAGTTCTTACAATCTAATGGTGAAGAGATTGTACTTGTTTCACGCTCAATATTGTTAGGCGTCCGCTGACTTAACCTCTTTCACCCCCGTTCTAACCTGCCAAAGATAAATAAGAAAAACTAAATAAATAAATTTATTTACTTCTCAAACAGCAGGCACGTGCATTGATTCAGGCAATCTAGATATGCTTTCGTATAAAAATCGTTACGACCCATAACTGATAAGCTGCAAGCGTGCCAGTCAACTCGTAGAAATATTTGTGTATACTTTAACTGTCAGGCATCAATGAACTTACTTTGGGGCAAATACTGAACTGCTTTTTAATTAATACGAAATTTATAAATTACACATATTAACGAGTACTGATATATTGCTCTATTGTTTCTAACCAGAACATGTACATAGGAGTGGTCCTTATTAACAGTGTTATTGCATTTGTGAAGCCGCGGATGTTTATTATACAATTGTGAAACTGTCAATAATAAAAATAATAATAATAATAATAATAATAATAATAATAATAATAATAATATAAATGAAAGTGATAATATCTTCAGTAACTCAAGTACGCTTCTATTGCAAAGTTCAAAATAATACTAAAATGTATTTTAATAAAGTAAAAATTACTTTATTGAAATGAAAATCTTATTAGTTCATCTATGAATACAAACATCTATAAAAAAGAACATCCCTCTCTAAATAGTCTTTGTGTAATCGAGTTAATAGCTTAAGAAGATCACACGGACAAAGACAAAGATTAACCAACGGACGGACTTACGAGACAATGAATGGAAAGGGCTTTATGACGATGTACATACTCCAAAGAGGGAGGGACTGGATGAATGGGATGAATAAATAGCAGCAGGAAATGGAAATGAAACTAAATCTTCACTGAACGTAAAATATTGTTGTAGAAGATAATTATTATACAATGTCACTGAAAATAATGCATTTACAATGTCACGTGTACCAGGCTCCTGAAACTATTAAAACACATCATGGAAACAATCTTCATTAGACAATGGATCCCAAACAAAAGATGTAAATGAAATAGCAAAATTAATATGAAATACACCCTATTAGCATGAAGAGAACACGGAATTCCACCTTGCACTGCTGCAGTAAATTGTCATGTTTGAGGTTACCATACACCCCCCCGACAAAAAGAGCGTATCAAAGTAAAAGAAATTCATAAAACTGTATGGTTAATATTATGGAAAATTAAATTCTAATATTCATTCTTTTGGCTCCCTTCCTTTATCTATTTGCATCTTATTTACTTGCTAATGTTATTTGAAATGAAGAGCTGGAAGTAAATAAATTATTATACTCACCTATTTAAATGTTTCTTACACTATATACCATTTTTATATCAGTGTGCGAAAAATCAAAGGTTAATTTGGCCCTAAATGATAAAGTGGCATAAGCAGTTGTTGCTTGGCTTGATGTTAGTATTGAGCAAAAGAAGAGAAAAGGAAATAAATATTGTAGATTTCAATAGAAGTAATGAAAGATTTAATCTACCTCAGGTCATTATCACAATGGCAGAGAAGCTTTGAAATTATTTTAATCCTTTTACTGTCTCGCTTTATTAAATACCTTTGTCGGCCGAACCTGTTACTAAAAGGCGTGCATATTTATGCGTAAATATAAGTTTTGCATTGTTGTGTCGATATGATTGGACACACACGCACACGCTTGCAAACACACACACACACACACACACACACACACCAGATAAAGTATGGGTCATACGTTCATCAAAATATTTCAAAAAATGTTATTTCCTTCAGTTAATTCTCTATACAAACATACAAAAGTTACACAAAATAAATGTCGCGTGTGTAGTCTCTGAGTCAAACACACCAGTTGTAGAGCATGCCACTGATAAACTAAACGATAGTCCTGTGTTAAATAACGTCAAATGTTTATAAAGCTATGCGGTAAATGTATAATTGTCCACCATTTTTAAATGTGTGTTGGAATAGTATATCATTATTCTCCGGTTTCCTGTCTAACTCAAGCGCACTGTTACGTCATACGTTTCGCAGTAGGAGTCAGTTTATTTGTAACATGTTATTTGTCTTATAGCGGGAAATATAATAAGTTGGCGATTGTTGTCCCTCTATCTGAAACTAATCTATGTTTATCATATGTATGGGTCTCTGCCCTATTTCAATACATGTAATGATTAAAGAACACTATCTTTTTTGTAGTAAGACGATATACGAGAATTAAACTCACCCAAGCCAATATTATTGCTGTGGCAGAGGGATCTAAATCGACGCAGAACGCAGAACGAAAACTAGAAACGGTACTCAAGTTCATAAATTCTTTTCACATCCTCTTTAAATTACTCTTCAGTTTTGCCAGTGACGAAATAAACGTTCATGCATTTGTAGGAAGAAAAGGAATGTACTGTTCAGTCTCGATGAGAAAAGGAAAAACAAAATGTATTCTTGTTTCACACATGTATTCCTGACATTTTCTTTAAATAACAGTAGAAGGAAGTTCGCAAGAATAAATAAAAATTCATGTTGCATGTACATTTGCATAACAACATGACGGACAGATATACAGATAAATACCACAAAACATCAGTTAATTGTCAGCTCCTAATGACGTACCAAAACGAGTTCCCAGCCTCGTTTGTAATTCGTGTAAGAAAGATTTTTCTAATGGTACGCCAGTATTTAAACCTTTTGCATCTTCATGTATTTAATATTGAAATAAATTTGACATGGTTGTCGGCAGTAAGCTTATGAAAATGACACAGTTGAGGGTCACCAGGTTTGTTTGTTATATTGGTTATAAAACCCTCATGGAAGAAATCTCAAATTTATTACATTTAGTTCTGACTCCATGAATCGTTTTTACAATATTGTATTTCATTCAATCATCTATGCTCTAAAACTACACTGCAGAAAGATGTTGAATGGTATGGAATTATGGAAAATTCATACGTCACCATTTTTAAACTTAAAAGTATATTTTGAAAACGGAACGCACGAATAAAAGTATAATGAACCAAAGCAAGGTCTGATGATTCAGAGAAGCCACCATGGTTTTGGGGTCTCTCTTCAAAGTTTCCTGGTTGGTGGAAAAGAGGTAAACTATGCAAACGGTTAGTACATGTGAGATTTTTTAAAAACTTTATTTTGATTAAACAAGTAGTTTTAGTATCAGGTCAGCAGATGTATGTAATGAGTTTTGGTTTCACGAGCTCTAGGTTATTGTCGAGGGTGTGATGGCTGGTAGAAGTTTGGCTTGGTGTTTTGGAACGTTAGTAGGGTTACATGTAACTAAATTAGTGAAATATTCCGTAGGAAGTAATGGAAATAGCTTAGGTGTCATTTTGAAAAGGTTTATAAAATAAATTTAAGAATTGTCTAAATCCGATTGTGCAGTGATAGTTGATTTTGTGTTAATACATGTCCGTTTGAAAGCCACATTAAACTTAGACGCTTTTATTTATTCCGTATAATCACTTGTTTAACCGCAACATTTCTTTGAGAAAGTTAATAATTAAATTAATTCGTTTACTTCGGGATGTAATATTTTATGGTTTTATCCTTTTTGTATACTTCTACTGTAAGGAAAACCCAGCATCGAGTTTACACACAACAGAAGGTTAGAGGTGAAAGTTTTAAATCATTAGGCGGAAGTTTATCCCAGGTTCCATGCAGCGAAGTGAAGACGTGTACTTTACTCACGCTGAATGTGATTCCGGTCCAGAGCACGTTAACTGCCATTTACAGATCGGTGAATAATATTCATCAGCGTTACTAGCTAACAGGAAATGAGATATATTTAAAGCTTGGATGACTTAATATAATACGTTTAAACGTCGATATGTTGTTGATATCGATTTAGAGCTGGGTCGACAGCATCCATCAAGAAAAACAGTCCATGGAATTTTTGGATTAAGCAAGGTTGACCCCCCAGAGGATGCTACTGTCCAGTAAGGTTAGGTGCCTGATGAATCATGGTAGCTATTAGCAGCTAAGACATCTGCATGCAGTAACGCTAATTGTCCAACGGACGCTAGTACTACCTTAACGCTGATACGTCTGGGTTCAGCAACATTGTTAGCAGGATAACTAATATAATTGTTTGGAATCATGTGATGGACATTGCAGGTTCCCAGCTAAAAAAATTCTTCAGAATAGACTCAGTTTTTACCGCACAATGCTACATATCTAAACACTTGACATCTAGCTTCGCACTAGTTTGTCTTAAACATACAACAAAATACAGACACAAATATGGACTAAGTTTGATTGCTTTCCGTTCTGAAAGGTATGAGCATAAATTTATTAAATATATACGTATTTTTAGTCATCATCACTGTCATGAAACATCACACATGTTTGACGGCAAGTACGCAAGTCTTTGATCTGAAACCTACGTCGGTGGTATTTGTTCGGGCTATTAGAAGCAATCTGGAATCATTTCATAATTGACAGATTGATTGGTGTTAGTCTCACATCGACACATAATAGGCTATACGTCTGAGGAAATCGTTGGAAAGTGTTTAATCAGTTCTTACAGATAAATACTTTGCATAATTCATCAGATCTTTTATTGACTTGACATTATTTATTCCATAAAAGCTCATATCGACATGATTATCCCAAACATATGCAGATTGTGTTTAAAAACCCAGGTTTTATAGCCAGTCAGGTTTGACTTTCACTAAATGTATATTTATATACCTTTTGGTAGGTATATATTTAGTAGATTTCAACAAGTCCAGTTCTCTTAGTAACAGCTACTTAGTCACATGGTGACAATCCGGTAGTGATAAATATATTCGTTAAATTGTTACAGGAAAGGGGCCCATATAGCATAAATTCCCTTGATAAGATTAATTAAACATATATCGGACTATATCGTGATACTTGTTTGCACACGCATGTTAATGCCATGTATCAAAATATATGATGATAAGGAATAAGTTAGTTGCAAATATTTGAGGAATAAAAAGGGCCGCCATAAGGGCAACTGTTGTTGTCCATTTATGTACTTTGGGAATGATTTATTTCATTCCCATTTAATCTTATATGGTTGATCTGGCGTTCGATACAGTTGTTCGATCTGTGATTACATATCGTAAATATTCCGCATCGTACACTGTGCACGAAACTACTTTTTCGACTTAAATATTCAATAATGGACCACTTATAAACATCGAGAATGAGTTAGTATTGTACATTTTAAATTATCAAACAATATCACATTTGTAAGTTTAAGAAATAGTCATTTTGGGTGATAATAGACACTGGGAATAATGCGTGAATACCGTAAGTAGGTACCAGCAGGTTATATGTATTTCACGGTATCTAGTTCTTAACATGTATGCTTAAATTATCACTTTAAATTCAACGCATCAATAATGTCTTGCATTAAATGAAAAAGAAATAGAGTGTTTGAAAATAGTGTAAATGCATAAGTTGTCTGTATTAAACTGCATGTGTCTAATAAGTGTTAGTCTGTGAAATTTGCCCTGTTTGGAAGTATAGCGTTTATACAGTAAGTAGGATGCAATAAAAAGGGCCACTTAATGGTCGAAATCCCATGTTGTATTTGTGAAATTAAGGAATTATGCACTTGCTTGTCAATTCAGAATAAACCCTTTCAAACGTCATATACAACTTTTTTAAAATTAAAAGCTACAGAATAAATCCATAACTGCAATGCAGTTAGATCTCTGACGCAACTGCACGGTATATATCTGTGCCTAGGTACTACCACGAACATTAGGGTTGTTCAAGATATTTCACAAAACGCCAAGTGTCTAATGAATTTGTTAAAAAAGGATACATTACAAATATTTGATAGAATGTATAAATAAAAAGGAGATATGAAATAAATACAAAGCCATCTAAGATGTAATTCTCTTTATTTGGTGTATGATTGATGGATTTTATTTGGTTTATAGAGAAATATACATCTTGGTCTTATATCGAATGTGCACCAATAGTAATCTGCTAACTCTATTTGCATATCAGATTCTGAACTTCAGAGGATTATTGAAAAAAGGCGCCGATAACATTTTTAAAAATAATTATTTTATATATTGCATAGTGTATTACTTGCACTTTCAGAAGGTTGTATTGTCTAGTTTAACAAAATTATTTTACCACTATTTTAATTATTGCAAAGGATAGCGTAATATAAACTAGTTCAGGCTAATTGTCTGAGCGCATACGAGTAGCCATTATGGTTAGCTGTATGTTTAAAAAATGTACAATTTTCTGAGTACAATATGCAAAGAAATGTCAACTACATTAAATGAATGTAACACAGAGGTATGCCAGCATTTTCCCTATTGTGTATGTTGCAAATACAAAGAAATTTAAATGACACCTGCCACTCTCAGAAGTACATAATAACTGTAGAGTGCCAGTTCCGAGGTGGGGGAAATTCCAACGCAGGGTTGTTACACATTCTGTTCACCCGCTCTGTACAAACACATATGTAGTTTGGTCGATTAGTATAATTTATGGGGGAACTGTATGGTATACTTCTAATATGCGTAACATGAGTTGAGATATACCACAAATGTTATAAACAATATATTAGAGCTTGTGGACGACTTCGAGGGTATCATTTAATATCTTTCTTTGTCCAATAGTGTTATTCAGGACTAAATGATTTTTTCCCTGATTTGTTTTACTTTTTCTAAATTACCCCTAAGGTAGACTTTCTTAAGGTAGCAGTGTTATTTATAACGAAAACGTCTTTACGCCGTTTCTTGTACCTTATGTAGATACTCTTGCATAATTGGCCGATGCAGGAATTGAAGCTCAACGGTAATTTGTTAGATTTCTCCGCCGCAAATCCACATGTTTATTCCATACATGTTGATATTAATTAAACACCTTTAAACTTGTGGTACGTCATAGTCTACTTTCAGTGAACTTTAACCATTCAGTGGTTGAATATTTAAGCAGACTTCTTTAAAGCAATTTCTCTCAGTTATAGCTACTCCGTCACACCGTAACATTCCTGTAGTCACGAACTTATACGTTATTAAATTGCACACATATATCCATTCATATTGCTAACAGTTACATAGTCATCAATGTATTCGTCAATATATTGCAGGAAAGGGACCCATATAGAAATAAATCACTTGGTAAGATTAATTAAACATAAATCAGAATATATCATGATACTTGTCTGATCGGCCTGTTTATGAAAAGTTAAGAAGTATATGAAATTACTTGTTAAGGTTAATAAACAAAGATATCGGATTATACGATGATGATATATGCTTGTATACGTACTAAACGTTTTGGATATCAAAAGATAAGCCGGATTTGAAATCACTTGTTTGTAAATATCTGAGGAATACAAATATTAAACTTTGAGAACGCAAATAATATAACTAAGTAGTAAACTTTGTGGTATAATCTGAATGTTGGTAACATGAGTATCAAGCTACAAGAACTTCGAGTTTATAATGTGATATTTTTCATTGTCCATTAGATTGCTAAAGAGTACCATATGTTGTTTTTACTGATTCTTTACCATTTTTTCTAAATGACCTCCAAAGTACATTTTCTGAGGATAGCTGTGTTATTGATAGAAAACAGGTGCTTTAGCTGTTGGTTGTACTTTAGACAGATGATTTGTCATTACTGGCTCAGTTGAAATACAACGTTTAGTAGGTAGACTTGTCCAATAACGTACCTATTAGAAACTTAAGGTAAATCTTAATAAAACTGAGGTAATGGTTTCCAGCAAGGACGGATACTTTAGGTTAGCTCGTATTATATGAAATTGGTAGTTTTAATCTGATAAAGATGAGTTTATTTAAAATTGTAGCATTACACTTTTTTCATTTTGTCTTTATTCCTCTTGAGGTATGTGTTGTAGTGAAGTTCATGATTCAGAAGGAGTGCATGATAATATTAGCAAGTTTGGTAAGATTTTTTCGACTGCGTTTGGGTGTGGGCGAGGCATGAAATAACCAAAGATTGGGGAACTAGGAGACTTTTATCCATATGTTAAGTAGTAGATGCAACGATATAGATACACGAAACTGGCACACAGAGGGGAATAGTACAGACAGACTGAGTTTGTTCTCTTCAAAATGGATAAAAGAAAACAATTATAAAAATATATTTACCTGCACTAACTGTTGTACTTGTTATGCTCACATCTTTGTTTTGTATGTGTGCATGCAATTTGTACCTCTCATCTGTCCGCACTAAATATTACTGTCCAGCTTGTAAGTTACAATAAATTAAAGATTTTGTGAATTAAATGGTGTACAATAAGAGTATAAGCCTTAATCAGAAGTCGGTCGCTTCTAATATAAGATTTTCTATTAAGATGCTGTTGACAAATCGTAAATACGAATCTTCGTCGGAATCTGTGTGTTCCCTTAAGGAGGTATTATAAAAGAATTTTTACTATATTTGGATTGTAAGTTCAAGATTGAAATCAACTGACATGACGCTTAGAGTTGACTATATTTTTTTAAATAGGAAGTGTGACTAAAAACCTGGTACCTTATGAAATGCTTTCCGCTTCCTTTGATCGACATTCGTTCTGCTTAAGGGTTAAGAATGTGTACAGTTTTAAAAATAATAATGTTGATGAAAAGGTATCTGATAGCAATAACATTGAATTCGGTGCATATTTAGAACCTACATCTCTTTCTCTTTTCACAAAATCATATAGAGCTAACTTCTACTTAGCTGTATTCACGAATTCACCAATTGCTCAAACATAACGCTTCACTGCTAATGTGTTTTCATAATACGTTCTGATCCGTTTAATATGTAATAGGGTAGAGACAAATGAATTACGGGATAATGGAGAAAAAAAAAGGAATCAACAAACAAAAACCAAACAATAAAACAGAAACAAACATCTAAATAATCCCCACGTTATTAAGGTATTAATGAATAATTTAGACTTGAACGTGGTCCTAAGCTACACTTATGGGGAATTCCGAAAACTATACACATGTAATCTATATCTTAATTAATAACATTATAACAGAAAGGTAGGTAACTAAGAACTAATATCGACTAGACAAAATCCGATTTAACTGACTTAAACCTTTTTCACGAAGAAGTCTTACTGATGCCGAATTAGAGGTGACTATGACTGCGGCCAGTCCTGGTGTCTCAGTCGTAGTCGTTGATGTACTCATGTAGATCAATATATATTATATGGATGCATATAGCATATTCACACATGAATAAACACACGCTTATATATATATATATATATATATATATATATATATATATATATATATATATATATATATATATATATATATATATATATATATATATATGCATATAGATGTATACATATATACACATATATGTATATATATATATATATATATATATATATATATATATATATATATATATATATATATATATATATATATATGCACATACATATAGATGTATCCATATATGCATACATATATTTATATACGTACATAAATATTGACGCATACATATGTATATGTACATAAATATTGATGTATATATATACACATATAGATATATATGTTCACACATTTAGATGTATTCATATATACACACATATATATGTACATACCTATAGATGTATACATATGTACACACACACACACACACACACACACACACATATATATATATATATATATATATATATATATATATATATATATATATATATATATATATATATATATATATATATATAAATATAAATATACATATATATACATAGATAGATATATGTATACTGATATACATGTATGTATTCATATAGATATTTGCATATATGCACATATATACATATATGTATACATATCGATGTATAGATATGCATATACAGTCGAACCCACTTATCTCGACCTCGGTTAACTCGCCAACCCTATTAAGTCGACGTTTTTGAAGTGGAACCGCCAAATTCTCTCTTTGTCTTAGCATTTTCTCATCGGTTATGTCGATTCTTTTATGTCGCCGAACCCTAATATCTCGAGCACAAAAGAAGGCCAAATTTGCCACTTAACGTCGGTTATCTCGATCCCCATGACCAATCGCTTTGTTTGTATCGACAACCCCATCTTAGCAGTGCATTGTTACATCATAATCTGCTTATGCTGACATCTGGGCCGAGTACTGCATGCTGTGACAGTCAATCATGCTACCGTACTATACCTACAACTGGCCGACTTCTGAAGACGCGATAAAAGTTACGGTTACAGAGACTTAAACTCCGCAAGAAGAAATAGCAAACAACAAATAAACAAGTTTTGCCTAATTAAAAATAATTATTTATTTCTCAAGATACAGGAGTGAAAGAATCCCTATATTGGGTGTTAACTTATGCTACAGTAATATATACGGTCCAATATTGCCAGGTGTTGACTCGTGTAAGTTTCTTTCGTGGGAATGGAGATCCTATTTTGCAAGAACATGGTCTTTTGATAGTAACCGAGTGTACGATACTTTTCAGAGCTGTGTCAGAGTGAAATGACTCGCGAATTTAATTTTGACACTGGTTAGCTTTTTGTAAAAACGAACTACACCCGGCACGTTTTTGTGATTTTGTGAGCGATCTTTGTGTTTGCAATGTTGGAAAATATAATAAAGGTTTGTATCGAGAATCGACGGTGGTTTGTATTGTATACTGGTAAATCTCTGCTGTTAATTGGTGCACATATGCCTTTTGTTGTTAGCAAACATGTATGTACATTTTTATAGCATGCCGATCGCTTCATCAAACAAATCGCAGCAACGCTGTTGTGTAAAAAAACCTCCAAAAACACGTGCATGTACATTCTCATTTATTAACGCACATCATGTACATAAAGAAATTTCAAGCACATGTTAATATATTGCCGCCATATTGGTTTTCGTTTATCTCGATCATCGGTTATCTCGACGCTTTTTGGCAAACCCCTAGGCCGGCGACATAACCGGGTTCAACTGTATGTATATGTATATACATGATTTGTTTAATTTTAAATAGCTTTCCATTAAATATAATTAAATTGTGTTGACAAAAATATTTAAATATTTGGATATTTTTATTTCTTTATTTATTTGTTGGATCTTGCATCATTTGTACAAGAATGCCTCGTTTGATGGTTGATTGATTGATCGAGGATTTTATAGTGCATTAGGTGTGTTAGATTCTAAGAAGGATAATGTGAGAGAAAGGGTATTATCAAAAGGGTTGTTACCAACTAGCCATAAAGGTACAGGAATACAACAATAATGTGCTGAAATTATATGAAGGTTCCCTATCAAAGAGGATGTAATGGTGTATATAAAAGATACTCAGAGAATAAACGATACATTAAGGTGTTTAGCATACAAATGCTTTTTAAAATACTTAAACGAATCACGCTTACAAGAAATGAAAAATATAAGACACATTTACGGAAACGTAAAGTTCCTTTATATGTGGAACATTACAGTAACGATGGCGTGTAGGCTTGGGATCTAAACAAGCTATTGTGCTTCGCAGTGAAGGGTTCGTTGCAAAACGTAACATACTGAGATTGGTCTTCTCATTTTAATATGCAGGAATAGCTAATGTACTTATGACTAATTCTTGCAATGACTAACTCTTCCCTACAAGACAGTCTAAGGTTGGTTTGATCATGTGGGGCTTGTTATTGATGGCGCGATGCCATGATGGCTTCCACGTACTAAATAAATTTAAAATCAGTGCATTGTGGTTTAAAATAAGATGATTGTAGTGTTAAGGATACGTTAGTAGCGGTATTTTATTATCGATATGTCTGGGTATGAAACATTATACTTTATTATATACAAAATGTTTTTCTCCATTGACTTTAAATTGCTTGAATCATACAGTATTTTTCCATGCAACATTATTTCATAATGCATGACACTTGTATTAATAAATAGTACAGTGAATTAGGAGCTACTTTGTAAACAAACACAATACGCTAATGTAGTAAAGGCTTTATATTTTGATTTAATAGATTTGTTTATGGTTGAACTAAACAAGCCGTTTCGTCCATTTGAAAGTAGAGATGATAATGTAAACCATATAGACGAGTTCTTTGAGTCGCAAATCAAGCTATCAAACAAGTAAATAAATGAACGTGATATTCACATATGAACATGAAAGTCAATGTAATTGAAAGCAAAATTATGATGATTTAAGCAGGTATTCAGGATAAATATTCGTAAATTTTTGCATATAGAATGCGTCAGACTATGACCAGTGCTCTCTAGAGTGTAGAAACTAACATACAAAACCATATTAAGGCCAAGTGCTATCGCATATATATGAGAGGTATGTCATTTAAGAAGTCCGTTAAAACAATTAATTCGAGCAAAACGAAGGTTTTGATAGGAAACAAACGGTATCAAAGCCAACAGGCCAAGTATAATTATGTCCGCTCGCTAAATTGAGTGTCACACACAAGCTGCTTTGCAATTTTCCCCGCTTAAGTATTCATCAGAATGCTCTAAGAGAAAAGAGAGTAAACAAAAGAAGGAAATGGACGAAGATGGAGAGGTCTTCAGAAAATGAAGAACACCTCCCCAACAAGAAATCCAGACCACCAGAAGAAAGTAACAGAAGAACCCGTGTCGCTAAAGAATTTCAAAAGGAGAGGCAAGGAGTAGAAGAAGAAAACGGACTTGTGAAATTTCATTGTGATTTTCAAAAAGGAATATTCAAATGAAAAGTGACGTTAACATTGTTTTCATTATTTTGTATGAAAAAAAAAAACACGCACTCTCTCACACCATTCCAGCTTGATGTGGTTAAGGGTTTTTAATACTGTATATGGGTATAGAATAGAAATGGTGTCATGGATAATATGTTTGTGCGATTTCATCTCCTCTTTTCCTCAACACTCTGCAAAAAGTTTTGGCTGAAGTTCACGCTACCGATCTTGAAGAAGACATGATTATTTCATATCTAACAACATCTGCATCAACCGCAGAGAGAGATCGAAAGAGCGCCAGAGGAAAACTGGTAAAACTGATATGTCGACAGACTAACCAATAGCCATTTAGTCTGTTTAACTTAAACAGTTCACACCCCAATAAGTGCCAGCCATGTCTTTGCATGTGTTGTTGATAAATGGTTCTCAAATAGTTTTTGATATACGAATGTCAATGCACACATATGATATAGTTTCCGAAATTAAAAGTATCTTCTCATCTTGTGGAATCAATTCTTCTAATATACTTTAATATGATTTAAGTCTTGAACATTATAATTGACTGATTGAATATAGCGTTAACAATATGCCGGACCAATATACAGATGGACAGATTAACCAAGGTACGCACGTTCGGATGAAAATATTGAAACTTTATACTTAAGATGGCCCTGATTCGAATCTAGACTGAAGTTTATTGTTGTAGTAAAGAAGTATCGCACAAAGTCAACAAAAGTCCTGCATTTAGCACATCATGTGAGTCACTGTACTGAAACCGTTACAGAAATGATGTGAAAAATAAAACAATGGATCCCAAACAAAGGCAGGAAATGAGATGATATTTAACTTGTAACAAGCACTAATTGGATTAATAAAACATTTATTTAAATATATCATAAACAATACAAATCACAATTCCTTTACAGTAGAGATCAATAATCATGGTCAAAACAAAACATAAAAAATAACAAACTAAAAATAATTAAGCTGCAGAGCTGAAGCAAAGGAATCCTACTCATCAATTTAAACTTTACTACTTACACTATTTTGCTTCAGGGGTTGAAAATTCATGAATGAAATTTGCATTAGAGGATGAAATGTTTTTGTGACGTTTGTTTCGGTTAGAGTTAGATCTAAGCCAGCGTACCCATCAAGGTCCACAGTTAAATCTAATCCAGTTCACCCATCAAGGTCCACAGTTAAATCTAAGCCAGCTTACCCGTCAAAGTCCAAAGTTAAAGAAAAGCAAGCTAAAAGGTCAGCTAAGTCAGCTTAATCTATGGGCCCTTTAGTTTAAGGGGTGCCCACATGTATATGTAAAGTAATACCAAAACCAGAGATGTAACCAATACTTGATTGCACACTACTAATCTTTAGGAAATAATTAAAGATATACAATAAGATCATTACGAGAGGAACTTTGCTAGTTACGTACCAGTACCAGGTAGAAAATAAAAAAAAGTAATTGTGAAAAGCGAGCATATTATCATCATAATTAGTGCAATCAACTAATTCACACAAGGCAAATAAAGATAAAATTATGTCTCATACGAAAGCAAATAAGCAAATGAAGCACATGATGAAATACAAATTAATATATGTGTTCTCGAGTGACATAAGTAAGATTCTAAATAATGTATTCGTGCTGAATTTGAAAGTGACTGATACATCACGTTTAAAAGAAATGATGAAGTTTCATCCGTTTTAACTTCTTTAAGACACATTCCAGCCCTGTTTAGCAAGAGACGAACATGGTAAATTTATTATGGTGTCCCTGATAATCACGCATCCTTCATGTCTCATATAACATTTTGTACGTAGCATTTAAGGACTACCTCCAATTCTTTTTTAAACATGGAATATTATCATACTATTTCCTTATCATGTATAAGCAAATATCATATTCTACTCTTTGAAACTGACTTTTCTGATATTCAGGACGAAAATGTTTCTGAAGAAACAATATTTTGTTGGTCGGCTGTCCTGGTAAAATATCAGAACACTGATTTATTTCCTGCAAACATCGTACATGTTTATAGCAGAGAGACTTATGTGTACCTGATAATAAGCTGACATAATATTGGCAGATTAACTATTCTGTATTCTTCTAAATCAGTAGATTAAAAATATCCTCGAACAATACTTTATATTTTGCATATGCAGACAGATATCTTGCCAGCCAGTCAGCTGACCTAGTAAGGGTTATGACCACTGATTTAGTTCCTGGAAACATCGTTGTTTTTTGACTTTTCATCAATGAATCCTTTTGTACGCTTGCCTAACAAGTTTACAGCATAATGATTACTTTATTAAAACTCGAAAGCGAAATGTCGTGTGCCCCTTGTTCCTTTGAGATGTCTATGAAGCAAGTTTCCCGCAGAAGCTACCAGAAAATTAAAACAGTATTTAACGCGGATAACACATGTTGAAAAAGTCAACTTGATGTAGGTTCACATAGAACATCTATGTTGAATTGGAAAACACTGATAAGCTTCCTTTTGCTTTGAAAATCCAAAGACAGTTTCACATCGGTTCCTACCACGCTTTCTTCTTTTTATTTCTGGAAATATCCGAAAATATGATTGAAACAAAGTGTTATATTTGCATAAAATAGGAATTGATGGAAAGCTATTGCATTAAAATGATACTTTTACCTCATGCTATTTAACAGACTAGTAATTAAGCAAGTAAATGTCTACTATTACCATAACATTTCAAGGGAATGCATTTTGATGTTTCTTAGATGACCAGAAAAACGGTTAATTCAAACTTGATGAGACATATTCAGAATGGGAGGTTGATAAATGCATCACAACGTACTGGGTGTGTGCACGTACCTGTCAGGACTGTTACAAATAAAGTGTTTTTGTTCAAATAAAGTTTATAAGCATTTAAAATTGCAAGTCACCAGTTAACACATGAAGCATTTATGACGAATGACTCCTGCAAGGAGGGTTCTATATCGAGCATTTATACTTCTTCGTGCGTAATATGGACAAACGCAAATTTGTGGAAAAGGTGTAATCCGGCTAAGAAGATCTGGAACCAAGCGCTATAATTTATTTCTTTTTATTTGAAGTTATTATCGAACAAAACCGGAAATAAGGAAAACATAAATATGCAATGTATACACATAATGGTATAATGTTTTCTTCCGGTAAGGCGGAAATAAATGATTTCACATGGCGTGGGGATACACTAAGACTTTTGGAGAGAAGCACATACACTGTATAAAACGAGTTCTTTTCCTTGACTCAGTAGAGTAAACTATTGAGATTTTGCATTTATTTATACACATTAATATTTTGTTCTGAAACTATTTCAGCTATATATTGTGAATGGAAGTCAATCCGATGTGGATATATAAGTTTATTTCAGAGCGTGTGCAATGTCATTGTTCGAGTCTGGATGTGCAATATGGAAAATATGGATCAAAGATCCGTATCAAATCATCTAAATCATGGATTAAATTGGTATGCAGCATATAAATACATCAACATTGTTGATTTCACTTTCTTTTACATCTGTATCGCATTTTATTTTAAATTAAATCTCTATTACGTGCATATAGCGTTGAGAACTTGGATTGTGTGTAGTTCAAGAACATGTTTTTCTCGAAAAAGTGCTGTTTAATATTTTCTCTATTAAAATGGGCAGAGTTTATGAACGCATATTAACAATAAATATAATTTCTGAGTGCGCAACGAGTTACTGAATATAAGTAAGTACACAGAGAGTCTGTATGATTTTCTGATCCACATTTCCTCTTGTTTTTGATAATATTAGGTTGTAGTATATCGTTTCAATAGTCCATTCCGTGATTCCTTTATATGTAGGAACATCGTATGAGGCAAGGTCTAATTCACGGATCATGTGCTTATCTTAAAGACCTAAGAGGCTAGTGTAAGAATTTGAATACTGCTTTAGCTTTATACTAAATACCTACTTCAGTACGTCCTTCGCGGATGGCCGTATTATATAATCATGTTCTTTGCAAAGTTCACAAATCGTACACCTGTTAATCACATTGTAAATATCTATGTGTCCTCGCAGGTATGAAAATTAGAAAGAAAAAAGGAACAAAGTTTAAAGACAGTACTACTAATATAATCATATAGATTTTGCAGATCTTCATTCGAGCTGACAAACTACTAATAATGATAGAAAATACCACAAAACAGTTTTATAAAGAATTCAAAGTATAACCTGTTCTTGCATCTTCAGTTTATCTGTACCATCAGTTTGTACATGTATGCCACAATTAACTATATGAAAATATGATGGTGAGAATGGAGAAATGAAAAAATAGGTCATCGCAATTCTTTTTTTTGATAGATCTTATGAAACGTACTGGTTATGTTTTAATATAATCGAAAATAACACGTACTTTTACTGATAAAGTGATATTTTAGGTATATTGCATACCTCGAAGTTGTACTCTGATCTTATAGAGCTGTAGATATTGTGTCCTTGATTGTCGTAGGGGTGAAGCTTTTCATAGACTTTGCTACAGGATGCGCTGAAAAGAAACGTCGCGCAAGTAAAGTAACAACAGCGAGTCAGTATATTTCCCAGTATATACAAATAAGAGGATTTTGTTTGCGTGCACAAATGTTTGGCTTTTTAATAACTCTAAGTTAATCCTTGCTTTGTTCAGAATAAAAATCTGGTAAATCATGTATATGATGATATTACATTTTATTATATTATGCCGTGATTAGATGCAAAAAACCGCGGTTACATTGTACCATGATCGCAAAAATAAATTGAAGAACATACAAGAGTGGTATCTGAATCCTCGAAGATTTTCATCGTCTTACATGCATGAAAATTTATAATTTATACATATAATACGGTCAGTTGTCATCATCAACATTCCATTGTAGAAATTTTGAATAAACTTTGTCATTTACTTTTAGTTTGCATCATATTGATACAAATTTTTCCAAATCGATAAATGCACCATAAATTCATTTATGAAACAGGTCATTAATCCGCTTAAAACCCAACCCTTTATATTTTTGTTTATCTTTTTAACTATTTATCTAAAGAGATTTTACCCGGGATTGTGGTATTCTGTGATTTCTGTTACGATGGCTGTAAATAATAATAATAATAATAATAATAATAATAATAATAATAATAATAATAATAATAATACTGCTAGCACAATTAATATTATCATTAATAACCATACAAATAATGTTAATAAATTAAAGCAAACATAAATAGGAAAATTTAATGATAGTAATATTAATAATAATAATAATAATAATAATAATAATAATAATAATAATAATAACAATAATAAAAAATAATGATGATTCAACTAAAACATAACATCTGAAATTCGTTCGTAGAAAGGACTTAAGAATTCAAGATAGCATGGATGATAATATAAGTTTGCTTAGCTTATTTGGAAGATGCTAGGAAGATAAATGCTAATCATCAAGCGCTAGTGAGGAAATTTAGGAAGCCTTGCAGAAAGCAGAGATAAAGAAATGATGCCTTCAAAATTAGTCTGTAGTTTGTTAAGGTGCGTGGGAAACAAATACACTGTAGGTACCTTTTACAGAGTAATTAGGAATATATTTAAAATGTACCCTTTCAGTTAATTTAGAAATTATTGGGATGTATTATATATATATATATATATATATATATATATATATATATATATATATATATATATATATATATATATATATATATATATATAAGATAGAGAGATAAAATTACATATAGGGTCTAAATATGCAGTCAATTCAACCATGTTGCTATGTAGTTCCTCATATTTCTTCTCATCAGCGTCACCGCGTTGTACAGATCTATTATACATGGGGCCCATCTTCAGGTCTGGATGAGGGCTGATATCAATTAATAGAAGTGGAAAGCATTCTAAATAAATTTTCAGTTTCAACATATATAAGTGTTTTTGTCATGTTTCTTTTACATTATTTTGATTGAAGGATACGGCTCTGTTTGTTGATCAAACAAAATTAGAATCTGAAAATAATATAATCAGTACGAAAACTTTTATATAAGATTGGCATTTTTGATTTAGAAAAGGACTTATTAATGTAAAATCGCATATTAAAAAGCTTGTGACTTCTGATTAAGCTCGCAAGTCCCAAAGATCCCAATTTAATCCCAAATCTATCATTAATTGTAACTTGTAACGTTGTAAGTTTGAAGGTAATATCTGATGCTACGAGGTAGATAGCTATGAAGAAGTCTACTTTATTTCAGTAAATGTGGTCAAGTGACATATTTTATAAGATCGTACCTATTACCAAAACGAAATAAATATGAGGTGTGTTTCACAAAGATGAACATGGTAAGTGTAAGAAGTTTTATTTATTTAACAAAGCCAGAACAGTGAAAATTTCCTAACATTATGAGTCCAAACTGTAACAACATCTTAGCATAAAATATTTGTAACACAAATTTTACAATTTACTTTTCAAACGACAAATTAACTTATATGCTTCTTGTGCTAATGCATTAATGACATTTGTTCCTAACTGCACTTTATGAGGAGAAAACCCATAATAGTCGACATATACTAAAAACTAACATAAAATTTAAATTTATCAAATAAAGTTGCATTTTAACTGTTGTGTCAGATACCACAACACTATCTGCCAACGGTAATAAAAATAGTTTCAACACATTTTGTATATCAGTAATGATATAATGTATTTTTCGGAGGCTTTAAAACGTCGCAACTTCACACCCTGCTCATTAACTCCTGTTTTTTTTGCCAGATTTCATATCATTTATTGCGTTTCCAACGTCTTCTTCAGTAATATTTATATGAAGATCATACATATTGTATTATTAAACGAGTGTGGTGAATTGAATGAGTTGAGACTAGGATGATTAAATGCACTCTTCAACGCACAAAAGATCCCAGATGTAGAAATGTGTTGTTTGCCATGACGTCATCTTGATCTTTTCATGTTAAACTCTATTTTCGGCAGGTAACCTCTTGGAAAGTCTTTGAATGTGAAAAGTTTGCAAGTTGTATTTAGACCTGTTATGCCTAAGTTTTCTTTTGGGGCCTTTATTCCCACTCTTTAGGCATTTTTACATTCCGTTTCAAACCACGTCTGTTTTGTAATCTCAAGGCACCTAATAAAAGAGAATCCTGTAAAAATCGTTTCATACCTTTTCGGCCTGTTGCTGCGTTAATAATGGTTACTAAAGGGTCTACTACTGTATCAAATTTCATATAATTAAATCAGGAATAAAACTGGATTTCGAAGTCATGTGACCGTGGAAATTTAGTTCTTTTTCGACTTACAATCTTCATGTACAATTTCTTCCGCTGAATAACTCTTGGAATTCTGCTATATTCAAAATGTAATTGCATATGTATTGATTTTGAACTCTACATTCTTTGATTGCCTCACTCAATTGACTGTCTGCTAGAAAATAGTAAAATCAAGAAGCCACGTTATTACAAAATGTTAAAGATCCAATTTTGTTTGCATTCTATATCTTTCATTGACTATTCAAGGACCAGTGAATTACTAAGGTCATAAGAAGATATCCACTTGTTTGGATTCCCTTTTATTCACTTTTGACGTATCTATACATAGCTTGTTAGAGACATAAGTAAAATTCTGATGTAGATGAAAAGGTTTATCACAGTGTATGTAGGCATTTTCTGGTACTGCATCATCATAAAAACCACATAACGAGAAATGAACATCAGGATCCAAAGAGCAAGAACTGGCCATGATGTTTTTACCTAGAGACGAATTCTCTTCTTCCGAGTGTGCAGGCATATATCATATTAAACATACTATGACATGAAAAGGTATACTGATATTTACACTGTTAAGATTTAGTCACAAAATAATACTAGATTTACTAGGCAAAGCTTGAACTTTTATTGAAACTGCAATGCGCGTAAAAACAAATATTTTATTTCCACAGAATTCATAACTTTAGGTGACCTAGATCTTACAGATGCAAATGTTTTATACTACAAAATAATAAACTGATCAAAATTCTGTGTCCATGTCTCGTGACATCCAAGGAAATTGTACTATGTAATACAATTATAAATCATACTTATGTATTCAGTTAGTGTTTTCATCCAACCTTTTGACTACTGCTGATATGTACCATGTCAGATATTTCCATTCTGGAGAATCTAAACCAATAACAGAACTATCTTCTAAATTGATACCATTATTTGGTCCGCTTAGTGTATGGTGTACTTGGCCTATGCAGAAAATGGAATTATACCCTTTATGTATCATTATAGATATGCACTGTCTACAAGAATTATGTCATATATGGCATCTAGCTCCCTTTCAAACTATTATTTTTTATAAATGGGATTCAGTTTTGCTAGTGTTTCTAACTGTTTCTAGAAAATCTTCAGAAATGAAAGATTGGTTAAAACTGACTTGTTCTTCATTCTCAGTTGGTTCTGTTTCTTCTGTCTCTTTTACTTCTTTTATTACTTTGCCTTTCCTAGGATTTTTGTTTTGTCCTTGCTGGCTTCTTCCAGAATTTTGAATTTAACCGGATCCCTTCCATTGAAATTGTTGTATCATCTATCTTTAATAAACATGCGAACGTTCCTTTCCGTTTCCTCCCATGGATGTCTAATTGCTTCTTGTAGTTCAGCAAATATTGTATTGTCCGTGTATGAGCTTTGTACCCCTCTGTTCTCTCTTCATTTAGTTTGTGATATTTGTGTCCAATGCTACGTGAACGGCAGCAAACGTTTCCTCTAATTCAAGAGTTTTCATCTTACACCTCGTGTTGGCAAGATGCAGTTGTTACATCAGCTGGCTGAATTGTTTCAATTTTTTTTTAAAATTTATTTTTTGACGTCTTTCTTATATAGAATAACTTGCACAATATCAACATCTGTAATGTCGATGTCTGTCTCCGTCTGAAAAAATCATTACAGTCCCTCGCTCTGTGGTGATTAATATATTGAAGAGATAGGTACACGGGAGTATATTTCATGTATATATCATGAATCCTGTTCCTAACCTTGTTTAATCGCACTACAGTACAATAATAGTATCATGTCTATTAATTTCTTAGAATTATTAACTTCTAAATAGTACATGTATATTTTGTTCTGAAACAAAAATTATTACTATTCGCACATGCTCGATCTCCTCTATTTCCACGTTATGGGTTTGGTTCAACATCATTACTATAGGTAAACATCAGGACAAAATACGTCATATTGCTAGAGATATTCTGTCCGGCACAAACCCTTGAAACACATGAATACAAGATTTGACTGGATGAGCAAAGCACCCAGTCTTTAGTCTCAACCCAGTAACACCAATCCCCGTTTTATATTTAAAACTGAAAGTAAAGTATTATTGATAGGAATGTATTTTTGCTCGCGCTAAAGTGACCATCGTGCAGGTAATCTGCAAGTATATGGTGCAAATTATTCAGAGCGTTTGTAAAGCAAACATTGTACAACAAATTGTATATAAATCCTGCATGAGAATGTCATGATTCAGTTTTATTTAGAATAATAAACCATCTACAAGTTGTAATGATTAATTAATCAATTCATTGCATACTATATGGAAAAGAAAAGGAACCAATAAGAGTTATTTGTTTCCGTCAAAATATGAAAGCTTAATTTTCCGTTTTCTTTTTAAATCAGAAATCATATCAAGGTGAAAAAGTGATTGTTATATGTCTGCTTTACAAAATAATTTGTTATAAGAAATTAGCAAGCCGTAAGCCCAAGAACTTATTATGTTTTGCTGCCGTTGAATTCTGAAGTTTGCTTTATGATTTCATTCATGTTTGTATCATCATACAATTTGTTTGAAACTAATAAAATTCATTCTTATAATCCTTTTCAGATACGAAAATGTTCGAATGTCTAATGCTGTATGATTCTATATTCGTTACATTTTTGGATTGCCGTTCTCTGTGTGCCGTCTTTTGTAAACTTTATTCTCATTAAAGATAATTTTAGTTTTGTTTCAGTAAAAAATAATATACATCGTGGTTATTTATTTCTATAATAAGTTGATGAATTTTATTTTTGTTCCTATCGAAGCCTTCTAACATACTCAGGCTTAAATTCTATTGATACGTATCTTTCGATGAACAGGCAGTTTAGTACATATCCTGATATGATCCGACATATTCTTAACTAATCTTACCAAATGATTTCTTGTTGTTTCGTCTCTGTTCCTGCAATATATGGACGAATACAAAGATTACTATCGGCCTGTCACCATGTCACTGATTATTCGTCTGCAATTTATTGACGAATGCATTGATGACTACCGTATTTTTATATTGTGCCTGAGTAATCGTCTTGAATATATTGACGAATACAATAAGTAATTACGAATAAGCGAAAATACTTTTTAAAGAAGACTGTGCATCATTTTCTCACCTAAAGTTATTTTTTTTAAAGTGTATGTTAGTGATCGTGTAATTATACCGATTATAAAATCGAGTTTTTAATCAATCTGAGCATGTTTGGAGTAGGCATATATACTTGAGGTCTTCTCGTTTAAAGAGCGCTTAATCAGCGTACGGTCTGATAAATCAAGGAGAAAAAATAATGAATCTATAAGGACTAATAATACATATTGTTCCTATTTTCGCGGAGATATAACCTATTATGTATTGACGTGTCTTAATGACATCAGGTGATCAATTATTCAATCATAATTTGATTCCATATTGCTTATATTAACTCGTAGAATTGAGGTTTCAGACCAATGTCCCTGATGTCGAAAGAATGTGATGTGTCATCCACGAAAATACATTAGAGAAAATGATGTGAATATGTCCTGTGTTGTTACAAACACTTGAATGGAACACGTAGCCAATATTTGTTACATCCTTGAAACTTTCTCACGGCAGTGATAACCAGGGCAGTGAGGACACGCAGGACCACCACTAAGGAGACCAGATGCCGTATTAACTTCCCACAAATGAATATATGTGTTCTTTTATAGCAAAAAGGCAGTCACAGATTGATGAAAGATAAACTGGTTGACAAACCCAACTGCCTACTTACCTACATTCATACATAAATACATTCAGACAAATAGATAGCTCGATATCCACGAACAAGAAGTGAATGCATCAACCATAAATTGATTCCAGCTTGCTTATGTTGGCTCTTAAAATATCCCAGATGTAGGGTTCAGATGTACGATTTGAGTCCCTGCTATCAAACTTGTGCCATGTTCATCCACAAAATACACCGAAGGATATTTACTTATTTTTCCTCTTAAGGTACAAACACGTTTGAAGGCCGTTGTTTGATACTACCTTTTCTTTGTGGAATCCATGAAAGCAGCAACAAATGCAACCACTACTGAAGAGCCCAAATACCATAATGTCATCCCTGAAAGTAAATAAATGTGTTTGGACACTAACACAGACTGAGGGATAATATGTAGGTTGACCTACCAACCGATAGATATAGCTGATCCATAGAAGATAAAAAAATAGGTACAGTTCAAATAATTCCTAGTAAAAAAAGATATTTACATACCTTGTATTAGGTGATGTGGCGATATTTTATGATTTGTGAAGATTAAAGAAAAACAAATATTCTAGCGGTACGTTTTAGTTTTGATAAAATGTACAATAAACGGAATTTCATATACTTATTGTATTGGCATAGCTAGAAAATATCAATCGCTTCCTTCATTTTTCATTGTGTATGAATACTTACCATTTTCTTCATTAGATCTCGGGGAATCAGGAATACATAAAGAGTTGAAATCCCGATTTGTAATTTGCGGACTTGATGTTTTGTCGTCTGTGAAACAATAGAATACGAAAATAAATAGAATACGGTATGATTCAGAAAAACATTTTTATAAACTCTAAATCAGACCATTATCTTTACCACTAAATACACCAAATTTCACAGCAATCCATAACAGCTGCAAGACAAACGCTATGAAAAATTATGTAGGTTAGTTCGTGTCGTGCACTGCACTGAAATACCAAACCAATATAATCAGAAATGCAAACAAAAAAAAGACCATTGTGGCAGCTATGTGTGTTTTTGATATGCGGATCTTTAGGCAATGACCATAGTATTGACAATCAAACACGGTGTCGATATGTGTATCATCAAAGGATGAACGTAATATTTTACTAAATCTCGTTGCAATTAGTAACAATTGCGAGATTATCTACTCCAAATAGAATAAGGGTCTAGCGGACATGATTAATACTATATACCCCCATCGCTGGAGATAAAGAGGTAACTGTTTTTTTGCTGGCATAATTTTGCCCAAGTGGTATTGAAATTACTGGATGAAAATAGATAGACCATCCTCTGATCATCATGGGTCACAATTCCGCCAAACTGTGTCAAGTTATTTGTAAACCCTTTCAATTAGAGATGAGTACTCGACAGGCAAGCAACAACACGGAAAAGAAGGCAAAGTGATATACACTTTCTCACAGATAAAAGGAATGTGACATACCTCGATGTACAAATTTTATTTGTGACAACAATTCAATAAACTGAAGAGAAATACAATTTTAAAAATTCCACTACATGTAAATTACTGTGTTCACATCGATACGCTGCTTGTTACATTTATTTTATACAGAGTGTTTCATGTATTAGATTTTGATAGAGGTGTAACATAGGATACCATTTGCAATAAGACGTCGTACATCAGAGCTGAGAGAGGGAGACTATCGTCACTGACACTAAATTTAAATGAAATTAATAATGCGAACAACATTTAAAATGTAATCACTCCCATTTCTGACAATATTGTCTCAGATCTGAGGCAATTTCTTTAGGTTTTGCTGATGTTACTTATGATGAAACGTTTTTAATTGGCAAACACGTATGGAGGCAAAATGGCCATGTATTTATCAAACTATCTTAATAGATAGCCAAAAAAAAAAGATCAACGCTAAAAGGAAACTCTAAATTTAAAGATCTTTCTGATTCACTGTTGCAATTGGTAAAATTTGGTTAATATACATATATATAATCAGAAAAAATAAAATAAAATGCAAATAATCACAAAATCAGGCAAACCAATTTTTTAAAATTAAACTTGTGCTTGAACACTATTAAAGATTAGTCGCCTTAATTATATAATAAGCAAATCACACGATTGAGGCATGACGTCCCAGTATAATTAAGGAATTCATTGACTTTCATTCTTTACTAGCGTCCCCCATGATTGATGTGGGATGGATTGACGTCCCATTTAGTTGAAGCTTGATTCTCTTGCTGCCATAAAACACAGGAATAAGGAACACTTTATTTCCAGGTTTAGAGATTTTGAAATGTAAGATATTCATGGAGGCATGCTAAGACCTTCAGCTTTTAACGTGTTTTAACCAACATTATTCCTTTCTAAGTTTCATTTTGCAAAATCAGTAATGGCTAAAAATTTTAATGTAGAGTGCAGATGATTTCAATGAATTCGCATCGCATAAATATTTACCTCGAACGTCGACAAATATCGAATCCAAAAGGATCCCGTTGTCATTCCAGGCAGTATATTCGCCCTTATCTTGAAAAGTTAATTTTCGAATGTTGAGGCAGAAGTTCCACTTATTTAATGCACAATTTTCAATGCGATCCCGTGCTGCATGGGGTTTTCCATCATAGTTACATCTCTTCTGCGACACATTGTAGATTGTTAAAATATTGTCAACGTTAGCTCCGTAAATTATAATCGAAGATGTATTTGCGTTATTACACAAGAACGAGAGGATCATCATTTCATTATACTGTCCAATAAATCTACGTCCTGGAAAAGAGTGAAATCAACTGAAATCATAGTTGGTGAAACAATACTAAACTTAAATCGTTGTATTCATAAAATGTTTGGAGATTATTAAAATACCAGTTCGCATATCTTTCCTTATTGGTGTGGACGTTAACACTATTGTTTCCGGAATATTAGTTTTCACGTGCAAACCTGATAGAACCATCCTATATTTTGATTACAGAGTCTCAGCGTGATCTCGGGAGGAATTGCAGAAATCCGGATCAAATGATTGTGATTTCGTGTCCCGCATTATCCTCTGCTGTTTTTGAGCTATGCACCTAATAATGTTGCTGACATTAGTCGTCTAAGCTATATAGTTTTACTAAACATTCGTTGGACAGTTAACGTTACTGGATTTAGTCGACTCAGCCGTAAATATATACCATTATATATTGGGTATCTAGGTGTATGTGGGCTCTAGATAGAGATAGTACCTTTGTAGTATGGCATCTAAACTATCTGAGTGGATGGACGCACTGGTCCTCATCCATCACCCAAATATCTCACGTCTGCCTCCAAGAAGGAATCATTCCTGGCATACCCCGGTTCAAACGACGTTGAGGAGGTGATGATAACACTGCATTACTAGGCGTATGAATCTCTACAGGGAAGCCACGGGGGGGGGGAGGGGAAGGTCTCTACAATTCAAAGGCCAAGTGTTCGGGACCAGGGCGCACCATATGTATTAGTGTATTGCGGCTGTGGCTGACCGACTATGGTTCGAAATAGAAGGGAAGTCAAATGTCTTCAGCCAAGGTTGGCTATCTGCCTAGGAGAGGGAAACTCCAATATAGAACAGTGGACCTCGCTGACACCGTCCTAGCTTGTTGGCCATGGCAGATGAACTCCAGGTTTAAAGGGTGGGGCCAGTTTGCGCAGACTGCACTCCACCTGAAATGTCCATTGCGTAGGCATGAAGGAACTGTTTACTGTCTACTGTTTACGTTCGACTCTATCAAGCCATGTAACGATGGGAAAGGGGCGAAAACAACGGGTGAAGATGTCACTGGAAGCCGCAGTCCCAATCCTACATGCAGGCGATTCATGCCTTTGGCCGTCTGGTGTTGATAGGGAGACGACACCATCACCAGGCAGCAGCCTGAGTGACCAAGCAGCCTTTTATAAGAACAGCACTGGTTGAGGGGCCTAGAAAAGGTGGCCTAATCAAAGCTTATCTCCTTACCGCCCCGGTCGGAATGCTAAAGGGCATCTTCCAACGCGGTCGAAACTTAACTGAAAAAACAAGGCACGCCCCACCTGATTCACATGGCGAGGAGCTACTCAATGACAGGGAATCTATCCTGAACCGCTGGTCAGAGCACTTCCACACCCTCTTCAGCTCTAACCGTACAGTCCAGGAGGCAGCTATTGGATCGTATCCCACAACAGCCACCTAAGATGGAACTTGATGATGCACCCACGCTGCAAGAGACTGTAAAAACCATAGGACAGCTGAAGACAGGAAACCCTGCAAGAAAAGATGGTATCCCACCAGAGATATGGAAGAGAGGAGGCCTAGCATTGCTCACCAAACTCCACGAGTTCTTCGTTTGCTGCTGGGAGCAGGGAAACTCTCACAAGACCTCCGAGATGCAGTCATCATCACCTTGTAAAAAAACAAGGGGTAAATGTCTGACTGCTCGAACTATCGTGGAATAACTCTGCTCGCCATTGCAGGCAAAATTCTTGCTAGAGTGTTGTTAAACAGATTGGTGTCCGCCATTGCAGAAGAACATGCTCCAGAGAGTCAATGTGGCTTCAGAGCTAATAAGGGCACAACTGACATGGTGTTCATCCTGAGACAGATACAGGAACAATGCCGAGAACAAAACAAAGGACTGTACATCACATTTGAGGACCTGGCGAGGGCATTTGATACGGTGAGCAGAACTGGACTGTGGAAAATCCTTGAAAAGCTCGGCTGACCTCCTAAATTCCTTACCATGGTCATCCAACTACATGAAGATCAGCATGGTCAGGCCAGAAATAATAACGACCTGTCACAGATCATCCCCATTGCAAATGGCGTGAAACAGGGCTGCGTTTGGGCAACCACACTGTTCTCCATGTTCTTCAGCATGTTGCTCCGAAAAGCAGCAGAAGACCTTGATGACGAAGATGCAGCTATCCAATTTCTGATGGAAACCTCTTCAACTGAAGAGGATTTCATGCCCACACATATATCTTGAAAGAACGTATTAGATAACTTCTATTTGCAGACGACGCCTCACTTGTTGAACACACGAACACTGCCTTACAGCGCGTAACATCCTGCTTTGCAGAAGCTTGCCAGTTGTTTCTTATTGAGGTCAGGCTAACGAAAACTGTGGTACTTCACCAGCCTGCTCCCAAGGAAGAGTACGGACCACCAAGCATCTTCATTGACCAGACAAAGCTGAAAGTAGTCCACCAGTTCACGTACCTGGGCTTTGTGATATCATCTGATGCCAAGATTGACAAAGAAGTAGACAACAGACTGGCCAAGGCAAACAGGGCCTCCGCGAGACTCTATAAACGAATCTGGGACAACCCCAGTCTCAATAGAGATACAAAGATCACACTCCTATATGGCGCTGAATCAAGGGTCACCTACAGCCACCACCTATGCCTCCTTGAATGCTTCCATCAGCGCTGTCTCCGCACTATCCTCAACATCCACTGGAGTGACTCCGTCACTAACACTGAAGTCCTCAAACAAGGAGGGATGAACATAATTGAGGCGACGCCCATGAAGATAAAGCTTCGCTGAGACGGGCACGTGTCCAGGATGGAGCATCATCTTCTGCCAAAGATCGCACCGTATGGTGAGTTGTCAACTAGGCACCGTGATATAGGGACATCTTGAAAGAGATATAAAGACCCCTTAAAAAAGACCATCACCACGTATGGCATTGATCACCGTCAATGGGCATCACAAGATGTTGACCGTGAAAGCTGGCCACGTACAGTGCACCAGGCCGCTGACACTTTTGAACAAATCAGACGGGCCATCTTGGAGGAAAAACGATGGCGAAGAATAAACCGTGAACCATCGGCAGCACTCACCACAACGAAGATCTCCTGCAGCCTCTGTGGACGGACGTGCCTGTCATGTATTCGGCTCGCCAGCTACCAGCGCGCGTGCAACATACATTGACATTCCCAATCCTAATCTAACCGCGCGAAGTCAAGCCAGCGTTATACTTATATATATCTTGCCCTAATAAATCATGTTGTCCCAGGTGTACATGCATACCATCGTCCTCTGAGAAGTTAACCGTGCCGGACCTGGTAGGTCCAGTTTTAATCTTCTATCGACAGGGCAGTTATCCCTGTTAGTTTATGTTGATCCAGTTGTAAATAGATATAAATATCAACTGGGTGTTTAACCATGCTAGCGATCATTATATATTTATCAGCTAACCATACTGTATCATTTCGTCCCAGCTGTATACTATCTTATTTTGGGATGTTGACCTTTATGGCTCCAGCCGTTCCTGTTGTAAATGGATAGGAACATCCGCTTGGCGTTTAAACTTTGCCGACCAGGTCATTCCAGCTTTTAATTTATACCATCATATGCTGTGCAATTTAATCTGTTAACCTAGCTGTAAACGGACTCAGATCACATTGATGAATTCCAGTTATGGACCAACGAATTAATAACCAGTCAATTTTGTGAGCATTTTGTCTCTCTCAATTTAGTTGGTAATACAAGAGATATATTTAGACATCGTTCCTATTAATTTATAATGAATTAATGGTTTATTGTTTTGAATATGAACATTATGGTACTGTTGTCTGTATGTATTTCGACGACATTCCACAGTGTGTAATGAGGCATTGATGTTAATCAGGAAGCAAAATCGGCGACCGATTGCATGGTACGTTGCTAAAACTCCAGACTCTCATAAAACAGTTAATATTTAAAGGTACTTGAGATTAACAAATAAATTTTAGGATTTGGAAACAACGAAAAATTCATCACTAAGAAACAAATACAGAGACCATATATGAAAAATAATTGTCATCCGAGTCCAAATCGCTAGTAAAGCACTCATTATTTGCTTCACTGTCTTCAGCATGGGATTAGATGCAGTCTTATAGTTTCAAACCTTCACCACTAACCCTCTTTTGCACATATAATCGATGGCAGGGTTTGCTTTTTTGTAGACGTACGCTATTCAACCAGTATACGAGATGTTTTATGACATTATTGGAAGGAACAGAATTGATTTTGACCATATCACTAATGAGATAAAATATTATATTTAGAAGGAAGTGACTTCATTGAATTGGTAACGTTCTTAACGAAGATGGTTAGACATGTAGTTTTATTGCATACAGTAAAATCATCTATTATGATTTTGTTGTTGTTGTTGTTGTTGTGGGGTTTAACGCCATTTTTCAGCACACGATATGCTATGTTTGGCGGCCAGTATTAATGGTGAAGGAAGAACCCGGGAAAAGCCCGGGAAGAACCACGACCCAAGAGAAGCTACTGGCAAGCTTTCTCACATACCCACATTGGCCGAATCCTAGACTCGAACCCACTCAGACAGAGGTGATATGGCAGTGATCCGTAACGGAGAGCGCTTTAGTCCACTCGGCCACTCGGGGGCCCCAATCTATAATGAACATGACTTTCAAACTGGTATGCTTTAGAACAAAACATTGACAAATTTGTTTTTAAAACTTCATTTCAAAAAGAACTCTGAGCTATTATCATAGCTAGCTAATGAACATGTATTCATGGTGACATGGTTTGACACTAAAGCACCGATCAGTGCCCAATCGGATTGAGAAAATTTATAAAACCTGAGGTATTTGCATGTTTTGCTTACGAAACCTTACATGTTAATATTTAATCACCCTCACCCTCCAAGAATTACATTGGGTGGTAAAGCGAACATCCCTACATATATGATGTGTCCTGGTGGATGTAAGTGCGATATTTTTATTTGGCACCGTTGACTCTGAGCTTTGCTCATAAGTAGTGAACCCAAATGTCATAACCCACTCGCAGATTGCATTTACATGCACACACTACGTTCGAAAAGGAGGCAAATATCCAGAGACCTGTTTAGGAGCTGGAGTGGTTATGGATATACGGAAATGCCGAAGGTACCACACAAATCTACGTTAGGGCATGGAAATAATGACTAATCCGAACCAGTGTAGCTTCTTTTAGATCAGAATACTTGTAGGCATGTTTTACGTTTTGAAAACATTTTAATGTTCAAGGATGCATTAATTTTTCTTTCGTTTTCAAAAACTTATATCATTTAAAACTTTTCTGTAATGTATTTTAAAACCTTGATATGAGAAATAAAAACAAAATTGTACAATGTCTCTGTAGGGCGAGATGCAGTTGAATCAATTTCTAAAATTCGGTCAAGACGTTGTTATAGCCATAGCGACAAATTTAGATTAATGACCCCCAACTTTGTCATTCTTGAGGACTCAATCTTTTCTTACACGAAATATACACAAAGTTGAGGAGTCATTGTGATTAGTTATGATGAGATGTATAGTAATATTAATGAAGGCAGATTGACTGTATTTATCTTTAGTACTGTTCGTCATGTTATGGAAATGTACATGCATCATGTATGTTGGCATATAAGAATCTTGAAATTCTTATTTCTCTAATTATTAACAGAATTTGAAAAAATACATACGTGTAACAAGAATAGTTGTTTTTCATTTCTCTTGGGAACTTTCGTAGACTGTAAAATTTCCACTATCTATAAAAGTGACATTTAGTAGCAGAAAACTGAAAGTATTTAGGCTCGAGTTTATCATGTGTATTCGGCCAGTATAATTTCTGGAAATAAATGTATTCCATGGATCGTACGTCAACACATTAGTGTAATGTAGATTGCTGGTGTAACCAGAGAAGTTGATTTCCAACGTCTTGTTTCCATCTGTTGAGGTTTTATTGATGCACACCGTTGCATTATCTTCTTGAGTATATATCTCTGGTGTAAAAGCTACAGAAATAAATAATATATATTGAATATGTTTAATATATGTTATTATTCGATTCATTGTTGGACATCTAAAATTTCGACGCCAATTGATATATATATGTAGATATACATATTATAATTGTTATTTAAATACATGCATTAATTTTGTCTTCACTGAAATGAA
The DNA here is from genome assembly GCA_028554795.2 of Sinohyriopsis cumingii. Lineage (NCBI taxonomy): Eukaryota > Metazoa > Mollusca > Bivalvia > Unionida > Unionidae > Sinohyriopsis > Sinohyriopsis cumingii. The sequence continues at coordinate 81,085,961 of CM068831.1, forward strand.
TATCGTTTACTATCTGATTACGTACAAGCGAAAATTGCTAAACATTTCTTATTGAAATTGTTGACCCTTAATCTGGTATGCTAACTGTATCTGTTTTCAATTTGCTAAAAAGTAAATTGAAATCAGCTACAGTTTGTCTATCACATTAAATTTAAAATTTGGTGTTCAAAATTACATATACATTATATACACGTTCTGAAACGTTTATCAGAAACGTCTGTGAAAAAACATCATGGTTACAGAAACTTAGCTTGGAAGTCGGGAATACCTAGTATTGCAATTCCTACATCCCAACATATTTCCTTCACTACTCCTACTACAATTACTACTACTATTAAGAGTACGATGAAACGAAAACGTGAATCCAGAAACATCTTGCAATTATAGCATTATTTTGCTGTTGTATCTGAATTGCATTTAAAAAGTTCATATATTGGTGAACCTGTACAAATTTGATGGGAATTTAATTTAAACACTACGTTATTTATTATATAAGAATACTATATTATATAATGTATGGCAACACTATATTATATGTTACTAATATCTTATATATTAAAGGACAACATTGTACGTGTACCAGTCTTAAATTAAAGTGATATTTTTTGTTCAGTGTGATATCAAAGAAGGAAGTATTTACATTAAATTAATTCATTTTTTCGTTAGTTTGATAGATATTTTATGATATTGTTAAATTTTGGGACTAGAAATTATTATTAAAATTCAGATTTAATTTTATCTCGTAATGTGTGTGTGGCAAATTGAATTTAAATTGATTAGGTAATTTCACACCTTTTCAAGAGAAATATTGAAGTGATGATGTATTATAGAAACACTTATCCAAACGATTAAGATGTTAGTGTGTGTAAATAAATGAATGAAATAACATATTGTTGTGTTATTTCAACCAGGCGTTTATCACTTGAAGTACCAATACTTCATAAATCTTTTGACTTATATTAAAATCACGTATTACAGTAATTCATCCTTGTACCTTTATCACATTAATTCATTTGGGGATATTTTATGACAATGCTGTACTTAATAAAATTAAAAGTCAAACATCATAAGAGAATTCGTACGTACAGCAACGTAAGAACACTTCAGCAATTTCTCAAAATCCCTGATTTCATAGTCTTTTTTCTACACACACACACACACACACACACTCTGGCGCGCATCTTAGAAAACAACAAAATTGTTCTTTTTTTTGACTGCATAGATCAATTCTAACTTAACATATATTTTCTTGTGGGTTTCAGAGTTCTAATAAAAATTACAATATGTTCCTAATAATGTTTGTATCAATGTAGTACATTCTGAAAACTAATTATTGAAACATTAAATGTGATCATTTTGTATCATCTTACAAGAGAGACAATAATATTCAGATATTAGAAATGTCTCAGTACTAATTATGCATTTGTACTTTAGAAATAGTAGTACAAATATATTACTTTCAAATACATATATGACATTATCTTAGTACATTGAAGTAATACATTTTATCGACGAAATATATAATGATCTGGTTTGAAATGATAAATAGCGTATAACACTGCTGTACTTGAATAGTCGATTCCAGTTCATTATTTAGATAAATAACCAATTCGACTCTACGTTCTGCTGCACATTATGTACAGTAAATAACCTATTCATCTGTACATTATGATGCTTATTTCAGGTATGATTCATTGCATACGGTCAACACTTAAATCAACAGCTGTTGGGACGCCTTGATCTGAAATTATTCTGAATTTAAATGTTTCTTTGTTAAACATTACCACTTTGACTTATGATTTGTATGATCAATTCCAAACAACACGAGGAAAAGGCATATCTTGGTTACGGCCTCCATTAGTTTGAAACGAGATCTGTCTCTACAAAATTTTCAAACGGTAAAAATGTATTGATGAATCTCACAGAGCAGTCAAGTCTGTTATACTGCAGTCAATATTACCGCTGTTAAGGAAAATATGTTAAACAGTTCTGTCTCTGAGTCATATTCCTATGAATTGGAATCATATCAATAACAAAAACAAATTTGAGGAAGGAGTGTTGTTGAAAAGGTTTCGGAGGGAAGGAAACAAAGCAGATAGATTGTCGGTTGAACGCAGCAAAACACAATTGTAGTAAAGTTCGTGACATAATGTTTAGAGTTTGAAATATACTAGTCAGGTTAAATGGAGGATACTATTTAGTTAGGTAACTTGACCTCCGTACTATTATATCGAATATTGCGCCAGATGAAAAGAAGTATTAAACAAGACTAGCTTCTACACGATTTATCAAATACTAATAGAATCATAGTTTGTATTTTCGTCAGACTAAAATATTTCTAATAGGTTCGAACGTTCAAATGAAAATTACAAGCTTTCTTCCACAACAGACTGATCCATATTCTGATGTTAGAAAGGGTAATCAATGATATATGTGTCTGTGTGTGTGTGTGAGTGAGAGAGAGAGAGAGAGAGAGAGAGAGAGAGAGAGAGAGAGAGAGAGAGAGAGAGAGAGAGAAAGTACAACTCCAATTAACACTGCTCTTAAATTTTCTCTGAGTTTTATACCTAGAAATATAGAAGCAACATATTATTTTATACCATCTCAATACACCTAGAAATTATAGAACTGGGTTTTAGCAATACAAAAGGAATGTGAAAAGTGAACGAGATACCTTCACATACTAAGTATATTTATGTTTTGGTGGTGGAAAGGGGTTTAGGATGCGCAAGAAGGTAGACGAGGAGTTTGTTGGATAGAATCCTAGAAAGGGTCCTGCCCGCGGGGGAGGGTTGTGCTTGGACACTATCACATTTTGCTTTATTTGAAGCATTTCCATGGCCTTGTTTTTGCAATATAATGGTGAAGAGATTGTACTTGTTTCACGCTTAATTTTGTTGGGCGTCCCTGACTTCACCTCTTCCACCCCCGTTCTAACTTGCTAAAGATAAATAAGAAAAACTAAATAAATACATTTTTTCCTTCTCAAACAGCAGGTACGTGAATTGATTCATGCAATCTAGGTATCCTTTCGTATAAAAATCGTTACGTCCCATAATTCATAAACTCCAAGAGTGCCAATCAACTCGTAGAAATATTTTTGCATACTTTGAATGTCAGGCGTTAATGAACTTACTTTGGGGCAAATACTGAACTGCTTTTTAATTTATATGAAATTTATAAGTTAAACATATTAACGATGACTGGTATATTGCTCTATGGTTTCTAGCCGGAAAATGTACATAGGACTGGTACCTCCTCATTAACGGTGCCATTGCCTGTGTGAAGCCGCGGATGTATATTTTACAATTATGAAACTGTCAATAATAATAATAATAATAATAATAATAATAATAATAATAATAATAATACAAATGAAAGCGATAATATCTATAGTAACTCATGTACGCTTTTATTGCAAAGTTCAAAATAATCTTATTAGTTCATCTATGAATACACACATCTATAATAAATAACATTGCTATATAAACAGTTTTTGTGCAATCAAGTTAATTAGCTCAAGGGCTTAATGAAGATGTACATACTCCAAGGAAAGAGGAACTCGCTGAATGGGATGAAGAAATAGCATCAGGAAATGGAAATGAAACCAAATCTTGACTAAACGTAAAATATTGTTATAGAAGATAGTTATTGCTGTCACGTGTACCAGTCTCCTAAAAATATACTATTTAAAAACAACATGAAAACAATCTTCCTTAGACAATGGATCCCAAACAAAGGAAGTAAATGGAATAGCAAAATTAGTATGAAATACAAGCTATTGACAAGAAAAAAAACAACACAGAATTCCACCTTGCTCTGCTTTAAATTGTCATATTTGAGGATACCACACACCCTACAAAAGAACGAAAAAATTTCTTTTTTGAATTTTCGTTCTTTCGCCTCCCTTCACTTATCTATTTGCATCTTATTTACTTGCTAAAGTTATTTGAAATGCAGAGCTGGAAGAAAATAAATTATCAAACTCACCTATTTAAAGTTTTCTTACACTATATATCAATTTTTTATCAGGGTGCGAAAAATCAGTGGCTAAATTTGCCCTAATTGATACAATGGCATAACCAATTGTTGCTAGGCTCGATGTTGTTAGTTTTGAGCAAAGGAAGAGAAAATGAAATAAAATATGGAAGATTTGTTGAGAAGGTATGAAAGATTTAATCTACCTCAGGCCATTATCATAGTGTCTAAATGCAGAAAAGCGTTGAAATTGTTTTAATACTTTTACTGTCTCGCTTCATTAAATACCTTTGTCTACCGAACCTATTACTAAAACTCATGCATATTTATGTGTAAATTTTGTCTGCCTGGTTGTGTCGATATGATTAGATACACACGCACACGCTTGCAAAAACACACAGACACACACAGACACACACACACACACTCCCGGTAAAGTAAGGATCATACTTTCATCAAGATATTATAAAAATGTTATTTCCTTCAGGTATTTCTCTTTACAAATATACAAAGATTACAAAAATGAAATGTCAGCGTGTGTAGTCTCTGAGTCAAACACACCAGTTGTAGAGCATGTCACTGATAAACTAAACGGTAGTCCTGTTTTAGATAAGGTCAAATGTTTATAAAGCCTAGCTGTAAATGAACTTTCGTTCACCATTTTTAAATGTATGTTGAAATAGTATAACATTATTCTCCGGTTTCCTGTCTAACTCAAACACACTGTTACGTCATACGTTTCGCATTATGAGTCTGTTTATTTGTTACATGTTATTTGTCTTTTGGCGGTAAATATAATAGGTTGGCGATTGTCTGTCCTCTATCTGAAACGAATCTATGTTTATCATATGTAGGGGTCTCTGCCTTATTTCAATAAATGTAACGATTAAAGAATACTATCTATTTTGTTGTAAGACGTCAAGCGAGAACTAAACCCACCCACGCCAATAATATTGCTGCCGTAGTGGAATCTAACGAAAACTGGAAAGGGTACTCAAGTCAGATAATTTCATTTCATATTGTCCTTAAATGACTCTTCAGTTTTGACAGTGATGAAATAAAGGTTTTTGCATTGGTAGGAAGAAAATGAATGTACTTTTCAGTCTAATTGAAGAAAGGAAAAACAAGTATGTATTCTTGTTACACAATATATTCCTATCACTTTCGTTTAATAACAGGAGAAGGAAGGTCGTAAAGATAAACAAAAAATCATGTTGCATGTACATTTCCATAACAACCATGTTAGATAAATATACAGATAAATACCACAAATCATCAATTAATTGTCAATCTGTCTTCTAAAATATCAATTCGCAACTCGTAATGGCTTATCACCACGAGTTCCCAGTCTCGTTTGTAATTCGTGCAATAAAGATTTTTCTAATGGTACGCAACTTTCCAAACTTTTTACATTTAATATTGAAATAGATTTGACATGGTTGTCGGCAGTAAGCTTTTGAAAATGACACATTTGAGAGTCACCAGGTTTGTTTGTCATATTGGTTATAAAACCCTCATGGAAGAAATTTCAAATTTATTACATTTAGTTTTGACTACATTCATCGTTTGTACAATATTGCATTTCATTCAAGCATCATTGCTTTTTAAATACACTGCAGACAGATGTTGAATGGTGTGGGATTTCGAAAATTCATACGTCACCGTCTTTAAAGTTAAAAGTATATTTTGAAAACGGAACACACGAATAAAATTATAATGAACCAAAACAAGGTATGATGTATCAGATAAGTCACCATGGTTTTGGTGTCTCTAATCAAGGTTTCCTGGTTGGTGTAAAAGAGGTAACATATACAAAGGGTTAGTAAATGTAAGATTTTTTAAAAACCATATTTTGATTAAAGATGTAGTTTTAGCATCGGCTCAGCAGAAGTATGCAATGAGTTTTGGTTTCACGAGCTCTATTTTATTGTAGGTGGTTGGGTGGGTGATGGATGTTTGGCTTGGTGTTTCGGAGGGGCAACGTTTGTAGGTCTTATCCTTTCAATATACTTGTACCGTAAGGAAAACCCACCATCGACAGGCAACAGAAGGTAAGAAGTGAAGGTTGTAAATCATTTGGGGGGAGATTATGCCCGGTTCCATGTATCGAAGTGAGGAGGTGTGCGTTACTCACGCTGAATGTGATGCCGGTCCATTGTAACTACCATTTACAGATCGGCGAAGAATATTCATCAGCGCTACTAGCCAACAGGAAATGAGATATATGCTGGGATGACTGGATCTATGAAGTTTAAACGTCGACCTGTTGTTGATATCGATTTAGAGATGCGTCGAACGCATACAACAAGGAACACAGTCTATGGAATTTTACACCTGGATCTACTGGATTAAGCAAGGTTAACCCCCCAGGGGAAGATGCTATCCAGTTCAACTGAAAAGATCTGATTAATACGATTAGCTGCCTAATGAATCATGGTAGCTCTTCGCTGCTAAGACATCTGCATGAAGTAACTCTAACTGACCAACCGATGCTAGTACTACTTTAAAGCTGATACGTTTGGATTCATCAACATTGTTGGAAGAATAACTAAAATAATTGTTTGGAATCAAGCAGGTTCCCAGCTAATTCTGTTTTTCAAAACGGCCGTAAGTTGTACCGCACAATGTAACATATCTAAACACTTTACATCTATCTTGGCACTAGTTTGTCTTTAACATATAACAAAATGCAGATACAATATGGACTAAGTGTGAATGCTTCCCGTTCTTAAAAGTATGCGCATAAATTAATTAAATACATACGCAATTTTAGTTATCATCAATATTATGAAACGTCACACATGTTTGACGGCGAGTACGCAAGTCTTTGATCTGTTACCTACGTCGGTGTTATTTGTTCAATCTATGAGAAGCAATCTGGAATCATTTCATAATGGACAGATTGATTGGTATTCGTCTCACATCAACACATAATAGGTTATATTTTTGAGGAAATCGTAGTGTATTATCAGTCCTTACAGGTATGTTCTTTGCATGATTCATCAGATCGTGTATTGTCTTGACACTATTTATACCATAAAAGCTCATATCTTCATGTTTATCCCAAACGTATTCAGATTATTTTTAAAACCCTAGGTTTCATAGCCGGTCAGGTTTGACTTTCACTAAACGTATATTTATGAACCTTTCGGTGGGTTTACATTTAGTAGACTTCATCAAGTCCAGTTCTCTTAGTAACAGCTACTTAGTCACATGGTGACAATCCGGTAGTGATAAAACTATTCGTTAAATTGTTGCAGGAAAGGGGCCCATATAGGAAAAAGTCCCTTGGTAAGATTAATTAAACATATATCGGACTATATCATGATACTTGTTTTCACACGCACATCAATGACCATGTATAAAAAAATATGACGATATGGAATTACTTAGTTGCAAATATTTGACGAATAAAAACGGCATCCTTTGTTGTCCATTTATGGACTTTGAGAACGCCTTTATTTCATTCCCATTTAATCTTATATGGTTGATCTGGCGTTTCATACGGTTGTTCGATCAATGGTTCCATAGCGCACACATAAATGTTCCGTATCGTACACTGTGCATTTCACGGTATTTATTTCTTAAAATATATGATTAAATTATCACTTTAAGTTCAACGCATCAATAATGTCTTGTATTAAATGGAAACAATAAATAGAGTGTTTGAAAATAATGTTAAAATGAATCAGCTTTCTGTATTAAACTCAATGTTTCTTTTAAGTCTTAGTCTGTGAAATTCGTCCTGAAATTAGTTTGGAAGCAGCGTGTTTATTCAGAAAGTAGGATGTAATACAAAAAGCCACTTACTGGTGGCAATCCCATGTTCTATTTGAGAAATTAAGGAATTATTCACTTGCTCGTTAATTCATAATAAACTCTTTCATACATCTTTTTTTTATAAAAAAATTAAAAGCTACAGAATAAATTGATAACTACAATGTAGTCATACCGATGACGCAAATGCACGGTATATATCTATGCCTAGGGACTATTACGAATATTAGGGTTGTTCAAGATATTTCACAAAACGCCAAGTGTCTAATTAATTTGTTAGAGAAGGATACGATTGGTGGATTTAATTTGGTTTATTGAGAAATATACATCTTGGTCTTACATCGTATGTGCACCAATAAAAAGCTGCTAACTCTGCTTGGATATCAGTTTCCGAACTTCAGAGGATAATTGAAAAAAGGCGCCGATAACATTTGTTTAAAAATTATTATTGTATATATTGTATAGAGTATTGATTGCACATTCAGAAGCGTGTACTGTCTATTCTAGCAAAATTATTTTACCACTATTTTAATTACTGCTAAGTATTGCGTACTAGAACATAATTCAGGCTAATTTTCTGAGTGAGTCAGAGTAGGCATTATGGTTAGCGGTATGCTTAAAAAAAATTCGGAGTACAATATGCAAAGAAATGTCAACCACATTAAATGAAGTACATACTAACTGTAGAGCAAAGAGTTCCGAGTTGGGTGAAAGAACTCATTTGTTACGGCATAGTAACATACATCTAAGCCTAACGTTCTTGAAATTCCAACGCCGTATCTTACAGATTCTTTTCACCGGCTCTGAACAAACACATATGTAGTTTTGTCTATTGATATAATTTATGGGGGAACTGCATGGTATAATTATAAAATGCGTAACATGAGTTAAGATATACCACAAATGTTATAAGCAATATATTAAAGCTTGTGGACAACTTCGAAGGTATCATTTAATGTTTTTCTTTGTCCAATAATATTATACAAGATTACGGATTACATTTTGTTTCCCCTGATTTGTTTTACTTTTTCTAAATTACCTCCAAAGTACACTTTCTGTGGGTAGCAGTGGTATTTATAAAGAAAACGTCTTTCAGCAGTTTCTTGTACTTTATGGAGATTCTATTGTATTATTGACCGATGCAGGAATTGAAACTCAACGGTTATATTATAGATTTCTCCGCCGCAAATCCACTAGGCAAATCCACTAGCTTATCCCAAACGTGTTGAGATTAAGAAAACTTGTGGTATGTCAGATTCTACTTTCAGTGAATTTTAACCATTCAGTGGTTGAATATTTAAACAGACTTCTTTAAAACAATTTCTCTGTTATAGTTACTCAGTCACAAGGTAACATTTCTGTAGTCATGAACTTGTACGTTATTAAATTGCACACAAATGTCCAGTCATATTGATAACAATCACATAGTCATCGATGTATTAGTCAATATATTGCAGGAAAGGGACCCATAGACGAATAAATCAACTGGTAAGATTAATTAAACATATATCAGAATATATCATGATACCTGTTTATACACGCACTTCTGATCGGCCTGTTTATCAAAAGATAAGAACAATATGAAATTACTTGTTAATAGACAAAGATATCGGAGTATACCATGATGATATCTGTTCGTATACGTACTAAAGGTTTTGGTATCAAAAGAATAACCCGATTTGAAATCACTTGGTTGGAAATATCTGAAATATCTGAGGAATACAATTTTATTAACTTTGAGAAAGCCGTTAATAGAACTCAGTAGTTATCTTTATGGTATAATCTGAATGTTGGTAACCTGAGTACGAAGCTACAAGAACATCGAATGTATAATGTAATGTCTTTCATTGTAAATAAGACTGCTATAGAGGATCATATATTTTGTTACCACAGATGCTTTATCATTTTTTTCTAAATGACCTCCAAATACACTTTCTGAGGATAGCTGTTTTATTGATAGAAAACAGGTGCTTTAGCTGTTGGTTGTACTTTAGACAGATTATATTTCATTACTGTCCCAGTTGAAATACAACGTTTATTAGGTAGATTTACCTTATGAAATAATTTCCTCTTCCTTTGATCGATATTAGTTCTGGTCATGGGTTAAGAATGTGCACAGTTCTAACAATACTGTCAAAAATAATAATGTTGACGAAAGGGTATTCGAGGAATGTGATAGCAATATGATTTAACTCAATGCATATTTAAAACATATTGACAATTGTCTCTCTCTTTGTGTACTTAGCTGTATTTACAAATTTGCAAATTGTTCAAACATAACGCTTCGCTGCTAATATATTTTCATATTACATTCTGATCCGTTTAATATAGAATATGACAGAGACAAATCAGTTAAGGAAAACAAAAAGAACAGAAAACAAAACAAAACAGAAATAAAATCTAAAATATTTTATAAAACAACAAAAACGAAAAAACATAACAAACAACAACAACTCCACACATTATTAAAGTACTAATAAATATTTTAGTTTTTAACGTGGTCGTGTAGTACACCTATTGGGAAGTCCGATAACTATACAAATGTAATCTATAGCTTAAATATTTATGACAGAACAGAAAGTGAGATCAACAGTGCATTTATGTATTGAGTACCCACTGATACGGATGTTGAATCTTTATTTCCATAATGCACACACACAGACTAATACTATTTAGATATTTCTTGTCAATATTATTAGATGTACTGACTTGAACTTGATTACACATGTCCCGATTCGTTTGAATTCCATCCACGCTATGCAGCTAAAATATTTGGAAAGAGCAAATTTTGGATATTCATTACTAAAAGTAAAATCGCAGTCATGTATTGTTCTGAGTCAAGAAACAATTTTCCGTTTTTAAAATATGTTCTGACATTTTGTGCTATATAATATTATTACATTCATCTGATAATCTCGCGTTCAAATAATCTTTAAAAATATACAGTTCGAACAAATATAGTATGATATTTTGTTTAAATGATGACGACAAGCAAGAGCAGATAATCCTCTGTGACGCCTGCAAAATGTTACATGATACGTGAATGGTGAATATTGGGAAGACATACTAATATAATACCTATTTGTCTTGCATCTAAGGACACTTCAGAAGAGACAGCATTCTTATTTTTTATATGTTGAAACTAAAGACGTGTTCAATCCGCAATGCTAAGTACGATTTCAGTTATAAGAAACATAATTTCTTCAATGTTTTTGAAGAACAGTTCTAAACATACCGAAATATATTGCAGAAATATCGATCAAAATGAATATATATCTGAGAAAAAACCATGAATTATCAGCTCCGAAATTAGCAGGCTTACAGGATAAAGATATGGATAGTTTGAAAACGAACGAAACATATTCTAATTAGAGCACGATCACCAATGCATCTCTTGCTTCCGATCGCTAATCCCTTGGACACAATATTAAATGTATCAATATATCCTTTGATATTAGTACTGTCGAAAGTACGCCCCCAAAGTGACTTCTGGAGTAACTCCAGATAATTCTGTTCGAAATAAAAGTAAAGATACTAGCTATCTGTTAAGAGAAAGACAATATAATGTCCGGAACGTCAAGTGAAAATATATTAGAATGAAGGTCTAGAGGCAGGAGGAACCTGTCGAAAAAAAATGGCATTGGTCTTCAGAGTGCCCCAAGAAAATGAAAAAGAAGGAATTGGGTAAGTACAGTTAAAAGGTCTCCTAAATGATGTCTCTCTTTTGTTTACTAATGAGATATTAGTCATTAGGGTGACTTCCTTATATGTCTCCCTAATACCATATGGTACATATCTATATGTCTCCTTGATGCATATAAATTATGCACTTTGTCTTCAACACTAGGTTTCTAATTGTTTGATTTTAATATATCTTTATCAATTATGAATTCTTTCTTGCAATTATTATACCAGTATGGGACTATATACTACTTTACTTAATTACCGTTTTATAACGTAGCTTAAATTACTGATGTCACTCCACAAACATGGATAAATATGTTGCTATCTCAAAATTATATTACTATTACAAGAGAACAGTTTATTGTACCATGGAAATAACAGATTTTACTGATTTTGGCTTAATTTATTGACAAATTAGGGATATATAACACCAGTTTGCTCCTTTGGGAGACATTGAAAATTTTTATGATCATTAGGGAGACAATATTGTATAATCAATACCATTAAAAACGTTTAATGTTATGGATTGAGCCTACTTATCCTCGTCTTTAAATATCATGGAATTAATGATAAAGCTACCAATGAATTAGACATATCTTTGAACAAAAAGTATATCTCAAATGTCTCCTAAATATTATTTATGATATATCAGTCATTAGGCCAACTTCCTTCCTCTTAAGTCTGCATTACATATAGCTTTGTCTTTAGTATGTGTATGAAATATGTCTTCAATTAACTACAATTGCCTACTTAGTTGTTTCTTTGACTTTTCATTACAAATTCTTTCTTGCAATTAAAATCCTATTATGCAGCTATATACTACACTGCTTAAGTATTTTGTCTTGACCTTTAATTGTGTCACATTTATCAAAGTCACTAATAGCAAATCACAAATAAGTGCAAGAGATGTTGCAATCTTAAGGCTTTATTACTTCATATTACATGAGAATATATTTATACCATGTAAACAATATGTATATAATAGATCAGTAGTCTCACATTATCATGGATTCAGCTGGTTTGTTTGATTTTGTTGTTTTGGGTTTGACACCATTTTTCAGCGCATGATGGGCTATACATGGTAGCCAGTATAATGGAGGAAGAACCTGAGAAAAATCCAGGATGAACCACCAACCAACAAGAAGATAATGACAAGCTTTCTCACAAATCCACACTGGTCGAACCCAAGACTTGAAACCATGCAGACAGGTGGGATGGCAGTGATCAGTAACTGTGAGCCCTTTATACCACTTGGTCACCCAGCTGGCTTCATAAATGACTATGTGCTTTAGGCATCATTGAATTAAACGTATGCAAGTTATGTCTTGCACATATAATTTTGATACAGTGAAGTTTCTGTTGTCCAGATATGTCTAGAACTCAGATTTTGCAACTGTTGGTGAACCCAGGACAATGAGAATGTAATGAATGAACAAATCAAGATGCAATTTTTTCCCAATATGCAGTGGTTTCAGTATCTTGTTTAACATGGTCAAGTTACTTTTGACTTGATATGTGTACACATTAGTTTTCATAAAAGCATGTGAGATTGGGTCCAATGTATCAAGTGTGTACCAATCAATCAGCTGTACCAAGGAAGCACCAATGAGTATGAACGGTATTTGGGAGAAGGGTAGGTATCTGGAGATGAGTTTGAAATAAAAATTTAATCATATAATGAATTATTTCCTGTTTGCACATGCTGAAGAAAATTAAACCAAAACAATCTACTAACACCCACCAACACTAAACTCCCCCATCTCCAAAGCACACATATAAACAGACCACCCAAGCCAAATGACATATGTACAAAAAAACAAAAGTTGAATTGAATGTAAAAATAAAGTCTTTAGATCAATTCCTTTGCCATTTAAGTAATAAACTAAATCCTCAATATTTTTATTTAAATCTAGAATGTGTACACGAATATTAGTGGTTTAAACTGCTGCCATGAAGACATAAAACTTATGCATAATTCATGAAAGTAAAAGGTACAAGTAGATCAACAGTTTGACATGATATACGAAATCTTATGTCAGGAGGATTTGTTGAAAATGTTAGTGTGTCAAGAAACAAATATTTTAGCTATGCTTAAGTCACCTACAATTACCAAGAGATTGCAAAATACTTACTTTGTTCGGAGAATTTTTTATGCTTTCTCAGTAACTTTACCATAAATAAAAACTTTGCTAAGAGGAGACATTTTGATGATAACTAGTGTTGAAATCCTCATTGCAAACACATCAAAACTTGTTAATGTCCCTAATATTTTGCTTGACAGTTTTAGTTTTTGAATTTATTTTCACATAAGTGCTATGTCCTAAATTAAGATAAATTTTAGGCCAATATCTTAAAATCAGACCATGTCTTGCATTCTGGGGAAATTACAGTTGTTGACCTCATTCATAAAACAAGTATGAAAACAAACAAATCAGTAGACTTTCTGACAGAATTGTCTTTTCCTGTTGATTTCATATTAGATGCTCGAGATGTAAAATGTACCAAAGTTCAAAGTAGTATCATTTGTTACATCTAGTGTCTGGAAATGAGAAATCTTTGATGTAATACAAAGTATTTGTGATGAAAGTGGCCAAGATATGAAAATTGTTTCGCTTCATAGTATCTTCTGCTTAAATTCACATCAAAAGTGGCATATCTATATTCTTGAACCTAAGAAATGTTGATCATTAGCGACCGTGGATACAATTCGTTCACTTTAGCCTCTTTATATTTGGATTATCCACTGATTATTATGGCTAACTGACCATTCTGCCTAATAGTTTTGTTTCTATTGTGGTTGGTTTGCACAAAAGTAAACGGTCTCACTAATGCATGCATCAAAATAGGGTTCATACACATTCTATATAAATCTGTAAAATCACACCACGATAATTCTATACATAAGATAGTGAAAAAATAAAAATGGGTTTGACATCACATTTCATCAAACAAGAGGCTAATATTGCTCTCATTGGCAACTGACAAATGTCAAGTTGTGAAAAAAAATTCATACATGCAGTGAAATTAAAGTGGAAAGTAAAGTTTGGAGCACTCACTTGCCACATGGTCTATAAATCTGAAATAAATACTAATGTTACCAGTTTCATGCTAAACAAATTGGGATTGGTTGGATGGAATAAGAATTTTTAAGATTCATTTTTCCTATTCCATTGAACAAAAGTGAACCTAGGTTGCATAACCAAATGTTATGCGTTGCAAAAAAAAAAACCTAGTTAGTATTACTTAACAATACAATGTTACCTGATACTTAGATATTCACTCTCTTTATAATTATTAAAACTAGTTGCATTTATCTTAGCTTATTTGCTGTGAATCTTTGAAAGCACAATTAGCAAACTGCATGCATAGACAGTCATTACTTAAGCATGCGCTTTACTTTGTGTCTAAGTGCGAACATTTTCTGAGGAAAACGTAAACATCTCAATCAGTGTAATGTCTACAAATGTTACTCTGAATTTAATCACAACATTTAGAAAATCTAGAGTGGTAACATGGTCAGCCAACTAGATACATAATCATTAATATGCTTGGACGTCACTCGCTATCGAATTTGTTATAAGCATTCAAAATGCACAAAAATGATTCAAGTTTGATAAGCTTACCGTTCCGATGCAAGAAAACTTAAATTGTATGCATTGAACTTGCTCATTATTAAAATATTTAGAGATCATAATCGTATATCCCAAGTTGATCAAAATTTGATCCAAAAATGTGGCCTACAGAATGATAAAATTCAGCTGTTGATGGGTGGATGCCTTAAGGCCGAGTGAGCTGTAAAAAGTGTGAATGTTAATGAGTAACAGAAACTGGTTGAAAATGATATAGCTTACATTAATTATATTATCAAGATTATTTAACAAGATGGCAGGTGCTTCAAAATGACAAAAAAAACAAAAAAGGAAAAGAAAAATCCCTAAATAGATTAGATAAAGGAAACAAATTACCCAGGTTAAGAATAATAATTCAATACAGGTGCATGTGTATTATAACACTATATGTGACAAAAATTATAACAATTAAAGCGTTTAAAGTTAATGTAACTTATTTTGAGTTAGTTAATGTGATAAATAATCATCAGTTAAAAAGCAAGAATGGTATCCTGTAACATCTTCAACAAATTAGTTACCCAACCCAGATTAGGAACTATATTCAATATACCTCATGTCAGATGGTTCCAAATCAGGTAAAATGAGCAATTTATAGGAACTATGAATATTTTTTATATAGAAAACTGAATTGCATGGCATCAAATTCTGTATTATATTTACCAAGTTCATTTATCCACCAGTTTAGAGTTATGCACATCAAACAAAATTACCATAAATTGAAACTTATTTTCATGAAAATATCTAAACATAACTGATAACGAATTACACAACAGCATAAGCAAGTTCTAGAAATTTATATGATACATATTGATATTACTTTCAAAATGAGAAAAACAAAACAATCTGAACTAGTAAATCAATGTAAATTATTTAAATGAACCTATTAAAAGATATATTTAAATACAATTAAGAAATCGGACAAATTTACATACATGTTTTATACAAAATTAGAATATCAGCAAATATAACTGCATTTGGTTGAGAGATAAACCTTTCTTTGAAGTCCATCCCTTTTGCTAACAACAAACAATCTGTCAAGATAGGTGCTCAACCAGTTTTCAATGTGGAAATTCATCTGGGTTTACGAAAGAATACACAGTTACAACTTATTCTTTATTCAAAGTTTTTGCTAAAATATTGCCTTCATCTAAAAATAATTTTACATAGAAATAAAGACATAAATGTACATAAACCATTGTGATTACAAAGATTAAATAAATGCCAGTGGTATTATATTGTTTATGCAATCCGGTTGTTCATAGCAGTGTCTAAATGCTCATTTTACTTGAAAATCATGGTTGCATGTCAGGATCTGCCAGTGGGCTTTCCAAATAATGGATTTATATAATAAAATCAATTTATGCAAAATGATTATTGTGGTCATATATAACAGATGGTTGCTCAAGACATGTTCAAACAGTAACAATATTTTCCATCTATAAATGGGCTTTGCCCGAACAGAATCAGACGTTTTCGTCCTTAAACAGCAAAACAGGAATGCAGATCACACATAAGCCACTGATCATAATGCAAAGATACAACTATTTTATTTATATTAATTCGTAAAAGACTTTAACCAAATCTACTTTAATACTCCTAGACTTTGAGAAGACTGCGTTCATTCTGAACCATGCATACAAAACTAGCAGTAAAACGGTGCAAGAAGTCTCAAAATGGCAAACAATTGCTCCATCCAAACTTATCTAAACCTGTTGTGATCTTAAAGTATAATAGAGGAACAAATGTTGATTGACGAACTGTATGAGATGCACAAGTATCATGAAGATATGCAAATTTATCAAGAGACAGTGTCACTAATTTTGTAATAAAATTTTCTTTTTCAACTGAGATTTATATGATTTTGTTGTAATTTTGCATACATCTAACTGAAGAAGCAGAGTTAGTAAGCTGGGTGAAAACTAACTACTCAGTAGTAAAACTGTAGACCTCACAAAACTGTTATTCTTGGACAAAAGTTAAGAAATTTAAGTAAATTCTCAATGTGAAAGTTTTACTTTTTAAAAAATGAAATCAAGATTTTCCGATTGTAATTATTTCATTTCTGAGCCATAGTTTCTAGAAACGTCTTCCCTTCTTTGTAAATCTTAGTCTGAAGCTTATGTCACTTTTCAATCTCAGTAAAGCCAGCACCATCTTTCCTTCCTGTCAAGAGACATTTGAAAACAACTACTAAACATTAATCTTACTTTTGGTTTCGAAATTCAGTTTATCAAAAGTGTTTTCTCCAAGAATCTGTGACAAAGAAGGAATATCCCGCTTGATGTTTTTATCCGAGATTTTAAATGCTAAGTGCTAAGTTTAATAAAAATAATCATACCACTAATTTGTCGAACTTTTTTAAAAATGTCAGTTGTGCTTCCTTTGAAAGACAGCCTGAACAAAGTCGGAAATCTTACTGATATGAATTTGTCAGTATCTTCTCCTCTCATTGTGGATATAGTCATCACAATATTTAGATGAAAAAATTAGAGTTTCGTCCTGTTGTTTATCATGCTGCTAAGTATTTTCAGAAACAGCAATGAAGAATAATGATAAGTCTATGTGAATTTAAATGATTAGATTACGCAAATCAGAAAATCTGTTAATTTTGCAGTAGGAGATTTGAAATAGATACGTGTTATACTTGCATGTCATGCACATGATTCAAATACTTTTCTATAGATAAATTTCCAGATAATTTCCATGGTTTTTCCTGGATGAAATCAATTTTTTAGTGTTACTGAATGGAATTAAAATATATTTGAAATTATCAGATATGCGCTTTCTAAAGCTAAAGATGTTTCTTTTTCAAGGCTCTATAAAACATCTAAGTCAGAATATATGATCATGTACAACACTAGAAACGTATCACATGAAACATGGTTGACTATATTCCTATAATTTGGCACGTAAAGTCATTTCACTGTATAGAATATAATTTCTGACTTTACTGTGCTGACCTGCAGTATGTTTCTACATGGAAACAAAATAATGAATAACAATTCGTTTTGTTTCCTTTCAAGCTCTGTCTGAAGAATTATATAGCAATATGTATGAATGTTATACAAACTAAACATTTCCTATAACAGTATAAAAAAACAAAGTCTTTGAATCTTGTAATGAAAACAGTTTAAACCTGAATTTATCCGTGCCAATACAATCCCAAACAAGAATTTCAAACAACCTACACTCCTTAAGACAATCAAAATTAAAAGTCCATCATTAAAAGAAAACATTAAAAGGTTGATTTAAATTTTGACAAAAGACCTTCAAAATTACACACTGTTGTATAAACAAGAACTCAGCTTTCTGTAAAATCAAATTTTCTTCTTGTGATTCAATAAACCAGTCCCCAAACCTGTATTGATACAGGGGATCCTTTCGTTTATTTATACATAATACAGTACAGTGGACGACAATTTTCCATTTCTCCTGCATTCTATTCAAGATCTGAAACCAATGTTTCAAGCTACATATTACTGCGTAATAGTTTTGCACCAAAGTTCAGCTGAGAGATTCGAAATTTTGGACAGTAAATTTGGCTAAAAACGAATAGTAAGCCGTTTCTAATCCGGGTTCCTCTGAATATTCCACTCCATTTTTCACATTTGCACATTTAAGTTGGGGTGTGGAGTCAGAGCAATTACATATTGAAAATTTAAAATTTGACACCACAGTGCGGTAGCGGTTTATGGTAGTCGCTTACCAGTGGGCCCAGCAAATGTTGTACCGACTTATACATGCATGAAATCGATAGGAAAATGTTTCATTTTCTCATAAATGGCAAGTATTATATTCTTTATGTCTTTAATCTGCTGACTGACCAGATGAAACTACAGCGTGGATGAAACATGACCCTGTACTCGCCATTTGCATTACTAGTTAAATGACTTCACAACTCTCAAACAACTACATTGGAATTCCAATAATCACCCTATATCGACAACAAACTCCATTCTAATGTTGTTGTACAAAAAGTTAATTATATTAAATGAAAGTCAGATATATTTTGCAGAAACCAGAAAGAACATATCATTATCAATGACAAGAAACATATCGCTATCGCAGAAAATCTGTCCAGTCAGATCAATCAACCAGACAGCACATTAATCTCGTAGTCACTTGATACAACAAAACCACAGTAGGTATTCATGGAATAAATATAGAGAATTTTGTGTTCTTTCCTTTTTGTGTCTTTATTACAAACCAATATACAACTTTTATTTCATGTTTTATTTTTTTCTACAACATTTGAAAATGTGGTTTGTCAGATTTGTGTATTCATGTGGCTAGCAATGCAAATCTGAGTACCAGGTCAAATTTTATGAACGCCGTAGTGTTGTCTTGTCTTTCAGCAGATTAAAGACATAAGGAATTTAATATTCTGAATTTCTGTGAAAATAAATATTTTCATATCGATTTCCTGCAGGTATGACTCGATTTAGCAAAGCCATCTGGTAAGCAACTGAGCTTTGCCGTCACCATGTTGGCTTCTTGCGATGCTAGACTGGTTTTCATACCTTCCAAGTAAGGAAAAATATGGATATCGAGCAGTCTGCGGAAAGATATACTTTGCGAATCTAATGCACTGAATGTTTGAACTGACTAAACAAATATGTGTACAGCAAACAATCCATTCTGCAACCTTTGAATATTTCGGTCAGAACTCAATAAATTTAACTCGGGATCAGTTTGTTTACGACTCAAATACGTTTCGCGCGTCAAGTTAGTGGCGGAAAATTCATGGGTTTTTCCGACTTTCATCAATATTTTAAAAATTCTAGGACTTTTTACATTTGGGAAAAATATATAGTTTTTCCCGTCTTTTCCCCCGTGGGAACCTTGCATGCAGAAAACACTTCATCACGTGGAATATGAATCATAAGACGTGATGATTAATCACGGTTATATTCCTTCATGATCAGGTGTAGGGAGAAATGATAGCCCATTCATTAGAGCATTTGTCATGTATTCCAATGGTCACATGTTAAATACCTGTGTAGGCCAGTCTAAGTCAGCTGCCGGAGAGCATATCATTGGGAAAGGGACTTGGCGCATATTTCAAAATTAAGACATAGACAATAAAAAGGTTTCCACGTCATACATTTTTTAAGACATCACATTCAACACATGGAAATTCACATACTGCTAGAAAAAAGAATTTGTGTTAAAAATAACTGATCTTTGTAGTTATTTGGTTAAAAAGCTTGAATAAGCAGGCGTATATATGCAAAGAACTTGAAATCTTGGCAAAATGAACCTAAGCACAAGACAGAGTTTTCAGATCGGATATATCTTTAACTACCTATCACATAAGAATAGCAATAATCATTAAATCTGAAATGAATAACAGAATACGTCTGCAATATTTACACATGTAAATGGTTCAGATCTGAGTTACTACTTGTAAATGTTTAAACTAAAATGATGGTAAACACGTAAATGAGCATGCATGTGAGAGTCAGTAACACCACCACTACCCACTACAGTTAAATACTAATTAAGAGGTTTCTGCAATAAAATATTACTGTTAATTCTTTTCAAAAAGAATGTATGATTTTCGCATCAATAGCGGCACCACTAGGAAAATGGCAATTTTGACTAAAATTGGTTGTAATGAACATTGCACAACATTACATGTTCCGATTTATTTACTGATAATGCTGATTTAAGTTTATCGAAACTATTTGGTGCTTTGATTACTATCATCCTATTATAAATAAACATCAAATCAAGTTTGAAAAGCACAATGTAGTTTCTTAGACAGTGTAGAGTCTACAAAAGTATCCCACATGCACATACAAATAGTAAGACCAATTGCATTTATTTACTGATTTGTTCATCAGAATTGTCCATGTCAAGTATTAAAATTCAGTTTTTTTCCAATATAAAGTCTTCAAAGATGAACAGCATAAACATCTGCAAAAAAAGTTCAAATCCAAATCTAAGTGTTTGCTTCAACATTAAGAAGAAACCACCAAAATACAACAGTTTGATTCCAGAAAGGATATGTATTCTAACATGGTTATATCAAACAAAGGATTCTTTTTAATACCTTTTTAATACCTGCAATGGCATTTCGCACACAGCTTTCTCCACTGATTAACATTAAATGACATGACATTACGTTCAGATAGCAAGCGAAAACATTTTCATTATCCATTCTGTCTGGACTCTTTACAACGTACCTGGAAATAAACCACAACTTCCTGTTCAATCTCTCTGTATGAACAATCTGAATGAATGAATTAAAATGAACGTACCCTTTGTGGTCCATCACACACATAGCTGCACTGGAAAAGAAAAATTCAAGACAAATATTATTTAACCCTCATAAGTTGCTATATATTTTTAAAGCACAATGAACTTAAGAGATGGAGAAATAATATCAGCATTTTTGTGACCCTGGATTATCAGTTTGATTCTCTACAGCAGCATTCAGATTGCCATCTTTCTCGTTTACAACCATAAACATGTTGAAATAATTCTTTTATTGAAAATTCCATTGATATTATTACCAAATCCGGTAATGTATTCATTTACTATCCTCAAGCACATATTTAGTCTAGATTTAGAACTATTCCTTCATCCAGTAATCGTCCCGTTACAACAATATCCCACAACTAGAATGTTACTTTTTCTGCTGTATAATACTATATCTACGTAAGTGTAATTGACACATTTTAGGTGGAAACATTATAAACATTCTCAATTCACAACGGCATGATATATATATATATATATATATATATATATATATATATATATATATATATATATATATATATATATATATATATATATATATATATATATATATATATATATATATATATATATATATATATGGCATGGAAATAAAAACTACGTGACAAAAGAAATCTCAAATGGGTAATGATTTAAAATTACATTTATGAAATTTGTTGAATAATTTGCAGCTTTTACGCGCCAAGACTCACAAAAGCTGTTTCATAATTTTAATATTAAACCACTATCCATCTGAGATCTTCTATTTACCGTATATGTTGGAACCGTGCATTTGTTGGGACACCATAAATTAATTTCGAAAGTAATTTTTTTGTGAATTGTATGTTCAGGGACATATCGTTTTTCTAAATCATATGTTGTGGGACACGTTTTAAATCATTCGAAAATTGCTTGTTGGAAAATGTACTGTGTACTTAAGATAAAATTCTTTAATCCACTACAGCATCATCTCATCAACACAACCATTTTCATGCACGCGTACGATCCATTTTTTCGGTGCAAGAATAATTTTTTTTAGCTTTCTCATACCCTCATGAAGCAATACATTGTGTGACTATAAATTTTTCCATTTCATTTATTTTCAAATATCAGATGAATACCAGTGAAAAGTTAGCTTCCATTAGTTGGCCGTCCTTGTATATTAAAACAAACCCCAAACGGCACACTTCAATGAATCCAAAGTCAGCTTGCTTTGTAATAAAATAACCATTGCGACTGATGTCTTTTCGGTAAGTTCAAATAATGAGTTTACGGCTCACTGCCAGTTGTGTTTATTCACCACCCGGGCTTCTATTTGCTTGGCATCTGTAGTTATAATTAATACAAACGAGCATTGATGTTTCTTGGCAAATAGTATACACAGCGATAGCTTGCTTTAATGATACTTTTGTAACCTGTGCTAACGACAAGATTGTCCCTTGCACTCAAGTAAATGTGTTTTCAAATAATGATTTTTTTGTTTATTTTAGTTCATATATTTGACATGGATATAATTCAATCTTGGCTATTTTGCACACAGCACCGTGTAATGCGTGAATGACAGTTGTCTTCAAGATATCGGTTGATTATTTCCCTCTTATTTGCGATTTTGTTGTGTCACGTTTTCAGTCAGATAAGATATTCAAACCTTGAGCACAACCAAACATGATTTGTGTTTGACTGTTCGTGTCAATGAAGAACGTGTCGTGTGTTATGGGACATAAGCGATGCATGCTACAGTATGGAAGCCTACGCTACATATACATAGTTCGTGGATATATTTTATTTTTTATTGCTCATGATTAAAAAGAAAGGAATCAATGATAACAATACGAGGTTAGTTCTTTACTTTTATTATCAAATGAGCATTGGATTTATCTATTTTACTGCAATGTGAAGTTTGGAGGGCCCAAATTTAATACAAATTTATTTAATTTCCTAAGTCTTGGGACATATAACCTTGGTGAAAAGAGTTTCACCATAAGTTCTGGGACAGGAAAAATATTATTTTATCGTGGCCCAATGTCAATGATAAAGG
This sequence comes from Sinohyriopsis cumingii, assembly GCA_028554795.2. NCBI lineage: Eukaryota > Metazoa > Mollusca > Bivalvia > Unionida > Unionidae > Sinohyriopsis > Sinohyriopsis cumingii. Next base: position 81,109,313 of record CM068831.1, read on the forward strand.
ATTTATCAACAAGCTGAAATCCAAAAGGTTAAAAAATGTGTAAAAGAAAAAACACCAACTGGAAAACTATTGCAATAAATGGAAAATCTACTCAGGTCAATTACACGTAAATGGGAATCTCTCTCACTCCCTAATATATATATATGTATATATATACATATATATATATATATATATATATATATATATATATATATATATATATATATATATATATATATATATATATATATATATATATATATATATATATATATATATATATATATATATATATATATATATATATATATATATATATATATATATATATATATATATATATATATATATATATATATATATATATATATATATATATATATATATATATATATATATATATATATATATATATATATATATATATATATATATATACATACATATATATATATATATATATATATATATATATATATATATATATATATATACATATATATACATATATATATACATACATATATATATACATACATACATATATATATATATATATATATATATATATATATATATATATATATATATATATATATATATATATATATATATATATATATATATATATATATATATATATATATATATATATATATATATACATATACATATATACATACATATATATATATATATATATATATATATATATATATATATATATATATATATATATATATATATATATATATATATATATATATATATATATATATATATAAGTATCGTTTTGTTATATTGGAATAATGTTCAAGCCTTTTCAAGAATGATATAAACATTACAGCTCTCCATCCCTTCATCCATTGTACATGTTCAGACTTGCCACAAGAAGATCTCTAAGTTCAGCATATTATGCTGATCCCCAGATTAAGTAAGGGTCATTATCCAGCTCATCATATTTTTCAGAGCGTAGTTGTGTCAGTTATCCAAATCTTTATTCCATGGTACCTCTGCAGGTGTATGTAGAATTACCTGTCTCTTTCTATTGCACATGTACTCTGTATCACCAAACAGGGCATTCCACTGCAATTGTTTGCTTTATCATATTCATCATTAATTCTGTTCCTTTTAAAATCTTTGCTCCCCTACTAAAAAGATATCCCAAGCGCTGTCTTAATTTTGTTTTTACTTCTGTACTTTGATCATCAACTGCTGTTACAGCCTCTATTGCATTTTCTAAATGCTCAAAATTTTCCAGTTGGAATATTTCATCTTAATTATATTTCTCCTTTGAAGTTTCTGAATGCTTGGCACAAACTACTTAATCTTCACATGTATGTCATTGTGGACCTTTCTACTTCCGCTTGTCTTTTTTTCTTATCAGTTTTTCATATTGGTAAACTGAAGCATTCATATCTGCTGAATGGCCAATATGTTCATACAATGCTTCCTTTTCTTGCTCAATATTCTCCAAAACTGCATACATTTTTTATACACAGTGTCTGTTCATGGTGTAATCTTCTTTATGGTTCCAGCTGCCTGATACATTTCTGTAATGAAGTGCCAGCCACTTGGATGGTCTTCTGACTGCTTCACACACGAAAGCAGATACATTTTTCACATTTACACCGGCAGTTTGTCTATTATCTGTATTTGCCACAATTTTCATTTCTTTCAAGCAATCTTTGGGTATAAGAACAGGCACTAAATGTCTTCCTTTACCACTTTGATATGCAACTCTGATTTGCTGTACCAGCTGCTTTTACAGAAGGTCTAATATTGACGCCAATGTACTCTTAATGATCGAAGCATCATTCCTACCTTTCTCCACTTCACTTAGAGGAGACAACTTGACTCTCTACTTCGTTGTCTATTGTCCTTTGGAATTTTGACTGTTAGGGACAAACTACTTAATCCTGTCATGACTGTCATTGCTGACCTTCTTACTTCCACTTTTCATATCGATTGTTCATACACTCTTTTTCCAATTGTTTTAATGGTGTGATCTAGATTAATTTCCATCCCCAGCAATGATGAACCTAGCCGAGATTTCACTCTTGAATTCTTCACTTTCTGCACTTTTCAAAAGTGACATTGGAACAGTAGCCGTAGTTATTGTTACATCTGAAAGGCATTTGTCCTTATGTTTATTTATAATAATCTTTACAGTAGAAATGTTTGCAGTAACCAAACATCAAAATTCTTGATGCACCATGCTCCTTTTCCATCTTTAGATCAGCCTCTATGGCATCATTCTTTAAGAGATCAATATTGTATTTGTAGATCCCTTCCTTTTTCAGAGATAAAAATATCTGGTCTCTTTCAGGCTTTGGCTGTCTCATAACTTCAGCAACCCGTTGCACTTCAGCATGCTTCAGCAACAAGTGTCTTTGACAGATTACTCTAAAGCTTTACACAATATAGACATAGCCTTTTTGTTTTTTTCCATATGCTTCACATTACCTGCATTTTTATGCAATAACTCTTTGAACTGCTGTGAAGCAAGAGACCTTAAAAAAGACATGCTCTGCTGGGTGAAATAAAATATTCAGGCACCCGAGACAAGACTATATATGTTTTCCAACTGTTGAATGCTAAAAATATCCACTTTGGGGAAGGGAGGTGTAGATGGGCCCTCGTGTAGCTTTAGCCCATATTTATAAATAGGACAGCACTATGAACGACTGTTTCGCGATAACAGAGACAAACACCTTTTACCTTATGTAATCAATTGCAACAATGATCGTTTGAATAGTAAAGACAGTTCTGATAATAAACACTCATAAATAGAACACAACAAAAATTGGAGTCTGGCAACCGCTTTGTAAATTTGGCAAGTGAAGCATATCGTGACATGTATTATAGACCGTAAACCAGGTTAAAATACATGTTGCGAATTGCTGTTGTGGTGCTAAAGTTAAAGTAGTGGTCGCATACACTGTTTGTCTTTAATCAGTGTGTGAATTAGGTCTTTGTCTATTAAAACCAGCAAGTGATAACGGTTCCTGTGATTGGATTTAATGTGTTATTAAAAGGCTTGTAATGTTTGTTCCTTTTCCCTGATGTTATAGAGAATACAACCCATGCACCAAGCTGACATCTTTTCAAGTTGGGTACAATCAGTTTCACACTTTGTTTATAGAGTTAATCCCATTATGTCTTCTGTGAATTAAGTTGTTGACTTTTCTCCCTGACTAAATTAATTTGTTTCTGGATAAGATAATCGCTTCTTTTTATTTCATTTATAGTTAGATATACGACGCACATGCATTGATTTTCATATTTTCATAAAGCTTAGTTCAAACAGACTTTACAGTCGATATTACAACTGAGCACCGAGAAGACCACTTGCAAAATCACTGCTTAAACATCAGTATAACAAATTTAAGGTGTTATAAAGCAAAAGGAGTAAATCAAAAATGATTTCATATGCTAATACATGTACATGTAATGTTAAAATGTAATTGTTAGTAATGTTAAATGATATATGTATATCTCTATTGCAATATAATTTTGTTTTCAGATGAATGAAAATAATAAAGTAAATACATTAATTACATGATACCCTTAAAACTGAATGACGATCTTCTTTAGAAATGAGTGTGTGTGTGTGTATGATTTGGAATTTTAGTGTAGCATTAATAATTTTAAGTCATCTCGCTATGATGCCTTCAATGAGGCAGTTTACAAGGATGTATAGCACCGGGACATCATGCTGCCGACATGGCCCCTCCAGTTACATTATCCTGATACCTGTGGCCGACCAATCCTGACACTAACCTCTAGATGGCGAGCACCAAGCGAGGTAGCTGTTATTACCATTTTTATAAGTCTCTGGTATGACTCAACCGGGGTTCCAACCCATAATCTCCCACATATGAGGCAGTGCTCTAACCACTAGGCAGGGTTCCTGCCACAAATTTAGAAAAATATTTAAGACATTTTCCAGACCAAAAAATAAAAAATTCCCAGACCTAACAATGTGACGAGTTTATTGACCTGCATATCCGCCATGATGCTTTAGTCTTAAGTTTGGAATGCCCTATCCAGACTCTGAAGTCATCAGCTTCTTCCCACAAGGGTTATACACATAATGTCCAGCCATTCTTTAAATATCAGGTAATCACAGGCACACAAAAAGGATCGGTCCAAGAATGTCTAATAAAAAAAATCCAGTGAAATTAAAATGAATACTCACTAGCAGAACATAAAACTTAATGAAATAATCCATGAAACATGGCCAATACAGATCAGGAGATCTGAAATTCAATGACATTTCAATTGCAAGTTTTAATTTTTCTATGACTTCTCACCATATCAAGTGTTCTGCTTCAGCTACTAATTTAAATAAAAGAAACATATACAACACCAATACAGAAATAAATAAATATAACATGATAGGGAAATGACATTTAAAAAGGAAGTCAGTGTAACCCAGATGTTAACCATTGCCCTTTAGCTGCTATACTTTCTTATCCCGCTGCAACTCCAGTGCCTTCACTTCAGAGGTGCTGCTAGGATTTTATTTAATGGCGGGGGGTGGGGGATGGAACCCCACTTGTTATGAAAATAAGGGGGGAGTAGAACAAAAGGGAGGGAAGAGGAAATAGCCTTAGTTCACTTTGTACCTAACATTACAATTCCCATCTATCTTTCTTCCACCTACACTCTATTAGAGTCCTAATAAAATAAAATCTTTAAAAGATGTTACCTTTAGCTGTACACATATTAATCTCTTGATTTTGCTGAGCTTAATCTGTTCCTCACCAGTGTATGAATATTGTTCTATGATTAGACACCTCTGCTGATGGGGCATATACTTAGCTATTTTAGCCAGCTGGAACAAGTTTGGAAACTGTTCATTATGTCTATTATGTACATTTCTTCACAGCTCATGGGTAATGTCTTTTCAATAATTTAGCTTTAAAAAATGATTTTTCCCTAACGTAAGCTCTGATTACGTTTCAATTAGGATTCAGCCTTTATGATTTTCTATGTAGCCCGTAATTCAAACGTGTATTTGCAAAAATTTATCGATGCATGGTTAAAAAACTACGACAAAATGTCTTGTCCAGGACCTATTGTGACAATTAAACTTTGTGAAGGGAAAGAGTGTTAATGTCATGTGAATGGGAACTACAAAAATTTAAGACTTTTTCCAGAATTTTTAGCCATTATTTAACTTTCGTCAGACCTTTTCAAGGCCTGGAAAAGCAATTTTCAAATGTAAGACTTTGTCCAGAATTCCAGATCTGCGCGGGACCCTGACTAGGCCACATGAGCGGTCTCTTTAGAAGTGAAAAAAAGTAACTGCAATGGCCTCTGAATAATTGCAAAATTTGATACATGAGATAAAACAATTCAGAGAAAAATGTAAATTAGATTAACAAGCTTACATGCAGTTTGCTAACTTTGTCTATCTATTGTTGATAATAGTCCTACAATGTAAGAAATAGCACATGTTTTGGTTTAAGTGCCATCACCCCCTCCCAGAACAAAAATATCGGGTGATGTGTCTTACGTTGTATGACTGTTGTCGATAACTTACAACAATACATCAAGAACTGCGGTTTGGCAGACGCATCTGTAAATAATAATGACCTGCAAAGTTATAATCTCAGTGATTATATGAAGCAAGATTACAGTGTCTCATCTAAAGTATTAAATATTATGTTAAAGCTGCCAGGCAACATATATTGAGTACAGTTTCCAAACTAGAGCCCCGTAAACCGACAAAATGTAAGAGTCTTAATTTTACTCACGAAAATGATAATTCTGTAATTTTAAATCATTTCCAGGGTTCATGGATCAGTTGCTGCAAATGTATTGGTACTGCTTGCAATAAAATGTCCCCAATTAACTTTTGTTTGGGCGGCGGGGCACCAGACAGATGCACCTCCACATTTTGCCAAAAAAGTAAAAGGCGTTTTAAGTGTGTATCTTGCCCCTGAAGGTATGCATGTTTGTCTTATTTTAACTAAATTTGTTGTCGGGGTATTATTTGTTTTCCCTAGTGTTATCTAAAGGGTTGTTCGTCCGATTGTGGGCTTAGTCCTCAGTGTCGGATTTCCTTCCCACCCCCTTTTTTTAAAAACTGTGCCATATGTGTTTTTGTTATATATTGTGTGTATGTTATATATTTAGATGTAGGGACAGCAGTCTCAGGCAAATTATATCCCACTTGTCTTATCATTAAAAATTGTTTGACTTATAAATTGCCCAAAATTTGGATAGTTTATTTTTGTTTTCATTTACATTTTTTAATTTTGAAAGAAAAAGGTGTATTTCAAGGTTTACAAAATGAAAAGATCCTAATGTTTCATATGCGTGATCGTAGTTATCGTTTTCTCTTTGTATCGTAATTGCTGAGAAGGCAGATCAAGAGTAAGGAGCCGCATTTACTTTATTCGTTTATACTTAATTGTGGCGTTTTAAAATGAAAAAAATTAGTTTTTTCCTTCTTCAAAATGAGGCTCTCATGGTAGTTCTGTCTTCTAAAAACTCAAATATATTGTGTAGATTTTGAAGGTTCATAAACCAGTCTGCAGAACTGTAAACAAGGGAAATAACCACCTTCATGATCTCATTCCGAAATAGGAGTCCGTTGCGGAAAACGACATTTTATATTTTGTGATTTTGTTATTTGATTTCTTTTTTAATTTACTTCTTTATAAAACGCTGGCAGAATGGGATGGGTTTGTCTCAAAGAAAGGAAAACCCATTTACATTGTAGTCTTTATTGATTGTGTTTTCTTCTATCAGCAAATAATAATAATAATAATAATAATAATAATAATAATAATAATAATAATGATAATAATAATAATAATAAAAAGAAGACGAAAAATCTCAATGATACTATTTCATATTATTCACAGCTATTCTTAACAGTAATAACAACCGGGAGGGTTATTATAAGCATGATGCAGAGAGCAAAGGATTCAGAAGAATGGACCTTTTTAAAATAATGATTGATTTTTGTCCCCCTTCTTTTGGAAAATACACTCATTATATAAGTATTGATATTTTATGGGAATGTATAATACGTGAAATAACATAATATTTATTTATATTAAATCTATGAATTCGAATTTTATTATCATTATGTACCCACATGTCATAAGTTGTTTCACAAATGTTTCAAGTGCTTCAGAATGAGGTCAAGGTGCATACCTTTTTGCATTGGTTCTTTTGTACACTAGTTATTAATCCTGATAATTATTTTTAGGATCTCTAACTATTCAAGCTTTTGTTAATGCTGTATGCATTGATATTCGTACATCTCAGTAAAACGACTGACATTCCCACAGCAACACATTATTTGTTAGGTTTACCAAAATGGGTTGATTCCCCTGCATTAAGAAAGAGGTTATTGGGTATTTATTATAAGTGGTTAAAAGGCAGTACAAGTCTTACAGTGCACTGCATGGATCCATCAACTCTACATGGGTAATAATTTGATGAAACTTGATAAAGATAACATTTTTGAATTAAGAAATGCCCCAATCTGATTAAAAGCAGATCTCATCTGTCCTATGCGAATCATTTCCATTGGCTAACTCAAAGGTCAGCAGAACATTACCCTAAGCAGTCGCTGTCACCTATGACAGTGCAGATCTGATTATTATCAGATTAACATTGCCCTAAATTAAAATACAAATCCAAAAATGTTGAAGATTTTGTTTCTATATCAAGTAAAAAATAGCTTCATTACCTTTGTTGATTTTTTGCAGCCATCTGCAACACCTCATACCTCTGGTTAAACTGGCACTCTGTGACCCTGTACAAGTAAAAATAAAAATTGTTTTGGCTGGAAATGGAAACTAACTGTGCGGTTTAAATCAAACAATAGCATTGTCTCTAGTGTCTAACCTTCGTGTGTCTGTCCTGTCCATTATTTCATTCTTTACTATTAACTTATTACATGCCTGTTACATTAACAAAACTATGAACATTTATTTAAACTTTCTTTAAATTCTAAAATTATTCCGTAATGTTAATTTTAATTGATTTTTTTATATTACTGAACTAATTATTTTTACATGTCTTTATTCAGTGTAAGAAACAGACCCTGAATTGATGATTGGTCAAAGGCACTTGTTTTACCGATCTTTGCCATCTCATCTCTGTCCATGTGGGTTTGAATCTTGTGCTCGACCAATGTGGATATGGATATGTGTGAAAGTTTGCAAGTTGCTTCAAGTGGTTCGGATGTTCTTATCATGGTTTTTCCAGGTTCTTCCTCTACCAGTTATAGGGTAGATATTTGAGTCATATGTTACGTGTTTAGGCTCTTATAATCAGGAACACAAGAAAGAGTGAAAACGACAAGCTTTGACAAATTTAATAAAATAATTTATTTCCCTGGAAAAATACTGTAAAAATGAAATAAAAATAAGAACTTACGGTTTTAAGAATCAAATCCAAAAATAACCCAAGAATAATCCACAAATTAAATTTTAGAAGTCCTGATAATGAATGTTCGAATTAATTCAAGTTCGATACCCGATGAAGAATCCAAGATGGAAGGCGATGACGTATGCTGTATCCGGTACAGTGTTGTAGTCTACAGTTCATTGTAGAAACACACACACAAAAAATAACACTCGGGCATTGGAAATATTTTAAGAAATGTCTTTGTTAAAAATTTCGGATAAGCACACGTATATTTCCAGGGAAAAGAATTAATCTTTTAGAATCCGAATAATCTGAAGAAATATTAACAAATAACTCGAAAACTGGCTAGAACAGAAGAAAACGACTTGACATCAAGCATCTCTCTCTAAATATCACTATTTAAACTAAGTAAAGCGCAATTTTGGAAATGCCTAAATGCGAAAATAGAGGATCACGTGATCATGTTTACATATAAAACATCACGTAGCCCCAGTATGACCTTGAAAAAAATCAGTCACATTACTCAGAGAAAAAAGTTGTTTATTTCACTAAATCTAATTACAAGTCGAGGGTCACGTATCCAAGACAGCCTCGATCTCAACCTTATTATTAACTTGTTCACGTGGTTGTTACTAATTTTGAATTAAGGTCTGGAACTAGGTCAGGTTTAAATGTTTTACAAACAAACTGTCAAGATTAAATTATTTTCTGGAAAAAAGTTCCAAATCACGTAAACAAGATTATATCATAATGAAAGCAATATAATACAATTTTTTTTTATTAAAAAAAAACTGACAAACAAACAATACAATTAAAATGAATATAAATTAAATCAGATATACCTAACAGTCAGTACAAACTTATTAAGACAAATATCTTTGCAAGTAAAGTCACAGATGATGTTACATACACTTAGTTTAAAAAATCAAAAATAAAACTGAACAAAAGTAAAATAAACAACATTATACAATTATCGACTGTTATTTTTATGAAAATTTTACAAAGACATTTAGTTAGATTTTTAAAATGAACAATAATACTATTAATAATAATTGTTAATTTGTCTCATTTATAATTCATCTTTAGGAAATATTTTGTATCTATTGCAATAATAATAAATGTAAAGTCTGCATTTCTTATGACTAAATTTTAGTCAAATTCCTGACATGCTCTATAGCATCCTTATATGAATGAAACACCTTATATTCTGATGTCATTATACTAGAATATTTAACATAATACAAAAAATCTACAGATACATATCTGAACTACTTAAATAATATTTGTATGCTTAAAAGCAATGTGGTTTCATCTTTCATTATTTTAATTGTAGCAGTTATAATGGTAGGCATCTTGTACAGTGCATATAGTATATCTGCATTAACTTGGGCTGTACCCAAACATTTTTATAGAGACAAGCCCCCAGTTTGTGACCATAAAAATGCAAAAGCCCTGACTCAAATTCCACAAGCCCGGACAATAATTAATCGCCTGTCTAGTGTGGGTGATAACGCTTTATCAACATAAAGCAACTGTGCAAACACAAGGGTGTGCTTATTATTGGCCTTCAATCAGTCTGTTTCATTGCTAAAATCATTACGAAAAGCATAGGTCAATTAACAGTATTTTATTAAGGTTAATACAGCATATAATAACAAAGAAATCTAATCGGATGAATTCAGCATATCAAATATGTTACGTAAGGGTGGTGTTATTTTTTTTTACAGATATGGTACACTCAGAAATGTATGTCGATATGTTGTTTGCCGTGTATGCAAGGAATTAAAAGATCCCCACTTTTTTGCTGGCGAGCTTCACAAAGTAAAACTCCATCAGCTACAAGTTCTGAAATTTAGTTTTGCTTGCATTTCTTCATAAATCGCCATAAAAATTAATAACACTTGAACACCAATCCGATAACTGATATAATTACGTATTCTTTTTTTTATGAATGAGTTGAATCCGACGTTAAAGGTTGCGCTATTTTGCTGATTGGAAGACACAATTCAGGCTTTGACTGAATCTTGTAGACTCATTCTGATTGGTGGAACGTTCTAATCATTTTTGATCCGCTCGTACACGTTTCCATCATATGTCACCTATACTCAAAATAAGCCAGTATTTGGACCAACTGGAATAATCGATTACAATATAAAGCATCCTGGTTGATCCTGGCTGACCAAGGCCGAATCAACGACTTTTAAGCGGACTTGTTGATCCTGAATATCTTATGTATGTGAAGGCATGATGGACCATCACCAAGATAACAGACATCGTTATCGGGAAAGGAAGTGGGTACATTAAAAGGCAAGGGTGTCCCATGCAAGTATTATTTTAAGGACATTCACTATAATACATACAAAGTAGTAAATGTTTATTAACTGTAATCACCTTAAAGTCAACGGAAGCAAAAGTTTATAAATCCGAACAGAAGTCAAACGTTTATAGCCCCGAAAGGGAGTAAAACGTTTATATAGCCAAAAGAGAAAATAATATTAGGCCACGATTTTGGAAATGTTTGTTGCAACAGTGTAAAATTATGTATATGTCTGCTGACAAATTGAAATACAATATTACATCATACGTGTCGCAGATAGAGTTGGATGTGTTTGGATAGAAATGTAATATATTCAAGTGTGTTAGGCCTCTATCTGATATGAATATATGATTATTATGCATGTAACTTTCCAGCCTATTACAAGAAATGTAATAATCCTACTACACTCATTATTTTTTGTAGTAAGACAATGAAATTGGTCTTAACCGTATTAAGCACCTAAAATTGCTGGAACATTTTGGGTTTAAATCCACCCTGATAAATCACACATCGCACAAGAGTCACTAAATATCTTTTTACTTCCTCCGTGAATCAGGCTACAGTTTGTACGTGATGAAATAAAGGTTCTTGAATGTACTTATGGCGATGAAGCGCACACAAGTTAAGAATATGAATTCCCGTCTCTTGGGAACATACAAAGTCATGGAAGATAAATATCCACACTATGGATTAATTCTCTTCAATGATACTTGCATCGCCTTTATGAGAAGAAATACTCTACTAATACGAGGTTACAAGGACTTGTTTCTATACTGTGTTTAGCTAATAGTGTACGCGTTTTCTTGATTAATTTCAATTTGGGTTCATGGCAGAACATATACTTACGCAAAATTTTACAGACCTTTGGGATGTACTTTTGAAAGTCGTAATTTTATTAAATGAGAATATATTTCATGGAATGCAAGAACTATCAGGACATTTTGTGACTGGTTTAGTTTTGGAAGTAACCATGATACCCGATATAATTATTATGTTCTTTTATTTATTTATAGTCCTAACTATTTTGACACTTTTCACCTTTCTTGAATTGAGGAAGAACACGTGTATATTCATTGCGGGGTCTTGGCAGGTACCCAGGTAGAAAAATAAATTCACTATGATATGGTCTGTAGTTCCATGTTTTATAAGATAAAAATGACACAATACAACATGCTAACTGATAATAGTGAAAGTCCTAACTGAACTCCACCAGTGTCAGATACGTTATTTGACACTGAGTTCTAAAGAAAGCAGTTTGGCTGGCTTCAACAATGTCCTGTTTTTCCTGGCAGATGAATGGTCGAAAACATGCTCAGCAAAGTTGTGATTCAAAGTTTGGGATATTCCTTGAAGTTTCAAATCAGCTAAAGTAAACATAAGAACTGCAAACGTTGTTTATAAGCCTTTAAAGTTTCCATAATATTTGAATGAAAGTAAGTACTCAGTATGTTTTGTTTAAATTTGTACTCTGCATACAATGCAAATCCTAGGTCAGAGGCGTCTAACCGTTATTGGTCCAAAAGAGATAGCACGCGTAAGGTTGCATTCAGCATGACCAAAAACAGCTCCGAATTACAAATTATGAATATTAATTCAAATTCTCCTTTAGAAATGGGCTACATACATGGTCGTACAATGTGAAGAATTGGTCCGCATGCGGTCTCTGGGTTGGAAACGCCTGTCCTAGATGATGCATATGGGGAGCAAACAAGTGAATGCAAGAGCTTAAATTACCAAAACATACAAGATGCCCAATATAGTTTGTGCCTCATGTCGTCTAGAAGGCCAAGTGAAAGAACAGATTACCAAGTCATCTAATTTATTGGAGTGTTTTCAAATTATTTTTTAATAAGGTTAGTAGTTTGTAAATGAGTTGAAGACCGCTGAATTGTTGTCTTTTTCTAAATTATTTGTTCAAATATTAAAGCATACAATACCTATATACTCTCTAGCCAGGTAAGGAAAATATTGCTGATTTGGGAGTTTTAAGACATTCGACGTCATAATGTTTTTTTAATAATACGGCTAATTATAATGTCTAACTTTCATGATTTGTTCAATTTTAAATGGTTTTCCATTAACTGTATTTAAATTATGTTTACAAAAAGTATTTAAATCTTTGGATATATTTATTTCGTTATGTATTTGTCAATATCGCCATGTTTGATCATCATTTGTGCAAGAATGCCTCGTTTGGAAGATTGCTTGATTGATTGATTGAGGATTGTACGGCACATTAGCACCGTAAAGATGTTAGAACGGTTATATGAGAAAAAAGTGTTTGTATCAAAAGGGTTGTTACCAACGAGTTATAAAAGTACATAAATACAACAATGATGTGGTGAAATTATATGATGATTCCCAATCAAATGGGTGTGTAAATGGCGTGTATAAAGGATAAATAGAGAATACAAGATACATTAGGGTGATTAACAACACAAATGCTGATTAAAATACCCAATGGAAACAGAATTACAATAAAGCCCTATTTTTGAATAAAATTCAACTTCCTTCAAGAAATGAAAACTACAAAACACATTTAGGGAATCATAAAGTTTCTTTTTATGTTGAACATTGTAGCAAAAGATCGCATGTATGTTTGAAATCGAAACAATCTATCTCGAAACAATCTGTCAGAAAGTTCTTCTCAGGTTGTTTTAGTATGACCAGTTCTAATTCTTGTTACGACTAACTCATCCCTACAAGTCATTCTATGGTTGGTCGATTCATGCGGAACTTGTTATTGACAGCACAATACCATGATGACTGCTTCGTACTAAATAAGTTTAAAATTAGTGCAAGTTGTTTTAAAATCTGATGGTTGTAGAGTTAGGGGTACTTTAGTTGCGGTATTGTATTCCCGTCAATATCGATATGGCTTGGTAACCAACACTTTACTTTATTATGTACGCATTTTGTTTCTCTGTTAACTTTACATTGTCAGAATTGTGCAGTAGTTTTCCACACATCACAGCTTCATCCTGCACGACAAGTGTTATCTAAAACCGGTACTGCGTATCAGGTACTACTTTGTAAACAAACAATGTACGCTCATGTAGTTGAGTCTTTAGCTTCTGCCTTTTTTTAGATTTGTGTAGGGATTGACTAAACAAACTGTTTCGTCCACTTGAAGGTAGACATGATAAAGTTAAAGATGTGGACGAGTTCCATATGTCAAATATCAAACTTGCAAACAAGCAAACGAATGAACGTGATATTCACATATGAACATTATAGTTACAGTAAGTGAAAATACAATTCTGATAATTTAAACAGTTATGTAGGAACAATATTTGTAACTTGTCTAATATAGACTGTTTCAGACTACGGCCGGTGCTCTCTTAGGTCTAAAAAATAGCACCCAAATCCCCATATTCAGGCCAAATGCTATCGCATATTTATCAGAGACGTGCCCTATTAAAAGTCAGCTAAAACAACAAATTCGAGAAAAAATGCAACTGTTTGTTTTTGTTGGAAATAAAGGCCAAGTAGACTTAATTCTTTTCGCTAGATAGACTGTCACACATCAGCTGATTTTGCAATTATCATCGTAAGAGGATTAAGAAGGAGAGGTCTTCAGAAAATAAAGAATCCCTCCTGATCAAGAAATTCAGGCCGCCAGAGGAAAGTGACAAAGAGGAAGAACCCGTGTCGCTAAGAATTGATTTTGATATACACTAAAGTCTTTTGTTGCAGTAAAATATTATCGCACAATGTCAATAAAAATAATGCACTCAGTACATCATGTTAGTCACTGTACTATAACCGTTACAGAAATGATGTAAAAAACAAAACAATGAATCCCAAACAAAGGCAGGAAATGAGATGACATTTAACTTCTAACATCTAACAAGGAAATGAGATGACATTTAACTTCTAACAAGCATTAATTGGATGAATAAACATTTATTAATTGATATTATAGACAATACTAAATCACATTTCATGCACAATAGAGATCAATGATCATGTTTGTCATAAGAAACCAGAAAAAATAACAAACCCCAAACAATTACGTTGCAGAGCCGAAGCAAAGGAAAAGTACTTACCAATTTAATCGTTCTTTCACTACTTACACCTTTTTGCTTCAGGAGTAAAAATTCATTAATGTACTTTGCATTAGAGGATGAAGTGGTTTGTTTCGTTTAGAGTTAAAGCTAAACGAGAGTACTATTCAAGGTCCACATTTAAATCTAAGCCATTTGACCAATCAAAAAGTCCACAGCTAAAGCTAAAAAGCTAATAGGTCAGTTAAGTTGCCGGACAAAGGTGTGCCCACACGTTCATGTAAAATAATACCATAACCAATGATGTAAAAATTAATTGATCGCACGCTATTAATCTTTCCTCCTCTTTCAAAGACAGACCAGAAGAAACGAAATATTAAAATGTAATAATTAAAGATGTACAAGAAGATCATTACGAGAAGAACTTTGCTATTTGCATATAAAAATAAAATTGTACAATGAACTAAATCACACAATGCAAACAACTGGAAAACCATGCATCATAAGAAAGCAAATAAAGAAATTAAATACGTGATGGAAAATGAAAACGAATATGTGTCGTTGATTGACATAAGTAAGATTCAAAAGAATGTATTTGTGCTGAATTTTAAGGAGACTTTTAGATGACGTGTAAAAATATTCTACAGTTTTAACTTGTTTAGAACACATCCCTGCTCTATCTAGCAAGAGAGGCGAACATGGTAAATGTATTCTGGTGTCTTATGTAACATTTTGTACGTATCTTTTTAGAACTACCTCCTCTTCTTTTAACGTGAAACATTACCATATTGTTTCCTTATCATTTATTAGAAATATATTCTACTATTTCAAACTGACTGTACTGATATCCAGGAAGAAAAAGTTTCTGGATAAAAAGTATTTTGCAGGCATAACTGAGTCAACAGTCCTAGTAATACTTAAGAACACTGATGTATTTCCTGCAAACATCTTAAATGGTTATAGCAAAGAGTCTTTTGTATAACTGATAATAAGCTGACATAATGTTGGCAGATTAACTATTCTATATTCTTCCAAATCAGTAGATTAAAAAATATGCTTGAACAATACTTTATATTTTGCATAAGCAGACAGGCTTGTTCAAAGCCAGTCAGTTCACATGGTTAGGATCACTGTTTTATTTCCTGCAAACATTGTTTACGTTTCTTTAATTTACGTTTTGTGAGCTTAATAGCCGAGTTTACAGCACATTGAATACTTTATTAAAAATAAAAATGTCGTGTGATCCTTCCACATTTAGAGATATACATGAAGCAAGTTTCCAGCAGAAGCTACCAGAAAATTAAGTCTTAAGCTATGATGACACATGATGAAAGAGAGTCAATGTTGTGTAGGTTCACATATAAAATCTATGTTGAATTTTAATACACTGATAATCTTCATTTTTGCTTTTAAAATATAAAGACACTTTCACATCGATTGCTACAATGCTTTCTTCTTTTTATTTCTGGAAATATTGGAAAATATGATTGAGAAAGCTCTAATCTGACTAATAAGAACTGGAGCGGAGCGCTGTAATTTATTTCTTATTATTTGAACTTAGTATGGAACAAAACCGGTAATAAGGACAATTAATATGCTATAAATACACGCAGCAGTATAGCTTTCTTCCAGTAAGGTGGAAATAAATAATTTCATATGACGTATTGATACACAATGATCATTAGATAGAGACGTATTCGCCATCTCAAACGAGTTCTTTTCCTTGACTCAGTAGAGTACACGTTTGGGATTTTGTATTTATTCATATCCCTCGTTCGTTTCGGATACATCTTAGCAAGATAGTGTGGATTGAATTCAAACCACATAGATATATAAGTTATATTCAGAGAAACTGAAAATAATAAAATGAAATAGAATACGAAAAACACTGATTAGACATCCTTATCGAAGTCTGGATCACATATTTAATGGGTATGCAACATATAAATACATCAACATTATTAATTTCACTTTCTATTGCATCGTTATGACTATATAAGTAGTGAATGGGGGCACCCTAGCCTCAATGGGAATTAGATTACAGACAGGGTCCCGACACTCTAGCCTCAATGGAAATTTAACATGGGGAATACAAGCCCGGCACTCTAGCCTCAAGGGGAATTGAACATGGGAAAAAGTCTTGGGCAACTCTAGCCTCAATGGGAATTACCATTACCGGACCCCATGGGACAATCTGGGGACTATGTAAATTTAACATGGGAATAGATTGTGGGTCTGTTGAGCGACAAACTGGAACAGGGTCGGGACCCTATTTTAATAAGGTCCCGACCTGAGGGGTCTATGGAAAGGGAACAGGGGAGAGGGATAAAACACACACACACACACACACACACACACACACACACACACACACACACATATATTAAATAAAAAAGGGGTAGGCAATTGAAAGTCGATCTCTTTTCGAGAAATGTGGGTGGCCCTGAAAAGGGCCTTTGGGTTTATATATGCCCTTAACATGAAGGGCATCTGTGACTTCTTCTTGTCCTTAGGCTTCGTCTCACTGTAGGACCGTAAATCAGGACTCTTTTGAGGCATCCTTGCCTCTCCACGTAAATCCTATGTATCCATAGGTTGCTGGCGGTCCTATGGACAACTGTCCATTCGGATCGGACATACATCGGTATGTCCGTCATGAACATCATCGTTGACACAAGGGTGGAAGATTCAACGTCAGTCCACATGCTGAGGGGACGAGAACAGGTAAATCAATGCGGTGAACTGCGCTTATTTATAGGTAGAGGAAGGATTGAAACGGATTGAGTTCATTGACCAATCCAAACACGCGTTACAAAATTCAGTCAGCTCGCATCCAATCCGAAGAGAACAGTCTATGACGTCACGTGGTCTATATACATTCGCTACCGCCTGTGTGCAGTCAATCGATGCGAGACAGTGATTCAACATGACGGAAACTCAGAAAACGATCCATTGGGGTGCACCAGCAGTGGAGACTACACAAGGGAACCCGGACTTACTTTCAGAAGAGGTAAACTGGGATTTTGTGGATTTTCTTACCTCGCAAGAATTTGTTCCGGAACCATCGTCACCTTCATTACCACACGTGGAGAATTTTAGACAGAGACAGAAAGAAGAATTGGAGAAATTTATACAACGAAAAAAGGAAGCGGAACAAGCTTTTCTTTTACAGCAACAACAGCAAGAAGAGGTAAGAAAAAAACAACAACAACAACAAGAAGCAGCAGCAAAGAAACAAGAGGGTGAAAATCAAACGGTCACGGTACTGTTAGACATTTTAGCGGAGTTAAGAAGTCTGAAACAAATGTATCAGACTTCTTTATCACGACCGAAGAAAATACGACCTTCCCGAGCTAAACAAACCAACCCTGTGACTAAGCTTACCGTACCACCCTTAGTGATTTCAACCCAATAATCATCATCAGAAGTAGGCCTCGGCCGTGGCAAAGGCTTAAGGCAGTTAAAGTTGATTGCTTAAACTCACCCCTACACCAAAAACCAAAGGCCCTTCTCAGGGCCACCCACTTCTCTCGAAAAGAGATAGACTTTCAATTGTCAATAACTCAAAAAAAAAAAAAAAACCAAAACATTTTACCCCTATAGTACGTGTATATGAGTGCGTGAGTGTAGCTTCTTATTTAAAATCAAAACTCAAAGACACTTACCTTTTTGTACCTAATTTATTCTTTTGTCAATAGTTACAATCCAATACACAATTCACAACAGAACACTTTAAAAAGTACATTCACTTCTTCTGTCTCACTGTTTAGTCTCTCTGTTTTTTAAATTTCTTCACCGTCACAGTCTTTTCCTCCTCTTCCTCCTCACTTTCTTCCCTTCTTCTTTTCTTCTCTTGTTTCGTTTTCTTCACCTGTCTGCTATCTTCCTCCTCTTCTTCCTCTGAAGAATCCCTCTCTTCTTCTGACTCCTCTTGTTTCTTTTTTGGGCAATCTGGAGACCAATGTCCTTTTTCTTGACAATAATAACAGGTATCTTGACTTTTGTCTCTTTTAACCCCTGTTTTTCTTTTTTGACGGTCTGGACTCTCTGAAGACCAATGCCCTTTCTTCTGACAGATATAGCAAATATCTTCACTTTTATCTCGAAAGGAAGGAGAGTAGTCCCCCGGCTGGTCTGAAGAAAATTTTATAATGATCCCTCGCAACGCTCTGATGAAACGTTCCATCTGGGTAGTCTCTTCCATCGTTGTGCTCGGTTTGAGAGTGAAATGAATAGTGAAAGGACAAGACACATACCCTTTATATACACTGGTCTGCTAGGACTATAAATTAGTCCATGGTGTTTAAACTTTAGTTATTTGACTTTTTGCTATCAGGATGAAACGATCCAATTCATTTGAGAAGAAAGAAGAAGAAAGTAAGAGGCAGAAACGTGATCTATCGCCTCGTACCAGAGCTGAAGTCTTGGCACAAATTCATGCCAGTGATTTTGAAGAGGACATGAGTGAACCAGAATCCGAACCCTCTAAACAAAGTTCACCACCCTTAGTTAACCCTGAAAAGTACTATTCCATTCGAGAGACAGAAAAGCGCTCCTCTAGAAAATTTAGAACCACGGCTTACAAATACAAGGTGAAGTTTAAAGATTTCAAGTACCGTTAGAGAAAGCAGAAGGGTTCATCACCGGGGTGTGGGATTCTTTGCTCACCACACTCAAGCGACAATGTCAACCCAAAGAAGACGATCGCTTGAGACTTTCCATACAACACGACGGTTTGAAATCCCATGTTTGGATCGAGTTTAGCACCCCTGCAGAATTGACTGCTTCCAAAGTCATGGACAAAATTCAACACGTACAACAATCTAATGACCAGTTTGACATCACCGATGGAAAAGCCACACTGGACATGACCCACGTCTCTCCTCCTCAAGGGACTGGACGCAAAAAGATGTTATTGGTGGACGAGCTTCGCAGCACCAAAACAAGTCTCGTCCGAATTCACAACCCTCAAGACCAGATGTGTTTAGCCAGGGCCATCGTGGTGGGACGAACCTATGTCAGCAGGAACGACACGGTAGAATGGAAAAGAGCTTGGAAAACTATTCGACAATCGGACCGAGCCAAACAACGAAACGAAGCAGAACTCCTGTTACAACAAGCTGGCTTGCCAAAAGACAAACCCTGTGGCATTCCTGAAATGCAAAAATTGCAAGATGCCCTAGCTCCATTCTACACCTTGAAAGTGCACCCTCAAGAAGTGCGCGGACCTCTGTTGTTTCGAGGGAAAGACTTTAAGGATGGAAAATACATTCACCTTTATCATCACGATGACCATTTCGATACCATTACCAGTATCACTGCATTCCTGGGATACAGTTATCACTGTGAGAAATGTGACTATGGCTATAAAAATCGAGAGCAACACAAGCATTGGGGATCGAAATGCTCAGGATGTTTGGCCTATCCACCCTGTCTGAGCGAAGGACCAGTGCATTGTTCAACTTGTCTGCGCACGTTTGTCAGCCCTACCTGTTACCAACAACATTTGAAGACGCAAGGTTCACAGCAGAAATGTGCTTGTCAGCTGCTGAGATTGTGCCCTACTTGTGGACAAGGCATACGTACCAACAGTGCCAAGGCACACGTATGTTCAGGAAAGAAAAAATGTCACATTTGTCACCACATCGTGGACTTGGAACACGAATGCTACGTGCAAAAATACCAACCCCCACCAGAGAAAGAGGACGGTCACAAGAAGAAAAGCAATTTCATCTTTTTCGATTTCGAATGCATGCAAGAGACTGGCATTCACATTCCTAATTTCTGCGTGGCTCATCGAGCGTGCGAGAAGTGCATTCAAGAACCTATCTTCAGTCATTGCCCTCACTGCAGCAAGATTCCCGGAGGGCGTGAAAATATCTTTCGGGGACCGAACACGCTAGCCGATTTTGCCCAATGGGTCTTAGACCCCATCGACAAGACGTGGAGCCAAGAGGACATCGAACGTTACGGAGATTGTCATCGTCATGCCACAGTGATGGCTCACAATTTCTCCGGATACGATGGACAGTTTCTTTTGAGATACTATACGGAACAAGGCACTGAACGTCCTAAAGTCACTTTGAACGGAGCCAGAATCATTTTCATGCAAGTGGGACAAGTGCAGTTTAAAGATTCGATGAGTTACTTAGCCATGCCTTTGAGTCGAATGCCTAAAACATTTGGAATGACAGAAATGGCTAAAGGGTACTTTCCACACTTTTGCAATACGGAAGCCAATCAACACGCAGTTTTACCCCATTTACCTGAGGCTCACTATTACGACCCTGACAACATGCGTACCGAACAACGAGAAGCTTTCTACGCTTGGTACCAGGCTCACGCCTCGGACCCTTTCGACTTTCAGGAAGAAATGTTAAAGTATTGTCGTTCCGACGTGGACATTTTACGACGTTGCTGTGGAAAATTTCGAGAACTGTTCATGGAACACGGAGGGCTCGATCCTTTGAAAGAAGCTTGCACCATTGCCAAAGCGTTTTCCTTAGTGTACCGGCAAAGATTCATGCCTGAAAACACCGTGGCTGTCATCAGTCCTCAAACGACCAACTATGTCAAACGTCAATACTCGGTCAAAGCCCTACGCTGGTTACATTACTTGTGCGACAAGGAAGACAAGTGGATTCAGCATGCCCGCAACGGAGAAGGCGAAAAGACCATCGGAACGTATTCGGTCGATGGCTGGGACTTAGAAAACCCGAAGATCGTGTACGAGTTTAACGGTTGCTTATTTCACGGATGTCCCGTCTGTTACCCTGACCGTGGCACTAAAAGTCAGTTTTTACAACGAACCATGGAAGACTTGTACCAGGCCACTTGTCAGCGACGCCTAAAGTTAGAACAGGAAGGATACCAAGTGGTGGAAATGTGGGAACACGAGTACGATCACCGTTTGAAAACCGATCCCGAGTTTAAACGCCTCGTGGAAAGTTACCAGTTCATGGACCCCCTGAACCCGAGGGATAGTTTGTATTGAGGAAGGACCAATGCCACCTGTTTGCTGTACCAAGCCGACGAAGAGAAAGGAGAAGAAATCAGATACTTGGACGTGTGTTCGCTGTATCCTTACGTGTGCAAATATTGTCACTTGCCTGCAGGGCACCCACAATTGTTCACGGAACACATCGACCTGAAAAACATTCGACAATACGAAGGCTTGATCAAGTGTAAAGTTTTGCCTCCCACCGATTTGTACCATCCCGTGCTACCTCGCCATTGCCAAGGCAAACTGATGTTTCCTTTGTGCCGTACTTCTGCCGAAACGTGCAACCAAGACCAACCTTGTCAACACACCCAGGAAGAACGGGCCTTGACGGGAACCTGGGTCAGCGTAGAATTGTTCAAAGCTCTGGACATGGGATATCAACTGTTAGAAGTGTACGAAATTTGTCACTTTCCCAAGACACAACAATACCACAAGGGTGACCCCAGTCAGAAAGGCATTTTCGCCGACTACGTGGATGCCTTTTTGAAACTGAAACAAGAAGCCAGTGGCTATCCTTCCTGGTGTCACACTCCCGAAGACGAAAAGACATTCAAAGAGAAATACTGGGCACAAGAAGGCATTCCTTTAGATCACAACGCGAAAAACGAAGGCAGGCGATCGTTTGACAAAGTGATGTTAAATTGCTTATGGGGTAAAATGGCACAACGACCGTGTTTACCCAAGACGGAATATTTGACAGAACCTTCCCGCTACTTTCAGATGATTCACGACAAAACCAAATTCATGAAACACGTGGACGTCGTTCGCGAGGATTTGATCTTGGTCAATTATGAAGAAGATCTGGACTTTGTACAAGACGACCCTTTTGGAAATGTCATCATTGCGGCTTACGTGACAGCTCATGCTCGCTTAAAATTGTACGAAGCTTTAGAACTGTTAGGGGAACGCGTCCTGTACTTTGACACGGACAGTTGCATTTACATCCATCACCCGAGTCAACAGCACCCAGACATCGAAGGAGACCGTTTAGGAGCCTGGACAGACGAGCATCCCGACGACAAGATTCTAAGTTTCGTCAGTGGCGGTCCAAAAAATTACGGCTACGAATACCGGGACCCACAAGGAGAAGTGCATACGAAGTGTAAAGTGAAAGGATTGACTCTGAATTATCGTACCAGTCGTGTGGTCAACTTTGGGGTATTGAAAGAAGCCTTGCAATCTGGAGAGGATGAACACTTTAAAGTGACCACCTATCAACCGAACAAGATTGTACGTTTACCCACTCACCACATCGTCAATCGACCCTTGGAAAAAGTCTATCAAATCGTGTACCAGAAGCGAGTGCGACTTCCCAATCATTTCACCTTGCCGTATGGACACGTCGGTATTGGTCTGTATATAAAAAGGAACCCTAGGCAAGATCAATAGTTCATTGTGACTACCAAGACCAAGCGAACAAGATGAATACTTTCAGAGAAACGCAAAACAAGTTTAGACAGGCACAATTCAAGTTTGGGGCTTCTGAAGTGGAATGCGATTGTGAGCCTTGCGATGGGAACGATGCTGTACGCTGTGACCTTAGCGATGCCGTAAAGCATCATGAGAACTTTGTTCTCACTACCCCTATAATGGAAAGTGATGCTGTGCGTGTCAAACCTGAGGAATGCGAAAGCGATGCCGCTCGTCCTCTTGGACACTTTACTGGGTTTCGTTTAAAATATGGATGTTCACCTTCACGTTTACCCCCCCCCCCTACGGATGTCATCCAGCCCTGAGCAAACTCCTGTCCATGTCACCCAGCCCTCATCGAAACGAACCTGTGAAAGACGAATATTCGTTCCCTGTACGTTTGTCGGAATACTGCGACTTTGAAAATCGTCTTCAATCGTTCAAAGGAAAATGGCCTAAGTATCGAGACTAGTATTTAAACTTCATTTCAAAAACGATATTGAATCATTACCTAAAGAACTGCAAGAGAAGATTTACAAGGAAGTTTGGCAGGAGTTTGCCAGAGTGAAATCTCAATGGGTGACTGTAGAACTTTTGTGCCGAGAAATTCACAAGAGGAAAGTGAAAAAAGTCAACCAGTGTGTTAGATTTCTCTGGGTCAAGTGTGCATTCGTCCTATTATATTACTCTAGACCGTTTACATCAAAAGAGTTCAATGAGATTCATGGACGTTACCCTGAACGGCAGTGGCTAGAAATTACTCACTATGTGGATTACTTTTGCTCTAGGAGAAGATTGTGAATTGTACGGACTGACCTATTCATGGATACTTTGCAAGAGAACATTCGTGCTTTGCCTGTGGAGTTGAGAGAACGCATTTACCGAGAGCTGGTCAAAATACAAGTCAAACGTAAAGAACAATTGCATCCGTTACGTCACCAGATCTTTAACCACTGGTACAATTGCTTCCGAAATAAAGAGACTCTAAAATCAGGAATCCATGCCACGGCTTATGTCACAAGTGATTGAACAGATTCCGTGGAAGGACCTCAATGACCATATTCAAACCGTGGATCATTACCATCAATTATTACAAGAACTGTTTCCGTTCAATTTGGGTCGACAAGTGGTGTGTGTCTTAGTGACTTGTTTTCTGGGATTTCGTTTACCAGCCGATTCCTTGTGGACTCTTTACGAACAGTGCTTACCACCCCAATGGCCTTAAATGGTCACGAAAGACTCCTTTTGCTCAAAGCCTTGCGTTTCCATCTGGATACTTTTCGACTTCAACAGGAAAAAAAAAGATTTGTCAACTTTTAGCTACCCAAGACGTGTATGACGATGTGTGTGTAGCTTGTGACTTACACCCCCATTGGACAGATGTCCGTGACTGGAAAAAAGGGGGTTTTGAGGCTTGGACCCAAGACGTGGCCCAGTATGCACGAGAGTTGTTCAGGGAAAAAAGTTACTTTTCAAACTGTGTTAGTGACGGTACCAGAAGAACCCGTCACCCAGTACAGGGCTGTCGTGGACATGCCTGAAAGACCCTTTCGGGAGGACACTTGCGTGACCTTACCCCTATAGAACTGGTCAGAACATTACCCAAAACATGTTGTACAGACACTTGTGTTTATTCCACGTTGATGGTTATCATGTGCCTTTTATCATTGTACTCAAGCCTTTGGCTTTTATCTATTTTTGTCTTTCGTGTTCATGTTTAAAACATTCAATAAACGTGTTCTGAAAAAAGTATATAAACTCTCGTCTTGTTTGTTTTTGTGTCACAAGTGACATTCCTGACACTATGGCTACCTCTGCTGTCTCTGCTCCCTCTTCCTCTACTGTCAAAGTCATCGACGAACACTTAGATCGTGCCAGTTGGGAGGCTTTGTATCTTCGCCATCCCTTTAACATGCTCATTGCTGGACCTAGCGGTTCAGGCAAAACCGAATTCGTCAAACGCTTGATCGAACATAAGAATCATTTGATCGATCGACCACCTCAGCGCATCGTGTGGTGTTACAAAGAGTGGCAATCGGCGTACAGCCTCTTGCGAGAAAGTCAAGGCGATTCCATCGTATTTGTGGAAGGCATTCCTAAAGAAGACGACGGCATCGTCTCTGACTCCCGTTAAACCCATTTGGTCATTTTCAACGACATGTTAGGAGAAGACGAAGAAGAAATTAAACTGTGGTTCACGCGCAAAGGGCATCATCGTAATGCCAGTGTCGTTTACATCACTCAAAATTTGTTTCAACAAAGTAAAGCCCATCGCACCATCAGTCTCAATGCGCATTACATGGTCTTGTTTAAAAGCCCTCGAGATAAATCGCAAGTGCAAGTCTTAGCCAAACAGTTAGGAACGCCTTGGCTGACTCAGGCGTACGGCGATGCCACTCAAACGCCACACGCCTATTTACTCGTCGATTTGAAACCTACGACCCCCGATGATTTGCGATTTCGTACCCACTTGTTTCACCACTGGTGCCAAGACGGAGGGCCTGTCCTGTACACGTCTCCGTCCTCGACTTAACTTCATTCCACAAAAAATCTATAAAAACCTCAGACCCTTTTCGTCTGTCTCACACAACGTCAACATGACGTCCCTTCAGTCGCATCTTCCCGTCAAATTGATTCGTGCCTTGTATGGCATCAGTCGAGAAAAAGATCCACAAACACGAGCCCGTGTCTTAGAAGCTAGTCTCAAAGAAGTCTTACGATGGTTCACGGTGACGGCACGTCAATTACTCCAAGGGATCATTCAGATTCCTCATCAAACCAAACGCTTTTTTGATCGAAACAAAGTCGCTTTGACCCAACTGGCCGATCTCCGCATCGACACTCAAACCAAAAAACAAATCATTTTGAAACCTGGAGGGAGCGGTACTCTAGGAGGGGTCATCATTCGCTCTCTCTTAAGATGGGATCCTAATGCCCCAAAAGTTGTCCCCAAGAAAAAAGTCAAACGAAGCTCCAAGAAGAAGAAAAAAAACAAGGTCCCCAAGGAGAACTTCTCCAGTGGCGGGACCCTCCTCTTACCAGAAACCACCCCGGAAAAAGAAAAGAAGCCCTCAGAAAAAGAAACAAAGAAAAAGTCCCCAGAAAAAGAAAAGTCCACAGAAGAAAACTAGTCGCAAGAGAGGCACTTTGGCCACGACGCAACCTTACACTCGCAAACCACGATCTGCCACGGCGGTGACCGCGTCTCCGGCAGCCTCAAGTTCATCCACTTCTCCGTTGATGACACCAAGAACTGAAGAGTACTTGGAGACGTTGATCACAGCAAGAACTTCTCCGTTGATGACTCCAAGAACTTCCCCAGTGGCAGGACCCTCCAATTTAGTGGCAGTGGCTGCTGCTCACAAAGTACCTTCTCCCAAAATCAAAGTCCAAGAAAGATCGGGCATGTTACAAAGTTTACTGGATTTGTCCAAGCAAGAATTGGCTCGATTTAGTCCGTTGCGTACCCCTGCACGACGTGTCATGCCTGTCCTGAAGTTGATACGACGTAAAGACAATCAGTGGCGACGCGTTCCAGTATAAAAAAGGTCTGTGACCAAGTCGGGGTATCAGTGTTTTTGGTGCTCCTGAAGATGTCACCCTCCAGAAACATCCCTCTTCTAAACAACCCCAAGGAAAGAAAAGGAAAGGACTGCCTCCACGTTTAGTCAAACATGGGGACATGTTATCTGTCCTGTCCAAAGCTTCTCCACCCCTACGAAAAAACTCATTCAAACAGCCTCCAAAGAGGTCATCGATACCGTGTGCGAATGTTGTTTGAACGTCTTGAAACGTACGATCCCTTTGTCCAAACACCAAAAACAATGCTTAGGCAAACATCGTCACGTTCTTCGCCAATTGGTTATAAAGAAAATCCCCCTTCGTCAAAAGAAGAAGATGTTGGTCCAACGTGGATGCATTTTACCCCTCTTGTTAGGCCCATTGTTGAAAGGAGTCTTGGGAACCATGTTGGGAGGACTGGTGGGAGCAAGATAAAAAGGCCCTCTGAAGTCCCAAGATCTCAGAATCGACCCTTGACAACCCCATGGAAGGACGAAAACTAGCTTTAGTGCCTTACAAACGATGGAATACCATCGTTGGCAAGAACAACACACCCCGCATTTACCTCCCAATCCCCATTTGAGCGAAATGTCCGAGCTACAACACGAATTGCAGTCTTTGATGGATCGCCAAGATTTGTCCGAAACAGAAAAATCGCAAAAGTACGGTCAACTCTTGCAACGACTACAACTCTTTCATCAGAAAGCTTTAGACGAAACAGCTCTACCCACTCTGAAAGATTTTAAGACCTTGATGAAAAGTCCAGCACCATCACCAGTACCACCACCACCACTACCAGTGACCAAGACAGAAAAAGAAGAAGAAGAAGGGTTTCAAACTGCACCAGAAAAAGTACGCAAGTTAACAACACCACCTACCTCCAGAATTGGATGGATTAAAAAGATGATGACCACCCCTTCTTCATCACAAGAGAAAAAGAAAGTGAAGACAGAAGTGCAGACAGAAGTGAAACAAGAACCGATATCCCCTGTTCCGACATCCTCCTCTGCGACACCTATTGCTGGTCGCACACGCAAAGCATTGCAATCCAAGAAAGTACCCCAAGAGAAAAAGAGTAGTATCTTCCAAGAGTGGGTGCCTTATTAACACACAAACCAGCCAGCATTTACTACGATCCCTCGCATCCTGCAGGTTACGCAAAAATTGTATCGTGCTGCCAAAATGCGACTGAAAAGTCTCCGTTTACCTCAAGTGCAAAGATGGTTACAAGAACAAGCTACCTACACTTTACACAAACCCATTCGACGCAAGTTTTCCAGAAGTCGCACCCAAGTGGAAGGCATCGATCATCAATGGCAAGCCGATTTAACCGATGTCTCTCATTTGGCCAGCTACAATCGTGGCTACAAATATTTTGTTTCGTGTCAGCGACGTCTTTTCCAAATTTGCCTGGGTCGTAACCTTGACTTCCAAATCGAGCAGCGAGCTAGTGCGAGCCCTGCAACGAGTGTTGAAACAAAGCGGTCGTCACCCTCTTCAAACGGACAAAGACACCGAATTTCTGAACCAAGCTTTCCAAAAAGAATTAAAGAAACGTGACATTCATTTTTTTACCACCGAGAATCCCGAAACCAAAGCCAGCATCGTGGAACGTTTTCAACGCACTTTGAAAGAACGTATGTGGAAATATTTTACGCATCACCACACTCTGAAGTACATCAACATCTTACCGCACCTGGTGCAAGCGTACAACCAATCTTACCATCGAAGCATCGGACGTGCCCCGCAAGAAGTGACTCCCGAAAACGAAGTACTGGTGTTTGAGCGCCTGTTTGGTACGTCCCCGACGAGGGCTGCCCCCAAGAAAAGTGGAGTGTTGACCGTAGGAGATTGGGTACGCATTCCCAAAACCAAACGCACTTTCGACAAAGGTTACTTACCTAACTGGACGACCGAATTGTTTCGTGTCACTGGACGAGTACATGGCCGTCATCCTGCCGTCTATAAATTGGAAGACATGAACGGAGAAGTGCTCAAAGGAACGTTTTACTTACCCGAGTTACAACGTGTCACCAAAAACGAAGACGACGTGTACGACATCGAAAGCATTCTCAAACGCAGAACCCGTAAAGTGGGCAAACGACGTGTCAAAGAAGTCAAAGTACGTTGGAAAGGATATCCACCCAGTTTTGATTCTTGGATCGACGCTTCGCAAGTCATCGACTATAAAAAGAAGTGACCATCATGCCCTTTCACACAGACGCAGCTACGTCGTCCACTCCTTCACCTAGTTCTTCTGTGCAAGATTTACAAAAACAACCCTTGTGAGAGTGGTGTGGAGAACGTGTGCCTAAAACGCAAATCGTCTTTTTCTGTCAAATCTTCGT
Source organism: Sinohyriopsis cumingii (assembly GCA_028554795.2). Classification (NCBI taxonomy): domain Eukaryota; kingdom Metazoa; phylum Mollusca; class Bivalvia; order Unionida; family Unionidae; genus Sinohyriopsis; species Sinohyriopsis cumingii. The sequence goes on from CM068831.1 coordinate 81,138,341, forward strand.
GGTGTATTGTGTCATCGGGGCAGCCATTGCCAATTTGAGTTTGCAACAAGGAGACAAACAATTGTGGACCATTTTATTGAGCAGTTGCATCGGTTACCTGCTTCCCAATCCCTCCCTGAAATTCTCCTCGAACGGGAACCACAGGAACCTTGTGTCCAGTGCCAGTGCCAGTCACCACTCCAACAACAAAAATAACCCCATTTTAGACGGAGACACGCCTCTGACGTCCAGTAACCCCTAGGACAGCCACAGAACTCTGGAATTATGAGTCACCAAAACCAATTTTACTTAACCTTACCCAGTGACAGTTCCATGGAGGTGTTACCCAACAACACGTTGTGCTGTTACACGGCCAAATTACCTCAGACCATCCCATTAGATCACGAAGCCCATTGGGAAGTGGCTTTAGTAGAAATCATTCACCCGACCCAAGTCCTCAATGTCATTTCCAATCAAAATTTTTTTGATGTGGAAGTTCATGACGAACAATTGCAACAGTACTTGGAGACCCATGGCAAAAATGGCAAGAAAACCCTTGGCACAAAAAATCAAAAGTACACCACCTATCACTTGTTCGTTCCCCCAGGCTATTATTTTAGTGGTCAACATTTGGTGAGAACAATAGCCTCCAGGTTTAATGTCGTGTTTCTGAAAGCTTTGGAAAGTGTCAAAAAAAGTGTCACCATGGAATACCACAAAGCAGCTCGTCGCTTCTTGATGAAATTTGACGGGAGTAAAATCGTGTCCATTTTATTTTGTCCTGAATTGTTTGACATGTTGGGCAGAGACATGGACATGAGAAAGGCCATGATGAAGAAAAACGAATTGCCAGTCATTTACGACAACGAGTCTTTTAGCAAGTTATTTCGTGCCCCGGTAGAACTGAACCAAGGACTGAATTTAATGTTTGTGTACTCCGATGTGGTGGAGTATAACGTGGTGGGACACACCTCTGTGCAGTTACTGCGTGTCATTCCTTTCAAAGTGGATTCTGCCACGGTCACTGACGAGGAAGGTGGAAACACTTACCACGTTCATTTGTACATCCTCACTATTTGCCTGTCAGCAAGTCGTATTTGGACACGGTCAACATTGCTATAAAAGGAGATCTGGGACAAAATATTCCATTCACCAAAGGAAAGGTCACGGTGAAACTCCATTTTCGAAAACGGTTCTCTCACGATTCGTAAGTCATGTATCCAGTGTACCGAGGTGTTGCTCGACAGCGAGGACATATATTAAAATCGGCCTTTCGTTCGGTGGCCCTGGTGTTGAAACCGATGGTGACACGCGGATTGCACGCCTTGAAAGATGCGGCACTGACACAAGGCAAAGAATTTCTCCAAAATGTCATCATCGACAAACAAAATCCTAAAGAAGCCTTCATGAGGGCAAGCAAAAATGTCTTGTTGCAAACGGGCAAAGACCTTTTGGGCCGACGAGACACACCTATAAATGCCCTGCACGCTACCGAGTCAAGCATTCAGCAAGGACAAGGCAGAAAGAGACGACGAAGAAAACACCCTTTCACCAGACTTTACACGTCTAAACCTAGAAAGGCAAAGAAAAGAAGAACCGTTCGAGACTTAGACGTTTCGATTATTGAGAAAGAGAAAAAAAAATGATGCACCGAGAGTCTTGCGCCTGTTCCAAGTCGGAACTGGATCTGTTTGCCATGCCCCCACCATGATGACCATGCAAGAATCCCAGTGGGTGGAATTTCATCCCGTCTCCTCTTTGACGGATTCCGCTCCCATCGAGTTTGAAATCAAAGGGCAACCCGAAGGTTTCATCGATCTGAATAGCAGTTACCTGTATTTGAAAGTGAAAGTGATCAAAACGGACAACACCAATCCAGGAGGCGATGCTAGAGTAGTTCCTGTCAACAATTTCATGCATTCCTTGTTCAGCGAAGTGGACTTGTACTTGAATAACAAACTGGTCAGCAGCAGCATGGATACTTACCCATATCGTGCCTACCTGGAAAATCTCTTGACGTACGGAAAAGAAGCCAAGAATACTCATCTGGATGCTTGCGTGGTATGGAAACCTGACACGGCAGGTGTAGGCACGTTTAGCGACACAGTCCTGACAGAAGATGACAATCCTCACAATGTGGAGTTTAACGACCGTCGTGAGAAAATTCTGCAAGGGCGAAGTTTAGAAGTGATGGATCGTTTGCATTTGGACATGTGGTTATAAGAAAAGTATTTGCTGAACGGGGTGGATATCCGTCTGAGACTGAATCGTAGCAGTGCCGCTTTCCATTTGATGGCCCATGCCAATGAATACAAAACTATCATTCAAGAAGCCCGACTTTACGTGCGTCGTGTGGAAGTGTTACCTAGAGTGGGAAACGACGTCAGTCAAACGTTGAGCAGAACGACCGCCAAGTATCCGATACGACGCGTAGAAGTGAAAACGTTCACCATTCCCGCTGGACAGCGATCTATAATCGAAGATCATCTGTTCCAAGGACAGTTACCCAAACGTTTGATTGTTGGTATCGTCAGGAATTCAGCCTTCAACGGAACCCACGATCAAAATCCTTTTGAGTTTCAACATTACAATGTGTCCAAGATCGAAGTCAGTCGCGACGGCAAGACCTTGTGTACCCGACCCTTTGAGCCCAACTTTGGTGTCGCGAAGAATTATTTGAGATCGTACTTGTCCCTGTACGAAGCCACCGGACAGTTAGGAACCAACACCAGTCACGGTATTTCGTACGACGATTATGCAGGAGGCTACGCTTTGTGGGATTTTGATTTCACTCCAGACCAAGGCAGCGACGAGGGACATTTCCACCCTATAAAATTGGGTCAGATTCGTGTGGAACTTCAGTTTGCAAATCCACCTCCAGATCACACAGTGAACGTCATCCTGTATGCAGAATTTGACAATACCATAGAAATCAACAGTTTGAGAGAAGTCATTCTAGACTATTAGAAACCATGGAAGACTATTATCCCTCTTTACCTAGTGGAGAAACTTTGAAGATGGAATGTGAGGAAACCGGGGAAGAAGAATCTCAAGACAAAGACGAAGAAGTTATCATGATGACGTCAAGATGGCCAGAACAAGAAGCCCATTTAGTCTCCTGTTTTGCCAAACACTTGGTCGAAAAAATGACGGAATTAATCAAGAAAAATTGCTATGGATGTCAAAACGATCATCCCAGTCAAATTCAACACGATAAATGCCTGATGTTGAGTCAAGAAGAAAAATTGGACGAGTATCTGGACGAAGCTTGGAGTCTCATCTCGGACAAAGACGTGTTGCACCAGTGGTATAAAGACTTGCGTGAACATTCTTGTCCACCATTAACCACTCAAGAGATTCATCGTATCGAAGCTCTCCTGAATCAAAGTGAGGAGATGAAACGAAGAAACGGTTATTTGTCAGACATTTTCAAGCAAAAAGTCAGGATCGAATTGACGACTTATTATTACCTGTGAAGAAGAAAAAAAAACATGGATACCTGGGAACTTTATTACCTTTTGAACCACGTTTCGTACACGGCTCTTGGAATCCTGTCGTATGTGCTAAAGATGAACTCCCTCATCGCAAACCTCAAGACCATCTAGCTTATGTGATCAACACGGACGACAGTCATCTCCCAGGAACCCACTGGGTAGCCGTCTACTTTCCTCAAGAAGGATGTGTGGAATATTTTGATTCGTATGGATTGCCCCCTTTGGAAGACGATATCATTGACTTTATGCGAAGAAATGCTCAGACCACCCGATTCAATAATGTGAAATTACAAGGCACAGATTCTTTGGTGTGTGGACAATATTGTGTGTATTTTCTGCATCATCGCAGCGTGGGTTATTCCTTAGAACATTTAATGACTCATTTTGATTCTCGTTCTTCTTCTAGAAACGATGTGAAAGTAGATCAATGGTTTTGTGACCATTATGCTTATCTTTTATCTCAAGCTAGGAAACGTAGTGTCCATCAATGACCTAATGACTTCCAACAGTGGAAATCACAATTTCATTCACAACGTTGTCAGCCTTGTCCAAAATAATGTGTGAGTTGGAAAAATGTTTGATGTTATAGTGTTGGATTATTGTTAAAAATGTTAGAGTTGTTTGTTAGTGTTAAGTGATTTTGAATAAAAAATGTTGTGTTTTGAAAAAATGCCTTGGTCTTTTGTTTGGCTATAAGAATGTTTGATTCATGCTCTTTGACTTCTTACTATCCCTCTCATGGCACTCATTGAACATTCCGGCTCGAAAACCGTGGAGGGATGTTTTCCTTCAGGTCCACGCTTTGACTTTAAAGCCGGGGGAGCCTCCAGTCTAACCATCCATTGTCGACTCATCCTCCTAAAAAGATGTACTCCAAACTAGCTAAGCTAAACGAAGCCTACGTGAATTTGCATAGGGTGAGACACAGTCTGATACCTAAGCCAGAGGAGATAGAGAATCTGAGAATGCTAAAAGTCACTGAAGACCTGATAGAAGAGCTCTTCAGAGAAGAAGTGAACAGGGAGAAAGAAGAATGGACAGGGAAGTACAGATTTCAGAAACAGCAGAGAGAGCAGCAACAGCAGCAACAACAGCAACAGCAGAAACCTGAACCTGACAGAGGCTTTGTCGATTGTCGTATCGGCACCAAAGAGTTCTTCTCCTCTTTCCGAAGAAGCAGACCTATCGTCAGAAAGTCTATCGTCAGAGGACATCGCATTCTTAGAAACTAAAAGATTGCCATAGCAAACAAAAAAAACAGCCCTTTTCAGGGCTACCCAATACTCTAGAAAAGAAATAGCAATCCATTTGCCAATGTGTGTATGTAGAGTAGTGTGAATATAAACACTGACTCTTTTTTATAGTGTGAGTAAATGTGTTTGTGTATATGATTGTGTGTTTGTAAGTGCTCACGTACGTTTGTGTGGATAGTAGATTATGATGATATTTTTTTTTTGCTGTTTGACGTGTGGGGAGAGTAGATTTGGGGTTTGATTGGATAGCTTTGCGTATGTGGAAAATATATTATTGGTTTAATAAAATGTTTTAGAATAGTGATGGGTAGTATAAAAAGTGAGTGAGTGTTTCTTTTAGGTCCGCGCGTTGTTTGTTTATGATCTAGGTAAGATCAATTTTGTTTTAGGGGATGTTTTCCATCACGTCCGCGCTTTCAGTATAAATTAAAAATTGTTCGGCAGTCTAGCTACCCTTGTTGATTGATCAACACCACCAGAATGAACACCAGACTAGCTAAACTGCTTGAACTTCATGTACACCTGGAATATGCCAGGCGTATAGTGAATGAGCTGGCTGCAGAGGCCATCGTAGAAGAGGGAAGGATGAAAGAGGAGGAGAGAAGAAACAAAGAAGTGGAGGAGAGAAGAAACAAAGAAGAGGTGGAGAGAAGAAACAAAGAAGAGGAAGAAAAGGAGAGATGAAATTTCAGAATCCCAGAGACAGAAGATTGGGGTTCTGAAGCCACTTATCCCACCTCTGCTCTCCCCCAAAAAAGAGTGAAAAGAGACTGGGGAAGAAGATGTGTGTGTGGTGCCAGGTCTGGAAGGTGCCATCATTAACCAGGTGTCACTGGAGTTCAAAAACAAACAGCCCTTTTCAGGGCTACCCAATACTCTAGAAAAGAAATAGTAATCGATTTGCCAATGTGTGTATGTAGAGTAGTGTGAATATAAACACTGACTTTTTTTATTTGTGTGAGAGTGTGTTTTTTTATGTGTGTGTGTGTGTGTGTGTGTGTGTGTGTGTGTGTGTGTTTGTAAGCGCTCACGTACGTTTGTGTGGATAGTAGATTATTGGGTTATGTAAGAGCTTAAGTTGGTTAGTGTGAATAGTAGATTAGGGTTTCATTTTAATGTTTTGCGTGTGTGGATAGTTGATTTTGGGTTTGTTAATTGCTGCTTCACGTATGTGGATAGTAGATCATATAAAATGAGAAAAGTATGGATGTTTTCCTTCACGTCCGCGCATTTAAAGTGATAATCTAGGTAATATCAATTTTGTTTTAGGGGGATGTTTTCCATCACGTCCGCGCTTTAACTATAAAGCTAACAGTCCATTCCATGGAATAAAGACAAAGAAAATGGTGGTAGCAACAGCGTTACTGAATCATTTGATATTTATTTATTATTGAATAGTAGATGTTACGTTTGTCATGGAAAAGATAGAGAAAGAATTCAAGTTAGAAAAGTGTCTTGACTGTTTTAATACTCTGAAGGAAGCAAAGGAGATAGTAAAAGGAATGATGGAAGAAGAGGAAAAGAGATTGAGAGGATTGATTGACCCGCCTTATGTACGAGTGGGAAGTTTAAAGGAAGAACTTGAAAATGTCATCGAAGTCAGGTGCTTCTTAGAAAAGATATTGAATTGGACGGAGTGGCGATACGTAAAATGGGGGTTGGACCAGCTGACAAAAACGGAAGAAGTAATGAGGAAAGTGATGAAGGAAGAGGTAAAGAACATCAAAGAAAGGTGGACTAAGGAAAGAAGAGAAGAAGAAAATAGAAAGAGAAAAGAAAGCTTTGAGAAACTCAACAATAACTGGATACGAATACAGGAGAAATTCCGAGCGATAGGTCATCCTGACTGGATGCCTGAATCAGAAATAAAGAAGACAGGAATATTGGCAAAAGTTAGAAGATGGCTACAGAAGTAGAGGAAATAGAAGAAGAAGATGATGATGAAACCAAAGGCCCTTTTCAGGCCACCCACATTTCTCGAAAAGAGATCGACTTTCAATTGCCTACCCCTTTTTTATTTAATATATGTGTGTGTGTGTGTGTGTGTGTTCTATCCCTCTCCCCTGTTCCCTTTCCATAGACCCCTCAGGTCGGGACCTTATTAAAATAGGGTCCCGACCCTGTTCCATTTTGTCGCTCAACAGACCCACACTCTATTTCCATGTTAAATTTACATAGTCCCCAGATTGTCCCATGGGGTCCTGTAATGGTAATTCCCATCCCTTGAGGCTTGAGTGCCAGGCTTGTATTCCCCATGTTAAATTTCCATTGAGGCTAGAGTGCCGGGACCCTGTCTGTAACGCTAATTCCCATTGAGGCTAGGGTGCCCCCATTCACTACTTATATATTCTAAATTAAAATCTACATTACGTGTGTATAGTCTTGAGACCTTGGGTTGTGTTTAGACCAAGACCATGATAAAAGTAAGTTAATATTTTTTTTCTCGTGGTAGAGTTGTTTATTATTCTTTCTATTAAAATGAGCAGTGTGTATGAACGAATTTTAGCACTAAAAATCTGTTCTGACCAAGCCACGAGTTACTGAATATAGCTAAGTACGAACTGAATATAGCTAAGTACGAATATAGTCTATAGGATTTCCTGATTCACTTTTCCAAATTTTGTTGATAAAATTAGGTTATCGTACACCAGTTTCAATAGTCCATTGTAGTTCGTTATAATTCCTTTCTTTATACTAAAACCGTATGGGGCCAGGTCTGATTCATGGATTACGGCCTTATATATATTAAATAAATACTTAAGTAATTCCGTCGCCTCTGTCCTAATGCAATAACTATGTTCTTTTGAAAGCTCCAAAGCTATACACTAGTTAATCAAATCTTAAATTTCTATGCGTCCTTTCAATTACGAAAAATTAGAAAGGAAATAGGTGTTATGAAACAAAGTTTTAAAACAGGATGACGTAGATTATGCAAATCTTCATTAAAGCATAAGGCTCGACAAACAACTACAAATGGTAGGAAACACAACAAGGACAGTTTTTAATGAAATTTCAAGTATCGTCCGTTGTCGTGAAGGTTCAGTTTATCTATGCATTCAGCTTATTCATTTATGATACAATTATCTACATGAAATGAATAGTGAAATGGCGAATATTTTTCTTGATAGATCTTAAGGAAAATTCTGCCTATGTTTTAATATAATGGAAACAACACGTCAGTTTACGGATTCCGTCATATGGTAAATCTCTTGCAAACATCAATGGTGTGTTCTGGTCTTAAATAAATATAGAGATTGTTTCCTTGATTGTTCTAGGGATGAAGCTTTTTATAGACGTTGCTACAGTATGCACTGAAAAGAAACGTAACGCCATTAACGAAACTACAGTCCATCTATTTCTCAGTATATACACATAACATGATTTCATTTTGCGTGCACTGAAGTGTACCTTTTGAAAGACTAAAAGTAATTCCTTATTTTGTTCATCAAAAACAATCTGTTAAATCATAATGATGATGATTTATTTGAATTTTGCATGCCGTGATGAGATAGAAAACAAACCAGTCTGACAAACTGTGCTTTGATCCGAAAGAAAAACGAAAAACAAATAGAAGAACATAGATGTGCAGTCTCTGAATTCTTGAATGTTTTCATCATTTACATGTAGCAGTTTGATAGTCAATTTTAAGAAGTCAACCACCCACAAAAAAGGAAAATTTAGCAAATATCGCATGATATAGAAAAACATTGACGAAATCAGAAATGATTTTATAGCGATGTTCTAATGGTGTATATATATATATATATATATATATATATATATATATATATATATATATATATATATATATATATATATATATATATATATATATATATATATATATATATATATATATATATATATATATATATATATATATATATATAGCAGGATAAGTTCTAATGTATATATATATATATATATATATATATATATATATATATATATATATATATATATATATATATATATATATATATATATATGTTAAGGTATGCTGTAGGCTTGACAATATTATTTTAATGTGTTTTGAGTTTACACCCAATCAGTTATATACAAATGGAATTTTGATAATATAACTATACGTAAATGTAGTTCGTTTTTCAATAGTTACACAGCTTCAGAGCTATATTCCAGAACCTGAACATTACTTTGACCTTAAAAATTGATCGAAATTGTATGTTATGTGATAGGTCCTAAAGTCGTGTATTATGTATATTTAATTTGTATGGTATGTTGCATTTTGTCCATGATTATAGATTGTAAGAGTTATTATGTAAACAAATTTTTACATAGCTAATTGTTGTATTTGATTGTAGGTGATTATTACTTGTAAGTAAACTTGTTTGTTTGGATCTGAGTTTAGGAAAATGGACATTTCGTGTCCACCTCATATTTGCCTCGATTGTTACTAAAGGTTAGGGAAAGACATGACTTTGTTTGCAACTTAGAATGTTCTGGAAATAAATCTTTGGCCCTCATCCTGGCCCTGATAGTGTCTTATGTTTTATAATATGGGTACTTACATCAGAATAAGTTATTCATATTGGAGTATATGCATTTGATCCAGACCTTTACTTGTGTGTTCAATTATTATTTCAGGGGATTTATTTATTTCAATCATATATTCTTGATAAAAATTGTGCATTAACACCTTCGGAATAAATCAATATTTTGGGATTATTGTGATAATTAACAACATTTCAGATTATACATTTTGAAACATCGAGACCATTTGCGCATTATTACAATCCAAGACTATTGGTACATCAGTATATTCACAACTGGAATTTATTTAAAACACCACTGGAATTCAGTATAAATACTCTATAATTCTATATCTGTGATAAAACAGTTGAATTGTTTGGTATTTTATTTTAATACATTAATTTATTTATAATGTTAACTACGTTATTTAGGCAAATAAAATTAGTTTCAAATTTTCCTAAACTGTTTCTTTAGTTCTTTTGTCTTGCGTAGTTTAATACCATATATAATAACAGGTAATGTATGTATATACAAAGTCTCATTTTAGTATTATTACTTGTGAGAAGGTCTGATCTAAAAACCTAAAAAAAAAAATAAATCCATGATGAAAATACCATACATTAATGACATATCAATGTTTCCACCAGATTTAGTATAAATATGGCCAGAAAACAATGTTTAAAGAATAAAATGTGAACTAGATGAGACGAAATATTTTTGATAATTTTGAATACAACGTTAATTACTCCTGATGAACGGCTTTTTATTGCTATTCAATACTTCATGCGGCTTCAGAAATTTGTGGTGATATATATTTGTATATCAGAATAACAAATCTTGTCATTATACAGAACTATAATTAGGATTTTGATTGGAAATCCAGACTCTCTTTTAAATAACTATTTCTGGAAGAACAACAGCATTAGATTGATACTTCCCACTGCCTCTCTTTTGCGGAAGCTTCCTCACGGCACAAAACTATGAAGGCAACAACACACATCACCACAACTACTATTGCAGAGGCGAGAACTCATTCTGACTTATCTGTAAGGGAATAAATGTGAGTTCGTATGACAAATACAGTAGTATAGATTACTCACATATTAAGGACGATATTCCTACATACTAACTGACCGACCACACACACACACACACACACACACATACACACACACACACACACACACACACACACACACACACACACACACACACACACACACACACACACACACACACACACACACACACACACACACACACACACACACACACACACACACACACACACACACACACATTAACGATACATGATGAGTTGAAATATGTATATGTACTTTCTGGGCTTGATATGGTGTTGTTGTCTATAAATAAAAACAAATAAAATAATACGGTGCGATTCAGATTATCCCCTTAACAGTCGCAGAATACTATCACATTTAATTTGTGTAGATACGTAATTAGAACCTCTCTTAATATCCTTTCACAGCTTAGTTGTCAGTTCAGCTTTCGAAACACTTTAGATGACATATGGAACTTAATTGCTAAATGAATTCAAATGACCTTTAATTATATTATGAAGATGCTGAACAAATGTTGACGCAGAAATAAACAATTATGTTTGTACAGCTACAAATAGAAAGATATATTTTGTATATTAATATGATTAAACTTCATATGATTTGATTATTCATATTGCATTTCATTTTAATATATTTGTTGTTACTTGTTACAGAAAAATAACTATTAACCACATGGATTTTGATAAACAATTTACCTAGCAAATCAAGTACATCTTATCGTTTTACGTGACATGAAATATTTACGTTCCAGCTCCATAAGTACGGAGTCCATAAGAACATAAAGGTAGCTCTAGGCAACACACATGTTCATGTTAACAATGACACTTTTCGAATGGTGAACTAGAAAGTGCTTCCTTTTAATACACAGCCTTTTATACGATCACTATACAGGCTATCAACGTCTGTAGAGTTTTCCATCGTCACATCATATGTTACAACCAAATAATATAGTTTACTTATAATCATCTCAATTTTGATTGACTTTACGTTCGTTATGTTACATGTGAAAGGAAGGTTCATGGGTTCACCGTCTTTTCCAAGTATGCATATTTAATTTAATTATGTATCTGTTAGTTTTAATTTTGTTTTATTCCATTACATGTTATTGTAATGAAACATTATTTGCTGGATTTGACCTTGTCCAAAATTGAGTTCAGTTCTGCTTGACCCGATTGACGTAAACAACTAATAAAAGCTTCATTATTATCGATGGATATGAGCTCATTGACCGAATTATTATTCAGGTAAACATGTTGATTTGGGTCAGGTATTTGGAGAAACCAAAGTAATTTTTTTTACGCTATTATGTTTCAAATAAAAGAGGCTCGTTAAATAATGAGAGAAAGTTATTTTCCATTAGGTTTTGGATGTTTTTAGAAAATGATAATTTATGACCTGAGGTTAAGCAGAGAACTATACTATCTTGTGACTGTCAGAATTTTACTAGTTGTGTTATAACATCTGGTACTTTAGGTTCTACTATTTTGTGTCCAGTTTGGGGTAAATTTTATTTTCTTCAAATTATTGAATTAAAATGATTGTTTTTTTCTGCAAATACAAAAGTAATCTGATAGGATTCCTGGATAAAGACATTAATTGGCATTTATACTCTATTCAAGCCTGAAATAATATTTCTGTGATTCAACAAGAGACTGTTGACACTAAAGAACGACGCACGCCATAAAAGACTCATAATCGCCTTCAATTTTAAGTCTTCGGGATTTGAACTGAGTTTTATTCAGCACGTTTTTTTACTATGACTTGTGCCTTTAAGTTTTGGATTATAATTTGGATTTAATTCACAATACCGTAAGTTCTTTGTTCTCATTTTTTCTTTGTATTCTAGGGAAAAAATATTTGTTAAAGTTTACAAAGCTTATTGTCTTCATTGTTTTCTGTTATCTAGTTTAGAAGTATAGACTCGCAACACTGCAAAATAAAGAAAATACATTATAGAAAGAGATATGTCTACGAACTTGAATGTTTGCTTCAAATGTAATAAGTGGAAGAATTACTGGAAAAATATTCAACTGTCGACCGTTGTATACATTATTACGCTCTCTAAATCTTATCGCACTCCCGAGATACTGACTCACTGAATAACCATCAGCATGCACTGGTGTAGAGCTGCTGTTAAACGTATTCTATGTTTATTGCATAGTGTGGATTCCAGATGCATAATGTGTTATATTTCTTTCTTTATTTTTCTTTGCTTCTTCAACAACTTTAACAGACACGTCATCGTTTTCAATTTTAAATCTCTTTGGGATTTGAACTGAGTTTTATTCAGGCTTTTTTAAAACCAGAACTTGCGTTTTTAAATATTTGGATTATAACGTGAATTAAATGTGCAATACCGTAAGTTTGTTTTCTTCTTCTCATCTTTTACTTTGCATTCTAGGGAAATAAATTATTTGTCAAAGTTTACAAAGCTTCTTGTCTTACTCTTTTCTGCTACTTTTTTAAGAGGATAGACTCGTAACACTACAAAATATGGAGAAATACATTATAACAAGAAAAATGTATTTTCCATTAGGTTTTGGTTGTTTTTAGAAAATGAGACCTATACTATCTTGTGACTGTCAGAATTTTACTTGTTGTGCTTTAACATCTAGCACTTTAGGTTCTATTATGTTGTTTCCAGTTTGTGATGAATTTTATTTCCTCAAATTATTGAATTCAAGTGATTATTTTCTCTAAAAATACGAAAGTGTTCTGATAGGATTCCTGGATAAAGACATTAATTGGCATTTATACTGTATTCAAGCCTGAAATAATATTTATGTGATTCAGCAAGAGACCGCTGACACGAAAGAACAAAGCAGGCCATAATAGACACTTCATTGCCTTCAATTTTAAATCTCTTCAGGATTTGAACTGAGTTTTATTCAGCACTAGGACTTGTTTCTTTACACTTTTGGATTATAATGTTGATTAAAGCTGCAATACTGTATGTTCTTTTTTTCTCATTTTTTACTTTGTATTCTAGGGAAATACATTATTTGTTAAAGTTTAAAAGCTTGTTGTCTTCACTCTTTTCTGTTACTTTTTTAAGAGTATAGACTCGTAACACTACCAAATATAGAAAAAAAATTATAACAAGAAGAAGAAAAAATGTCTCCAAACTTGAATGTTTGCTTCATCTGTAATAAGTGTAAGAATTATTCGAAAAACATTAAACAGTCGACCATTGTATACATTATTACGCTCTCTAAATTTTTTCGCACTACCGTGGTACTGACGCACTGAATAACCATCATTATGCACTGGTGTAGAGCTGCTGTTAAACATGTTCTATGCTTATTGCACAGTATGGGGTTCGAATTACATTACGGAGCTCATATCAGGTGATTTGAAAACACGATTGCTCCAAAAATAATATCAATTTGTTTAAAAGCTTTTAGTATATATGAATCTAAATCGAAATAACATAGATGAAATACAGAAAATTTAAATGGAAAACAAAATCAATATTTATTTGTATAACTAACCAAATCAATAACTAATAAATAAAGTGGGGAGAGCTAGAGAAATGCAGAACAAACATTTTACTTAAATATAGTATATGGAGTCTTTCAATACTAACTGTAAATGTATGCAAGGAGCAAGTTGATAGAACTAAACAGTTGAGATCTTTGAATATTAGATAAAGGGAAATATCAACGAATCATGCAATATAATCCTTGTAATAATGACTTTCGGTCTGTAATTGACAAATGAACATAATATTACTAACCCATACTCGCTAGTCTGTTATAATTAGAACTAGCATCTGTTATTCTGATACAGTTTATGAACTGCAAATGAATGTCAGTTTCCGCTGTGTGGTTGATAGTGTCAGATGCCTTAGGGGGCAGGGGAAAGTTTTTACATACAAATTTTATGCCACAATTAGCGACCTAATAAGAATAATCATTAAAAAAATACACAAGTGAGGTGAAAAAGGTCTATATTTTTTATACCTATATTAACACAAAGCATAAAAATATTATCCACTTGACCAAAGAAGCAGAAGAAGTTTATGCATCCCAACCCAACATTTCTACCTGCAATGTTCATGTCCGAAGGTCATTTTTGACACCATGTGATGCTAATAGTGTAAACGCAAGCCTTTGTCCTAGATGACAAATCTGCAAAACAGTGTGTACTAAACAGGCTGATGCAACTGAAAATAGTTGTCATCCAAGCTGTTTTTAAAATTTTCTCCTTGCCCCAAACCCATGTGTTTAATGCTATGGGAGCCTAGCTCTTCTTACTAGCCGACTATTGTTATTTCACTGGAAAAAACTGCAGAGTAATTATAGAAGGTGTACATGCCTGAGATCAATTTTAAGAACAACACAAGCACGAAACACCTAGTTCAAATATATATCCTTATCTTTAAATAGTAAACAATAATAGCTGAAAAAGTCACACCATAGCCTTCAGTTAGGAAATTTGCCAGGGGCTAATTTAAGAAACTGGACTCTGCCACCTTAGAACGATCTGTCAATAGGCCATATGCGCTATCACATGACCTTGACATTTGATAACAATGCATGCAACCAAATCAATGTTCTAACTTCAATAAGCAATACTAATACAATTCAAATTAGTTAAGGACTGTGATTTATTCTTAGTGATTCATTGTTCATAACGTACATTACTTGCGAGTTCATGTGGAAATGGGTTTGAATTGAAAGTGGGTCTACCATTCCACGGGTACATGAACAATAACTATAAGGTTTGTGAAAATTCGGGAGGGAGCAGGGACTCCAAAATAAATATTAGAACTTTCAAAATACGATTGGAGCAGGCATCAACCTGCATCTACATTGCCTATCAACGGTTTTGGCGCCCGGTGCTGATGAATTTGCATGATATATATTACTACCACGTTCTTTTGCTAAGCGGTTGCATGAAATGTTCCAAGCAACATGAAGAAGACTCATTTCATTGTTTCAATATACATGATTTTACACTGATATATATATATATATATATATATATATATATATATATATATATATATATATATATATATATATATATATATATATATATATATATATATATATATATATATATATATATATATATATATATGTATATATAATTGTTTCACAACTCACAGCTGTAGAGCACCAGTTATGGGAAAGAGAAGATACTTTATTTTTAGATGGATGAAAAAATCTCACTTTTGTTTGCATGTAATTCAAAGTCATTGAATTAAAAGATGGAGAGACTTTATCCCAGCAATGTGCCAAACCTAATTCTGGCATATGGTGCAAACAAAATACACATGTGTCAGAAAGGGGTGGGGGGAGATAAACAACAGTCAAAGTAGGATACATTGTCCCTAGCAGAGATAATAGAGAAATTTAAGGAGAAGAAAGGAAATTATATGTTACAGTGGGCTGCAAGAAAAGTGATCACATATATGTTGATGAAAATATTTAATAAAAGAAGGATGTGGTTACGACTAATACATTGCACACTTTTGTTCTTAAGCATGTACAGCGCTGTAGAAAAGCTCTAATGTACCGGACTATACATGATTCATCAAATGACACTATCATCGGGGCCAAAGGTCAACATAGGAATCGCAAACATGTTTGTTTTATATTGTGTTAATTTCCCGCATAAACCAGAGAGAGAGAGAGAGAGAGAGAGAGAGAGAGAGAGAGAGAGAGAGAGACTAAGAACATATAAATGTTTAAATATATAAACAAATACTAAAGTTGGTTGCAAGGGTAAACTGAATACTAAACGAGAAGACAGAGAGTCGTCGTATAGTTTAATATGAATGATCGAAATTACTAATGAACATAAGGGCTGTCATATTTACTCCGAATCAAGATTGTCAGAGGATAATTTTCGGAAAGCGATTTATTTCGGTTTGTAATTGCAGATGAAACATTTACAAAAACCAATTAGATGACCCTTTTCTTAGTTTCGAGTTGTATTATTTTCTATATAAAAATCAGGTATTTGACCTAGTTTGTAAGTGTTCATTCAAATATCAGTGTATGTCTTCATGCAGTACATGAGTTTGACCAGCGGCAATTTGGTTTTATTATTTAATACGCCCAAAGATTCCGATAAAGTCATTGCAATATTATTTCGATACATCAACTGTCATTTTTTAAAAAGAAATATACAAAGGAGTGAGAAATCACATATACGTTTAAGTTCATAATATCACATTTATCTGTTACAGAAGTTATTACACTAATAAGGCTGAGTGAATGAGTGAAGAATGATTCTTGAATTAAACGCATCTGAAGGAACAAAAAGCTGATAGGAGTGGCAAATAATTCAACATACTTTAAATATCCCCTATGCGTCGTGAATGATCATTACAATAATGATAATGATGACCTTCGCCTATAAAATAAAAATAGAAACAGTCATTCGATTTGTGCTTATTAGATCAGTTATAATGTGTCAAATGTGATTTGGAAAAAAGCTGCTTTATTGGTATGAACAGCCAATTAGGTGTAACATGATAAGCATACATATCTACCATATCGAATATGTTTGAATTAAAATGGGTGGATGAAAGTAAATATGCACGAATAGAAAGAAAATATATATTTTCAAATGAATTCAAAACGTTTTAATGAAAGGTTGTTAAAAGCATGAATCTAAAATCAGTCCCTCGAAAAGAAAATAAAAGCCAGCTCGAAGAATGATTACATATAACTATTATTTGTGACAGTGTGCTCGGAACAAACTGAGAAAGTAATACACAAAGGAGCAGATGGACTAACAGCTGTGCCTATGTATCAATATATGGTAAAGATCAAAGGAAGACACTACTGCTGCAAGCATTGAAATGTGGGGTGCTATAAATCACTAATAGTCAACAAACATAAATATGAGTCGATTACAGTGTTTACTCAATAGACTGCACTAAAACAAAAAAAAAATAAGCTGATTCATAATGTCACATAAGTTATTCTAGTACAACAGAGACTGATAGGAAGTGGAAACTATTATATTCATTAAACAATGGATCTCACACAAACGCCGGATACTATAAGCACGTTTTACATAAGACAAGCAATGCTCGGGATGCAGAATACATTTCTTTTATTTCATCATAAACAATATAAAATACATTTCCATCTGGGTCTGGATAAGGAATTATTATGTCTAGCGATTTCAAAACCCATACAATAAATAAATCTGCAGTTTCACGTTTTATAATAAAGATATGGAACTTAACAAGTTGATATTTTTGAATATACGTTCACTTATTTTTGAATCTGCTTTGTAATGGTATTTTTTTAATTCTGATTGCAGAGATGGAACAAAAGAGAATATTCTACTAATTTAGATTTTCCATTCGATGCTTACAAATTTCTGTATCAGAGTTCGATGAATTAGACGTGAACTGTTGCTGGAGTTGTTTAAGTTTCTAGACGTGATGTGCTTGACCTTATGAACAAATCAGAATACACGAAAACAGTGATACGGAATGGTTAAGATGGAGGTATACTCTGAAATAATCAACGAGTGTAATCAATATATTTTATGAATAATGTCCACGCTCAAGATTTGAATATTTCTTTTTCAAAACGTCTATTCATTTGGCATTTGATGTAAATTGCGATATCTCATAACAAAAATCAATTTTGAATTGTATGAATAATGTACTGATATTGTATTATAGCGTACATGTCTTGGCGAAGAAATGATTATATATTTGAAGACAGATCGGACAAAATGTTTCTTAAATAGCTGATCCGCAGACCGTGCCAAGTGTGTTTTTAGTCACCCCCTCCTTCCCAATGATACAAATCCTTGTTCTCGCAGCAAGCATCCTGCTATATGTCCACATGGTATGTCATAATGTCCATTTGATACTATGATGAATAAATGCTTGACTAATAATGAAACAGATTCACTCTAAGCGAGTATTTTCTTAGCGATAAAGATTTGCATCGGTAATGTTGTTCACATACACCAGGCGAAGAAGACCAAGTGGTCACTTAGGACTGTAGCTGAGCATACAAAGGTATATATCTTTGGAATCATAATTCCCTTGAAATGCTGACACAACATTTTAAACGACGAAGAGCTCTTATTCCAAAACTTTCTTTGATTTATAAAGTATAGTTACCTATCAAAGCATCTATCTGCCTAACCACAATTTTAGTCATTCTTAGTAACCACTTGTGACGTATACATTCAATTTATAATTTACTAGCGTCAGAATGATATTACAATTCGCCATGTTTTCACATTCACTTTGACATATGTACTAGATGTTAAATCACACCGAATCATTAATTCTAAATTACGACTGCGCATGTCTTAAGTTGAGATATAGGGATGTAGATAAATATAAGACAAAACATTCCTACGAATGCGAAATAAAGTGACCTCAATGAACGCAGTAATGAAGTAGCACATTTTGCACATTGTGTATTATGTTGTTAATTATCTTTTTATTTTAGTAATATTATTATTACTTTCCTTGCTAGATGGATAAACGTTTCCTTGCAACGACTATTTTATACTGATGGTCGTTACTGGGGACATATACGGACATAAAGGGTTTTCTTTATAAAAACTGGCCAAATCTGTCCTGCACAATGTTTACGATGATTTCTCACGTGTACCGTTCGAAAAATAATAATATTGGACATTCGTATGAAAGCATCTTTTATTTCATTATTGTGATTTATTATCAAGACCACACGTTGACTATGCCAATTAATCGTTGTTGTTCTTGTTGTTGTTGTTCTAGGGTTTAACGCCATTTTTCAGCACAAGATAGGCTATACATGGCGGCCAGTGTAACTGGCGGAGGAAGAACCGCCAGTTAATCGTAATAAGTGCAAAGGGCCATGCTTTTGTTTATTTATCCACTACCCATAAGAGGTCCAAGAAGACCGCCACACCCATTAGAATGTCAAACTTTCATTTTAATGACATATAGTGAAGTGATATGACATTTCGCACATTTAGTGAGTTATTTTGTGAAAATATCTGAGTTTGGCTGAAGCTAGGAAGTAAAGAATTATATAGAAAACCAATAGATTTGGTGAGTAATGTGAGATATGTGGCAAAGATGTGACAGAGTTTAAGAGAACATGCAAACTTCATCCATGGTAGAGATGTTCTGACTAAACGCGAATGCATCATAAAATATAAACTAGTTATGGTGGCAATCATGCAGAAGAATCATGAAGAGAAACGAAAACAGTGGAAGGAAACATTCTGATAAAGGTATTTGCAATCTTCATTCAATATTGAAAGTCGGTTAATGAAACCATACAAATGACGCATGGAAAACGTATTTAATACCAGCGATTGCTGGTCTTTATCTTGGCTGACCGAAAGGAATGTCATGCTAAAGACTATGAAAGTATAAGCGAAAGCCCACCCCAGTTTTCTTACAGAAAGAAGTGAGTTTCATCATAGCCTTCAGGAAAAACTATATCTAGATTTTTGTTTATACATCGTTTATGCGGAGGTGTTCAACATCTTGGAGATGGATACTGTTTGCAATCCAGACAAAAACTTTTGCTGTGTAGCTGTGGGCTGTTCTGGAGTAGCAAAGGTGGCAGTCGTCTTCTACAACGAAAATGAAGGTCATATACCCCACGACTTAAAAATGTAATTATAAACTGTATTAATAGGCAGATAAGGTCATGTCCGAGCAGACAAACATACACGAGGAATATGTGCATTGGAAACTGCTCAGATTTCTGACTACTTAACAAGCCCTACAATTTCAGTGTTACATGAGTAATATCTAGAATAAAGCAAAACTAACAGTCTCTATGTTCAAAACGAAGCTTACACTACCATACAAAGCAAGAACTGAAGATCATGCACTCCATGCACAGCTACTCGTTCGAAAGGAGTATTTTATTTGGATGCCATTACAGCGCATGTTTCTTTTTATCACTGGTTACAGATACATGAAAATCCGTGATTGTTATTAGGAGAACACGTGGATAATTTGTTGAAGAAATTTTCAGTTGTCACGCACATAATTGCTTTTGCTATCAAGCTTGCAGTAATCACATTTTTTAAAAAGATTTTCGTGATAGGGTATCTACTTCGAAATAGAACTATTGCAACCTTAATGAACATATCTTCTTTGTTAGTTAAGAAATTAAGCAATAAATGATTTTGTATTTTCTTGTAATGGCACAGCGTTTGTATATATATACATACATACACACACACACACATATATATATTGTTATGTATATCCATAATCCTGGTCTGTTGTCGATAATTTAAGCGCGTAAGCCTACATAGGACCTATAAATAGATGCTTCCATATTTGTAGGAATATGCTAATATTAAAACTTGTTGGTGACTTTAGATTCATTTCTCATTGGCTGGTAGAATTTGGAAGATACTTGAGGAATTATGTAATTTCTCATTGGGCTAGGTCATATGAATCTGCATTTCGAAACAAAAATTGTGATCTTTCACGTTTGATATGGGTTTTATCAATTTAATGTATATAAATAAAGACCTTAGCAATTCATTCCTATGTTTTAGTTATTCTTTTTTCTTGTGATCCATTTGTGAATCTGCCGATGCTGTAATTAGATCTTGTTAGGTTTAAAATAATTTTTGGGGAATGTACAGTGGAATAATAAAGTGTTCATTGTTTGGACGTACTATTATTATGATATTATTATGAATTATTCAAAGGAGCTCTGGACAATCACAATTTGTACTTAGATATTGTTTGAAATAAATCACATTTGTTTGGATTTTTTAGTGGAAATATAAAGAGCTCATTTTGGGATTATAATATTGTTATGAAAGTATTGTACTTGAACCAAATGAGATCTGAACAACGTCTTTTTAACAACGTCAAGATTTTTGGCGGACCAGTAAATTTCCCGTCTTAAGCTTTATATGGAATTTATCATTCTATTGGACTTTCATATAAGTTATCTGAATTATTTTGTTTCACATCACAATGGTGTACGTTATGCTAACATTTTGATATATAAGTCTGATAATTAAACTAATTTTTACGTTTTACAAATGGGGTTGGTGTAGCTTTAGTCAGGTTTTATGATCATCGAATAATAACAGAAGCTGGGGGATCGTCCAGTGTCGAAACTTCTGAAAGATCTGCATTTTCATTACCTTTAATACCAACAAGGCTAGGTAGCCAGCAGTACACGATATTTTGTGATATTGTGTAGCTTCGATCCGTTATTTATGATCAGAGTCATTATAGAAACTGGGGTCGAAACTTCTGAAATATTTCAGAGAATGGAAAATGTACTTAAATTTTAGTTTATTTTGATTTAGGAAGTTTCTTAGTCCATGGCCTGTTGATTCTGCATTGTGAACAACAATCTCTCAAAATGGCATTTAAAGTGGAGAACGTTATCTTAAATCCTACTCAGGACCGGTTAGAACGTTTAGAGTCCTTGTAAAAGGACGCAACGCTCCAATTTGCAAGACAATATCATCATACGTAGGGAAAATATCTTTGCTTAATCAAGAAATAAGAATTATTTGGTTTAATAGTTGGTAGAAAAGAATTTTTTTTGGATCAACGAGCCTTGATTTAGATTAGTGACTCAAACTTGCAAGTTACGGAATTGAAGTTAAAATACAAGAATGGAACGGAGTTTAGAGTTTTCGAGCTTCGAATGTAAAGAAGATTAATGAAGAGACAAATTCAAAAAGAAAAACAAAATTAAATTACAAATAAAAATGCAGGAAAATGAAAGAGAAAAAACACAAAAATGCATTGCATATGTAGAAAAATGGAAGGGACAGATACATTCAAAAGGAAAAAATAGAGATGCAGCTGAAATGGCAAACAGAAAAGAAGGGAAATGGAAATGCGATTAAAATGAGAAGAATTACAACTGGCAAGCATAAATCACATAGTTTGTGAAAGTAGAGTCTTATGTTTCTAAAGCTATTTGATTAGTGCCTCATTTCAAAGAAATAGATTCTTAAAAAAATAGCTGAGAATTTAAAATGGCCAAGGGTGCACTGAACTTTGTTATTGCAGAGTTTACTTATTGTCAAAGTGCTTGACGTTTATACTTCACCGTCAGCA
Organism: Sinohyriopsis cumingii; assembly: GCA_028554795.2. Classification (NCBI taxonomy): domain Eukaryota; kingdom Metazoa; phylum Mollusca; class Bivalvia; order Unionida; family Unionidae; genus Sinohyriopsis; species Sinohyriopsis cumingii. The sequence continues at coordinate 81,160,689 of CM068831.1, forward strand.
GAAGCAATGCTGATTATGGTTTGGTCAAGACATGCATTTGAAGGGTTACGAGTTGATACCGGAGGCAAATTGACAGCGGTTTTAGTATTGCCAAACCGAAAATAGCCAAAGCCATTGGCAGTTGTTGTGCATCTATAAAGACTGAAAAAAGTTATAACAAACTCAGACAACTCATTTTAATAGACGAGATCAATAACTGAATTTTATATTATTTTATGTTTACATATTTCTACATTTATTATTAATCTTTCATTATTATCATTTATGTATTTATGTGCTTGAATAATATGGGAAAGTTTTATTGAATATATCTAACATCTTATGATCGGAGGTGTTATATATATATATATATATATATATATATATATATATATATATATATATATATATATATATATATATATATATAGGGGTAAGGGTCCTGTTAACTTATGCTACAAAATTGTATCTAAATGTTTGAAATATTTGTTCATGGCTGTAAACTAGCAATTTCCAATCATCATTTTTTTTATCCTATCGATCTCCTAACCGTTTTCCCGCATATCTGGGTACATTGATGACTAGGTTTTTATTTCAATCGTAGTCGAACGATACGTGGCAGCCATTTCACCTGCGTGTTTAGCACCTCGTGGTCCGTTGTGTAACTAAAACATGTAACGTTGATATGTAATAATCTTGATGGAGAAACAAGAACCATCCATCAGGAATCGATTCCTATTTTAGATGGAAAACATGTACATATGAAAAAGGGAACTCTCACCATTGATATTGAGAACTACTATGTATTCCATCGACACAATATGAGACCATATGGACTTCGTTAATGCTGGTGTTTTAAATGTCTCATGACTGTCGCTTCAATTTAAGGTTGATACCTGATAGCTCTGCATGCGAAACGCTCACGTGCATAACAAAGGCCATTGACACGGACGAGCGGCCAATCTATTTTCAAATAATACTGTGTATCTAACTCGAACAAAAACCAGTCCGCTGGCGGGTCGGGCAATGAATGAGTCCTGCCTTTATCTTTGGTATTTTATTGAATAACAAGTCTTTCGAAATGTTGTATACTCAGAAAAGATAAGAAAGGTATCACCTGGCCGTGACAATGAGCTAAATGAGAAGGGACTGCAGAAACTTTAGAAACAAAATAGACAACAGACAGAGCTGAAACAACAGAACTGTCAAACCAGCTGGGAGGACAACGTTCTTGCTCTCATGTTCTTCTCCTATTGTACATCTAGTAATTAGGCAGTGGTTTCGTTATAAGTTTAGAATTCTTCCTTTCTTGGCAATGTGTTTGCCTCTTTAATAAAAGTATCAATTAAAACGCTGTCTTCTGACTTGAATGAACTAGGAAGTGCTACATCGTTGATACAGTCCTGGCTTCCTAGCTTAGTGCCGTAGTCCATGCATTTAGTATATCTGGCTCTTGTTTGGTTAGCAGAATCATAGTAACCTGGTATGTCGATTCTTGATAATGGGTTTTGGTCAATTGTTTTATGCCAAGATACGGAATCCGCAATATTACATTTTTCCTTGATTGTCTTGGTTACGATGGGCTCTAGTATGGGCATTCATAATGTAATACAGATATGATGAACCACATAATCGAATACAAATGACTGTTCCTCAATACATTCGGCTGGATCTGTACTTAATAACTTTCAACGGAGATGTGGTTGATCCGACCTATATTCATTTTGAAGGTCATCATATTCATGTACATAGTAAAAGTCATGAACAGGTCCTGAGTGAAAGTGTTCACATGAGGCTGGTAAAATGAATTGCATCTGCAACGATCTTATTGGCCTGGGAGATCATGTTTCAGACTCTAACCGTTGTGGATATAGATGTTTCTTATTATGTCTGACAATGCAGTGGCCTTCCTTAAAAGTGGTACCAGTCAGATTATCCGAATGATCGCTTTCTGTCACAATCGAATTGCCTAGGTTCAATATCCGTGTTTTGTAAATAATTAGTAGACTAGTTGGCCGAAGCTTGACTAAAGTTCCTCTCCGTCTCATTATTAGTCGTGGTCTTTGGTGCTGAAAATAATGAAATATATAAAATTATCAAAAGTATATCTCTCAGTATTTTATGAGCATAATTGTTTGATGTTCTAGCATACATTTTATCCTGATTGAAAATGCAAGTAATTTTCTTTCGCTTGAGGCTCAACAACCTTGTACACTTGTCTTAATGCATATGTTTTCATCTATTTTTATCATTTTTTATTCATAAGAAGACTGGAAGTTGCTAGTGCGCAGTGATTAGCGTGTCGGATTCCTGATTACATGACTTCAAATCTGACGCCATGATTCTGGTATATTTATGGTCATGACTTTACACACTAATTTCATCAGCAAGAAATACTATATACAACAATCAGTAAATGAGTGATATTATCATTTGTGTATGTCACCTGGCCAAAATGTATATGATGTTTTATCCACGTAAAGGTTATTTATATAAATAGTTTTGATTATTTTTCTGCTAACAAGTACCAGTTCAACAAAACCCATTTAAAGTTTTATATATTAAGTTCCGAAATTTATGTCTACTTCACATTTCTGACTAAACAATTATAGACAGGGCTTTACGATACAAGTTCATTTAGTATACTTCTTTTTTCTTTCGTTTTACTTGCAGTCTTTCTGTGTTATATTTCTTTATTTTTCTTACCTTCTTTAATAACTTCTAGTGATTCTAAATCTATATATCAGAAATTTCATATAACTGTTTCCAGCCCATTGAATCTATGAAGAGATAAAATGGAAAAAGAGGTAAACACAAATAAAGTAAACAAACAAGCAAACAAGAGTTAATAGATGAAAGTATGCCATTTTCTATCTATTCTTCTTCATAATGTCAACTACGAATTTTTATATTTTCGTCTGTATTCAGTACTTTATGTGGATTTAGAAACATTAGGTTGTTGCTATCATAAATTCCTTTATAGCAGCATCGGATTATTATATTTTTATTTAACAACATAAAGAAGCTTTGAAATGGAAGTGAATGATCATCTCTTACATAAATATTTAAGGACGAAACTGTAGCATTATAGGCTTACATCTCCATTGTCGAAGCTACCGCATGGCAATTATAATGAGACTAGTATCTAAAAGCATCAACACAATAGCAGATCCTAGAAACCATTTTGACTTATCTGTAACGGAATACATGTGTCATATTGGTCCATCTTGATGACGGACATTATAGTAAAACACGCATATACGTACTGACCGACCAACATGCATGTTAAATATGACATAGACATCGTAAAAGTTTCTTCGTGTAATGCAGGTAATCAAATTGGTAAAGATATAACAGCTATGTACCAAAAACAACAATTATTTTATTAGTAAATATAATATATGACGTTAAATACCAGACGTGTTATCCGTAGATAGAGTACATCTTCACTGAATTCTATTATAGATAATATAGACACGTTCTAACTTTGAATCCTCTTACATATAATGTTTGAAGAACAAAGGTGTGTATCTTTAAATTGCATTGCACTAAGCACAATTGCGTCTTTAGGTTATGTACTTAATTTAGTTGTGTAGCTGAAAAGAATAAATGAATTATTATTTTTATTTGTCTTTCAATACTTATTCGAGGGACCTATTAAACTTGATGTGGCGTTGTTTACTAAAGAAAAAAATAGAATATACACTATTACTGCATCAAATGTCTGACCAATCCTATCACATGACAACATATATTGAACATAGTAAAATGCTCACTGTTGCATTCAGTAAAAGCATTGAAAAGAAAACAAAAGCTAGAAAGATGAGTAACAATTTGTTCACCAAAAATAAATCCTACCTTTCCCACATCTCTTCCATAACCCAACATGATCAACAGATCTATTGTCAATAGCAGGAATGTGTCTTCTACATAATGTACCCCCTTTCTTCTGGTGATTATGATAAGATTAGATTTCAAGAATCATGGTATTTATGTAAAAACAAGACTTCTGATGTTTAAAATATTTTTCAAACATTTTGTGTAATTTACGTATATAGTGTCAGAATGCAAATCTTACTGTCTCTCTATCATACAGGCACCAATAGGAAAAGGATGTGGTGACACAAGTGATTGTTTGAAAGTATCATATGTATGCTTTTGCTGCCAGACTGGTTCATTTATAAAATGTGTCCAAAGCGTTTACAGCGTCAGTGAGTTTATCTTAGAAAGATTGTAATACAGTAGTTAGTTATGTTTTAGTTGTCGATTATATTCAATTGTGCACAAAACATGGTTGAAAGACATACAAATTGCCAAATGTTTGATGCATTTCCGCCATATTATGACCACTGGATTGAAAAATAGAGACATAGCGTAATTGAGCCAGGACGTGAAAACCATCGATCTTAAAATCTAACAAATTATGCCTTATGAAAAACATGTATAAACACATTGGATCTGGAGTAAGTTTATATCCGTTTAGTACAGAGTTTTGAGATATTCGATCGAGGGGTCTGAGTTAATCTTCTTGAGAATATACGTGCAGTTTAAATATTCGCAATGTAATACTGTTAAAGACAACGGATTCTGAGCATGGTCAATACTGTATTTCAGTTCGGTAGTTCGTTGTGTCTACAGCCATTAGATGTGTTAGCCTTATACGACAATATTATTGTTTATTATTTCATTTCAGTTTCATTTACAAATGTCACATAGTAACATTTTTAAAGGCGCTTTAATACAAATTCAAATATCATTTTTAAAAGCTTTCAGATATAATATACTTATAATATGTTAATGGATTTTGCTTATTTTAATTACATGTATTGACTGCTCGAAGTTTTTATTGTTTTATCAAATTATGTAAGACAATAACAGCACTCCGGTTTCTTGTGTACACTTTGTTCATCTGGCAATATTTGGACTATATATAGGGATACCACTTAGCTTTGCGACTATTAGTAAATCAAATCAAGCACATTGCATGAAGAGAATAGCTTTGAAAAAAACATTTTAGGAGTTAGGGATCCTGGGAAACTGAAAGTAACAATGGAATGTAGATTAATCAGTGTGGCAGCACTCCACAGTTTCGTAACGTCGCACTGGTATAACGTGAAAACTTTAAATGAAGCTTCATTAAATTGTGTTGCATTTAATAATAAAGGAAATCAAATTTGAAATGAATATCTTTTCTTATGGTTAGTCAATGTGCTGTTGTTGACACAAATAAAGGACATTTAAGATCCAATTGAGGATCATGATCTCTGATATAGGTACCAAATCCCCTCTAAGATACAAAGGTAACCTTATTTTTAGCCTGTAACGGCAGATTATTACTGGCAAATATGGTGCAATGGTCGAGATAGACGGCACCTATTCATTTTCCATTCGAAAGCATACATGAGCAGAACTGTTTACAGTTTTTATTAATTCACAACTGGAATGCCCACGGGTCTTGAGTGTGGAATATGTGCCATCTCACGTGACCATTTCGACCAGTGTTAGGAACGAATTGTTGTTTGATATAATTTACTGATTCTCATTCTCACTACTATTGGAATGTCACTTGCAAGAGTGTAAGTTCAAAACACTTATAAGTAGTTTCGTTTATTTCGGACCAACACAACCTTATTTGTTATCATAATTGGTACTATATACTTGTCAATTTGGATTTTGAAACGTTTGTGTTCACCGTCATATCACAGGTGCGATCAGAGGATCTGCACGTAGTTCTTGTAATCCACAGTTGCGAATATATCCAAGTAAAATCACGAATACCCGTAATGCTTCATAACATGTGTGTATTATGACCATTTAATAATGCAACATTCCCAATAATATGGACAAATAGATGACGTTAACGCTTGGACAAACCCATGAACAACCTTTCAGCGAAACATGAGGAGAGATTCAAGATAACTTGTCATTACGACGGTGCATTTAATAAAGCATCACATTACTAGAGAAGTTACCCGTACAGTCCAGACCGACTTGAGGTCAGCCTTACTCCTTCCGAAAGGAGTATATCCATGCGTGGATTCTTTAAATAATTCAATGAACCTTCATTGCATCTGTATCATTTGTATTGAACACGTACGATTACAAATATAGGCATCACGGACCCTAGGATTCTAAATACATGGACCGCATTTTTTCATAAAATGATGGTTGACCTTTGCGATCTTTACTTGAAAACAGACGTGCTACTGCTCGAGTATGTCTTCGAGACTTTTCTTGATAAAGTCACGCACGTTTACAGGCTCAATCATCGATACTACTTCTCGTCACCAGGAATTCCTTTTAATTCATTTTAGTATAAAACAAGGTAGATTTGATGTGTCTCACTGATAGTGACCAGCATCGACTTGTAGAACGTATAATCCGTGTCGAGATTGCAGTGGCGAGTTATTGCTATTCTAGAACCAACAATTCGCGGTTGGATGACACAACCACGCTATCCCAAACAGTTATACCATGTATCTTTACCTCAAAAACTTGTATGGTGTAGATGATGCATCTAATGCCAATATGCGAACTTCAGTAAATCAATCCTGCGGATGAAGACATTCACAAACGTGTATCTGTTTATGACTCTATCGTCTTATACTCAGTAAATGAAAAGAGCGAAAACCAACGCGTTTTGTGAAATTATACAAATAATTTATTTTCATAGAAAACAAATTGAAATTTTCAAAAGAACTTACAGTATTGTGAATTAAATCCCAAATAGTTCTAAAAGTTATATCACCCGTCCAAATGTATATAATATTCCCGTGGTGTCTCGAATGAATTCAGATCATAAAAGTGCTGATATACAATGGAATAAGGCGATATATTAACAGAGGTGATGTATCATAATGATATAATACAAAACATCTTTGAATGAATACACAGTAATCCTAAAATAATGATTCAGCAACATTTGTAAAACATATTTACAGCCGATTAATAATGACCTTAAAATATAATCTAAAATCATAGATAAATATGTAACATTGTTTGCAAGAAAAAAAAGGTATTAGGCAAGTAGGCCAAACTCCTACCGTCAATTATGGACAAAAATCAATTGCACAATGCAAATTGAATATGCATAGCACATAATCGTGGACAAAAGCCAGTACATAGTACAAAATGTACATGTGAACACAAGCAGGATCTGAAGTTGTTTTTAAGTACCCGAATGAACTTTAACAAGTCCATAATGATTATCCACTTTTCACGGAAGCGTTGGTGGTGCCCCTGGTGATAATTGTCTCTAGATCAGTGTGGAATTCTACATGATTCCGGACTCATGTTCACATAATGCGTCAAGCTTGTGACCAACCTAAAAACTAAGCGAAATGATATAGTGTATTTGCGACATTTATATATATATATATATATATATATATATATATATATATATATATATATATATATATATATATATATATATATATATATATATATATATATATATATATATATATATATATATATATATATATATATATATATATATATATATATATATTCACTGTGTGCTGCTATTTCATTAACTTTAGTCGATACCGCCGTATATAAAATGGAATACAAATCTGCACTGTGATGTTTCAAATGAGTTTTTGAAACGCTTTCTTCCAACTAATGAATGATGCCGATGTAAGATCTTCTGTGGCGCACTCATTATTACCGTCCACAGTTGAAGAAACAAAGCAAAAGCTGATAAAGTTTATATAATTTAACGCATCTGGTGCATGTAATATTGCACGACAAGATAAATCTGAAGTAGAATGTAAAAATGCTTTGTATAGATGACGACTCTTTATTACTACACGTAACAACATAGGCTTTTTATTGTGGCCATGGGCGAGACGTCTCTCGTAAACTAATTTGACACCATCGAGTATGTGAAGGCTTATTCGCTGTTTAGCAGTACTAAGAATAAATCTGTGGGAAAATTTATAGATAAGAGTACATAAAATGCTATTTAAGAATATGTGGTTTTGCGCACAAATGGTATTTGTTTATAGTTGACAATAAAAACCTGAGGTCTCAACCTATGGACCTGAATGTTCTGGATCAGGCACAAACATAAAAGGCAATAACGAATGAACTTATGTTTTCATAATAAATTTTGTTGCTAGTTATTTATCTTCGGCTAAAAACATGAAATTTCTTTCGTTCAAATGCTAGTGTCTTTGTTCCTTGTTCGTTTGCTGACGCCAGATGATAGCGTACTGGCTGCCCTGGAATAACACCAGGCCTGAGATTGATAATGCATTAATTCAGAATACCGGATCGACGTTATTCGTCTTTTACCTTCATCTGTGCAAAAATATACTGTATCAGATTGTTGCCGAGTGGGTCTAACACAGATGGGAGTGAAAATGGTTTATGGGTAATGATGACAGTCTTCTGCCGGATCGCCTCAGCGGTTGTTAATCAATCGCAAGTGTGATTTAATTATTAAACTCTGATATTAATGATCGAAGCCGTTATAAGCACTCGAGAGATCGTCCTGTACAATTTAATAAAATTGCTGTGTATACTGGTCTCCGAATAATCTTTCTGCAACTGTACAGTTAAATCCTTCCGCAATGAATACCCAAGACGAACAAGCACATTTTGTTTTGTCAACAATACAGAAACAGCTCAAAGAAATTCTTCGTTCGGGTCCATCTATAACGGCTGTAGAAATGTTAATGGTGAACGTATATAACTACGTGTTTGCCCATCTATTACTTGTTGAATCTGTAGACGTCGAAGACTCGCCGTCCTTGTATCTGCTGATAACATGTACGATGGCTAACGCGAACTCTTAAGTGTATTCCAGTACCCAATTATGTGCAGAAATAAAATAACAGCCTGATACACTTCATTTGGCGTTCTCGCATAAAACCGTGCTTGGAAAATCTTTCTTATCACAGGTAGATAAATTTGCCACTACACTTTTTTTGCTAACTATGTTCGAGCATGCACGTGGTTGACTTATGCCTTGCTCACTAACGTTTGAACAGCAGCTTAACCCGTACAATAAGCTCGCGGACTATTGGATATTGCGGACAAAGTTAGATAGGAAGTTAAACGTTTTCATTCTTGTTTGTTATATTATGCTTTCACATCCAACAAATGCACTTTGTTCACCACTAAGTGGCCCATGCGACCACTAAGAGATCACGGGTCCGCAATAATTTTATCTGGGGATATATTGGCACTATGTGTTTGCTCCGTTTTTTCTTCTGTTTGGTTTATTAACACTTTTGTGATGTCACCGTCTGCAACTTATTCTACGCCTTTGAAAGTTTGACAAACGCGAATTGCTTTGCTCCAGATTGGACGTAAGTTTCAGCGATCGCAGATCTATTATTTCACCTTTTAGATCTCGAGTTGGATTTACAGTACGAGTTTTCAAACGCATAAGACACGTGATTTATGAGACGTGCTCGTTGCCAAGAAGCTAAGCTTCTACCATCGATTTCATTTTATAATTGATGAAGATCCTGCGCTTGGCGACCTACAGTGCGAATGATAAATCTTGAACACCAAGATAACGCAGCGAGAATACCTTACCGACGCCGACACACAAACATAGGCGTGATATATGTGACTCAGCGATACTCATATTTACCTACAGTGATTCAGGAGAATTGTAACATTGATAAAATTTCGTGCAAGTGAATTTGCGTGGTCTTGCAAACATTCATTGGACTTGGTGTGCCACTGACCACTCGTGGGATAAAGTTCGGAATATGCTTGTGCAGGTTACCCGGGAGCCTTATATTTTCCTCAGTATTGACTTGAGTGGACTCACAAGGTATATGTATCATGCGGGTCTGGACGCAAACGTGTCTCACATCAATGTGTCTGAGAATACAATACAACAGCCAGAATAAACTTAGGTAAAATAAAAAACTTCTGGTTTTACCATAGTAAGTATGGCAAAAAATGCCGTAAACCTTCACACGAATACATGGAATTGATCGGTAATGTTAAGGCTGACCGCAAACGAGTCAAAAATATATTACAAGTCATGCAGATGATCCCTCAGAGGCGTTTAAACAGACGATTGCACCGCTAATTAGACCCAAACGCGGAAATGAGAAATAAGTGAAAAATATGCGACGTGAAAAAAGTCGGCACTATTGTTGGGACAGCCAAGGCTATTGAACACTTGCAAGAGCAGAAAGATTCCACAACGACTTACCTACATGCAAAGCTGACACTGAGGACATTGGAGTAATCGCATAAGGCCCTGATGGTTTCAACGAAGCCGCTAGAAAGGCATGTTTTAGATTATTCGCACTAGCATCGTTGTATCACATCTAGCCTAATATACCACCACAATCGTTTAGAGGCCGTCCCGTGAATAACTAGTTTGTCGTTTCGCAGTATAATGCTTTAACCTGGGATTAGCTGAAATTGACATTGAACCGATTAATGATATAAATCCGACGCAGGTTTTCGTTAAAGACTGGCACGTTTATCCGGGTAAAATTATTGCATACCTGGCCATGGTTCGTTCGCGATTCCCATTAATTCCAATATACCAGAGTTTCGGATACCTCATTGTATTCGTATTACACGCTCCCAAGCGATATACCTTGGTGGCGGCATGGTAGTATATAAGGGATAATCACCAACCAGATGCTTGTTCCATCAGCAGATTTTATAAGCATTTTTACCAAGAGCAGAAACTACATTTGTTTCAATCCTGTCTTTTATTTTAATGAGTTCTCTAGAATGGGCATTTTTAAAAGACAACGAAATTCGTAGCCTATGATCATATAAATATCCTGAATTTGCCGCCTCGAGCAGTGATTTAAAAACAAAACGAAGCAAAACAAAAGACATCTGTAGAAAAGGAGGAGGCCATGATCTGAAGACCGGCATGTGTTGGGGTAGAAAATATTTATGTTTAGTAGCAGGAACGACAATTTTCCTAAATATCACAAAGGTCAAGAAATCCACTCTATGTACTGCACAGTGGTGTCACCTGACTCTTCCATGTCTAGAACAAAACAAAAACCTTCATGTATCTTCGCCCTGCTGAAAATAGCTCAGGAAGATTGTTAGGCTTGTAATACAGGAGGTGAGAACGGTGAACTTTCACGCACTGTACACCTTAATGTGGCTATGTATCAATGTTTTCAATAGATTCTACTGTACAGTGTAATGAAAAATAATTTACATAGAATGCCCAAAAACTACTCATCTTACACACTGTACAGGGGTTAAGTAGAAGTAAGCAGTAGTGGAATTGGAACGATATACTATTTTGATCATAGCTATCTAACAGTTTCCTGCCAAGTTTCACACTCGTATCATAAAAGGTACGATTTTAACATTTATTCGGCAGAAGCTTGCATACATACATTTCAGTTCCGGCTCATGTTGTGAATAAACTGATTTTAAGCTTCACTTTCAATCAAGGAGATTTAATTACATTTGTGTACAAGCTGGGTTGATGTTACGTTAAGATAATAACCGATGGAGTAATGCAGATGAATTACATTCATGTGTATTCTAAATAATACTTGATACACAAAATGTTAATTGACATGTTTTATATTGTAGACACCCTAGACACTTTTGCTTTGGTCTAAGATGTATTGTTTGCTGCAGTTAGATTTCACTTCCACTCTATATGGATATCTGTAAAACACGGTGTGCGTATTGTTTTGATGGTTATTTTGTGATAATTATATTCTAAAATTGTTTTTTTTGTGACGGTTGGAATCAGCTGGATTTCATTGTGATTTGCTCCTATTTGTACTGCTACTACTTACACCAGGGACATATTTATCTGATGCTGTCTTTTCTCTCCTTCTGTACATTCACACTTTATCCATATGTTCCGAGATTCTCATCAGAACCCTTTCGGATGAAATTAGTAATGTAGGTAATTGTGTGGTTTCATCTGTGTATATGATTATCATTACGTCACCAAAAGCAATGTTTCTTTCCTTAAAAAATAATTATATAACTATTTCGTGAAATTATTGCATAAATACCAATTAAGTTTTATGCAATATCATTTCTAGCTGGCAGTATAATCTCTTTTTAACGTTCATATACGGCTTTTCCAAGGAAAACACTATTTATGAATAATTTACTTCATTTATGTAATTCGTTTGAGCATACACGATTGATAAAATAATAATAATTGAGAATATGTAATAATTTCAATTTTTGTATCGTATTTAACAAGCAAATTTGAGATGCTATCAATTGCTTGCTAATGTACAACACCCATTTTTATGTTTATATGTGATATGACGAACGAATTTTCGTCAACGCTTTGGTTGCATTATTTAATCAAACCTGTTTGACAACGTGTCTAATAACACTCTGATTTTTCAAAAGAGATAAATACGTCAGAAAGGATGACAAAATAACTTTAGTTGTGAATGTTTTCTTATAGGAGATCTTAAATTCTTGAGAAAAAAAATGAAACCGAGAATTCCTCAGATATGAGGCAATGTAAAAAGGTACATCAAAGTTAAACAAAACTGCTTTGAAGGAATTTTATCTTGATCTCTACAGTAGATGCGTTAGCAGCATTTTCATTTTTTTCTCAAGTGATGTTTACAACTTAGTGGGAAGGGTCTGGTGTGTTAGTCTCCAGCAACTACATCAGCCGATTAGAAATACGTAATTAATTTGTTTGAAACGTATTCTTGTTTCGAAGAACAAATATTTATTTAAAAAACAAATTCAGTGAGAGATGATAAAGGAATTATGAGCCTACCATGACAAAGAACCGGTTGAGTCTTGGAAGTCGTTTTGACTTAAATAGGCAGAGGTTACATCCACCAATACAATTAACACATTTTGTTTTTCATTTGTTACGTAACATCATGCAATATTCTCTCTCATTTCTTGTATATTTTCACGATGTGCAAATATGAACGGGGTTGTGGTGGTAATTAAATTTGGTAATTAGGATAATGTATTTTTTCTAACTCTGCATTTGAAAGAAGTAAGTATAGTTTCGTTAGAAATATGAAAACTGATCCATAAATGCAAAGGAAGAAACTTAAGAAATACCAGCAAGTTGTATTGCATGTAATTCGTCCAAAAAATTTGATAGGTTTATAGACTTTTGCAATCGTCCGACACGATAATTTATTGGTGAAGAGCATAAAAGAGAAGTGTGGTGTATTGTTTATAATATGAAAGATAACGCGCTTGTTTATGATAAATGTGCTATTTTGCTTCCAGCTTTTGTTTGAAGTTCATTGTTTAATAAAGACAACTTTCGCTTCCATTTTGTAACAGTTTCAGTAGATTGGCAACTATATCACGGCGACTGGTTTATTTTCAGTGTTATTGTTTGACAATAATTATATTCTAGAACAATATATTATTGTGAATATTGGAATCAATTAGCATTCATTTTCATGTGCTGCTATGTTCACATTATCCCACATTGATCGCATTGGTGGCATCTTGGTTATATCATTTCCATCCATTAAATTGAGGTACGTAATTTCGTCATCCCTAGGTCAGTATATTCTTCAGTCTGTAAGACATAGCCCTATTAGCACGATTGCCACAACAAACTATTTACAGAGCAAAACGAAATCGAATATATAGTCAGATGACCTGATCAAATTGTAGAGTGACTAAGTATTTTAGTTTATCTTTATAATGTAGTTTTGGATTCGTTTGAACTTAAATTTTGCGTGTAGTGGGAGCGTGCATAATTTGCACATGTATTGTAGGTTTCATTCATAACATTTTAGTGGAAATTTTCATAGCTGTATGTCAGCTTCATGGGACGCTGGTCAATTGTAGGTTACCTCTAGTTGCCATTGGTGCTCACACCAATGGCAGCATCCGAGGCCAAAGCGTTTCATCGGAAAGAGAGAGATAGAGATAGAGATAGATAGATAGATAGATAGATAGATAGATACATAGATAGATAGATAGATAGACAGACAGACAGACAGACAGACAGACAGATAGATAGATAGATAGATAGATAGATAGATAGATAGATAGATAATATCTTCATGAAGATCATTTGCAAACGAGCAGCCTTGACTTTGTCGCATAAAAACGCAACGGCTATAAGTAATGTTATAATATATTGATTTGTACTAAAATATAATTCAAATACACGCCTGGTGATATAAACACTCGGTAAAAGAAACAAAAAAGAACAATACAAGTTTGGGCATTGACTGCTTTCTTTCTTTACGATGTAGGAGTTTGTATATTTTCACTGTGTGATTTTGATATTCAAGGCTGATGCATTACTCTCCTTTAAGATACCAACGGAAATACCGTACAATATAGGCCCACATGTCGTCAGAGACTTAACTAAGATTTTGATGGACCAGTAAAATACATACATCTTAAGGTAATATGAAAAGATGAATGCATACATACTTTTACATATGAGAAGCAAATTTTCACACTAAATACGATTTAATCTAGATTGATTAATAATTCAGTGCAATGGACAATTGAAGTTTTGAAAAGGTATATACACTTTAAATGTACTATATCGTACAATCTGTTATTTACACGTTGTAAGCCACACAAAAAGTTCCTCCGGTTGTTTTGATGTGTGTGCATGTGTCTGTGTGTATGGCTATCTTTCGCTTCCTCCATAAAGATGAAACATGAATGTGCATATAGTTTACAAATATTTTAAAATGTATGAACAAAAAGAAGATCCATTTCCATAAAGTTATAAACCTAGAGTAAGGGCATTACACCATTATATGTCTGTCTAATTTGTGCAAATTTACACTGGAGAATAAAAATAACAGGGCGAGTCTTAGTGAAACTATGCGAATGAAAATGTGACGACAAAAACAGGTCGTGGTAGACGCCACTAAAATCATATTAAGCATAAATCACTGAGGGCTGGCAAAGCAAGATCTAGAACACATGTTCTCACTGTATTACTTTATTACTGAAGAAATTAGGGTTGAGAAGCAAATTCTCCAACAAAGGTACAAAACTTCCCCCAAGATAAAAATATTTAACGTAAAGCGCGCGCGCGCGCGCGAGAGAGAGAGAGAGAGAGAGAGAGAGAGAAAGAGAGAGAAAGAGAAAGAGAGAACAGATAATAACATACATGGTACAAATAATACTATTTACATAGGTTTTGTCAGTTATCATTTACAAACATTTGACGAAAATCAGAAAGAAAAATTGTCCTGTTGCGTTAATAAAATATTAAATAGCTTTAAATACTGCACATTTTTATCATACTGTCGATGCGATGAACTTTGAAGTAGTATGACTATCATGTAGGGAAATTAGGTGACTACAACTTATAAAAGCGTTCCTCGAACGATCTCCATAACGGTTACATTCTGAGGAGGTACAGTTCAAGGGCGTCTTATATGCGGATTATTGGATTAGTTAATTAGAGTACAACACTTATTTCTAATTCTTGCATGCAGGAGACAAGAGTTCATTATGTACATATTATATTGGTAGTTTGCATGTTTTCCAAGTGATAAGTAATCTTAATTCAAAAATGGATGGGAGAGGTCTTAAATTTTTAAGAAGGCTGTTCCACAAAGATAAGGTCGAAATAATAAAAGACTTAGATATTTTAAAGTTAATCTCAAATATGTAATGTCGAAATAAAATGTATTCATTGGTTATAAGGCGCTAGGCATTTAGAGATGGTAATAGATAATAAAGATAAAATTGGTATTGAAATGTTTAATTTTGTACAAGTTATATAATATATGGAATTTTCGTCTTTCACAAAGGTTTGACATACTAGTTTCTCCATAAGAGTTTTCAATTGTGGTTCTTCCGTTAAGTCCAGTAATAATGTGTGGTGCCTCGGACTGGAGAATTTTAATATGTCTGAATCTTCCTTGAGAAAAGCACCACAGGGAACATCTGCATACTCTACAGAGGAAGGTATAAATGACGGGTATATTATTTTCTAAAGGGTGCTTGGTTAATCATGAAGTTTAGTTTCAAAATTGATTTAATCGTGTTAGATACAGACGTGCATAGAGCTTGTCTTTGTGAGGACATCCAGTTTCCATCACTACAAAAATCACACCACATCAGGGCAGCATATAAAGCTATGAATTTTATTCTCAATAAATAGCTTAGAGAGATAAACTGACAACTTTTATAGTAAACACCAATGCATCTGTATTGTTGGGATTAAACTTTTCTAGCTATTGTGTACACCAGACCTTTTGTTGAGAATTTCAAGATTGGCGTTTCAATTTTTTCATTATTATTGACGCTTGCAGCTATAAGATATTGCCTGAAAATAATCTCGCAAGAACAAGTATACTATCAGCAATATTGTTTAAATAAAGACAAAACACAACGGTCTTAAAACTGACACTTGTGGAATACCTCCTTGAACTGGGTTAAATTCAGAATAATATATGTTTCGCCGCACACACGTTTTTCTATCAGAAAAGTAGCATCTAAACCAGGGGTACCTAACCTACTGGCATGAGGGGCCACATTACAATTTTGTTCTTATTCAGTCAGCAGAATTTGTGAAAGGCTGGCTGGCTGTATATCAATATTTGGCGTGTCAGATTCTCTCCTTTGGCCCTCTTAGAAACCGTTCCGAAAGCGGATGTCTAATTTCTTATGTTCTTCATTTGCAAAAAAACAACATTGCCAAACCCAGTCAAATGCATTGGAGATATCATACAATACCGTTGCCATATGTTAGGATAGTTGCAAGCTGCATACATTGTTTGATAAATATCGATAAGCTCTTGATGACGAGCAATCAAATGACAAGATAGGAATCATGACTGGCACCTATACCGAGCAACGTTTTGATAGAAGTAATTACATTATAAGCATTTGACTATGACCCTTTGTGTAAGTTTCCCTATTCAATTTAAGAATCTTATTGGTTTGTGCTTGGTAGGATCACTCCAGTCCCTTAAATGAATGATTCTTGGGAAACATTGTTCCCGGATAGATTTATAAAAAGTACACATATTGGAATACATGTCTTACAACATAGTTTGTTTTGCCATAACCACTTGCTGTACAAATCGAAGTATTTAGTATTAGGTCCTTATTTAATTCGTCTAAAATAACGACGTTTTCATGTACACACACAACGAGTGATTGTACTTAAACAATATACAAAAAATGCGTGTTTTGGGAAGGAGATCAATGCATATTTATGAGAGGGAAAGAGCGGTTTTAAATCTTCAATTTAATACATAATCCATTATTTCCAAATATAAGATCAGAACGACTAGGATGGAGAATGTTTTCAGAGATCTAGATCACGATTTCTGCTTCATAGGTGTTCCTATCAAGTCTAATCGGCTGTGTTATATCCGGACATTACTGTTATTAAGTCATCAATAAAAACATCAATCAAACCAGACATAATTAAGTCATTAAAAGACTAAAATGAATAGAAATTTAAGTCATCAGTAGACACAGATTAAGACATAAAATGCGTTGATCATTAGCCACTTTTGAATCAAGTAAGATATAATAAAATCACCATGACCCACTTATGGATGACGCCAGACAAAATTAATGAATCAATTGGCTCAAAAAATGTAGCTAGACAACTTTGTCATCAATAGACACAGCTATGAAACCAGACAAAATTAAGTTGTTGTGATAGGTTTAAAGCCATTTTCCAGTACACGATATGGCCGCCAGTATAATTAGTGCAGGCATAACACGGGAAAACCCCGGTGAGACACGTCGACCTACTGGAAGCTACTGGCAAGCTTTTTCACATTCCTACTTTGGTCAAACTCGAGATTGGAACCCACGCGAACAGAGGTGAAGTTGCAGTGATCGGTAAAGGCGAGAGGTTTAGACCATTGAGCCACCTGTGACCCTAAAATTAAATCAGTAAACACATATGAACCAGGCCAGACTAAACTAAGTTATCAACAGACGAAAATGGATCAAGTCAGTCAAAGTCAAGTCATCATTGTACAAATATGAATCAATTCAAACAGAATTAAGTAATCAACAGTCACAAATAAATCAAGTTGCATTTCGGTTAACGAGGTAACCTGAAATTATCCTAATTCATTTTTAATATGATGTAACTTATTACGTGAAGATGTAATATTCAATTGAACTATACATAGGCAATCGTCAAAATCAGCAGCGGAATCAAAATGTCGCGAGTTCGATGCTCTCCTAGGCCAGCCTGCGCAGGCTCCTTCGATGTGTCACTGGGAAAGCCATTTAACTCCCATTTCCTCGGCATGACATAGTCAATGCTGTAGTGAAAGTGCTGTTAAAAACCATAAAAACAAAACAAACAGAACTAGCATACTCTGAAAAATGTGTTGCATTATTATACACTCGTGATATTATGGAGAAAAATACTATGATAATATATGTCAATATCAAGGAACATTCTTGTATGTTTAAGATCGTGTGAGAGTATAAGATTATTTATATATCAATCAAGTAAGTTTACTGCATTTTTAAACTTACGCCCACATTGCTTATAAAAAAAGATTATTTAATCGAGGGACACCAAGTATACTGCTATTCGGAGGAAAGTAGGAAAGTTAGGATGAAGTGGGCAGAATTCACTAATAATATACTCAGGTATAAACAACAAAAATCAGATGTGAGCAGAGTATGTCGATATTTATGATGTCCGAAGAGAAAGCCAATAAGTCTTCCTGTATATCATCCTTTCAGCTTTAGTTTCTAATTGTTGAATTTAGTTTTTTTTTCAAAGAAAATTAGTCAGTATCTTGTTCAAAAATAATCAATCAGTAATCTGAACTCATCCTAGAAGTACAATCTGTGTAACATGAGTTGCGTTTTCAAAATATCCACGTCATTGATTGTAATCATTTCAATTCTTAGACCGAAATATCAGTATTCGCCAAAAAACTAAACAAACAAACTAGACTATCTGCGTGATTTTGCTTCTAAGGCAGTCTTTTCAAGCAATTATGACCTAGAAAAGGAATCGTAATAATCGTCATTCATGAAAGTCCTATCCAGGCTCCTCTTCGACAGTTGGACGCTGACTTCAACTCTCAGATCTCAGTTTAAGACACCATATGACAGATTTTTCTTACGTTCTCTTTCCATGGCAGATGAATCGTCACAAACATTTCCAGCCAGTTCATAATTCACACTATGCGATGTTTTAAGTCTGCTGAAGAAAACATGAGAAATCAAAAGAGATAAATAAACAATAAACATTGAAAATATTGTAGCGCGTCTCTAAAGTTTTGTACCATTTACCAAATATCTTGTTTAAATTCTCACTAAAGAGAAAATAATTACAACGGGTATCTTGGTTTGTGCATATAGGAAGTAGAAAAGAGATGAAATTTTGCATGAGATCGCTTTTATTCATGATATCGACTTTATGCTATAATGAAGAGCTGATGCACAGGTCGTCCGGGATGGTTTCAGTCAAATTTGGTCTAAATAAAATAAATACGTGATATTTTTTCCTTCACTTTTGTCCTAGCGTTGTCCACCATATTTATGAATGTAGATCTACATTATGTGTAGCATACTAAAAGTACTTAAGAAATGAATGGTCTGTATTCATCTTGGTAAAAGCCTGCTTTTGGCGCTAAACATGTTAATAGGTTTAGTAATGTTGGAACATTTGGAATGTTGGTTTTGCATCATTTGTTGAAATATAAAATGCTTTAATAAACTGATCTTATTTAGCGAAATCTGTGACGGAAAAAATGTTGGACTGAGGTTGCGCTTCATTTGTGCTAAAATGCTTTCAGGTTTTGGTGAGATATTTTCTTAGGGCATTTAACGAAGAGTTGTTTGTAGAGTTTTGGTAACGTCACGGAATATTAAAACTAGTGTACCACTATATGTTTCCTGTCAAATTTGGCTTAATGTGGTCGAGAAATATTTGAAGATATGCAAATGGCTAATTTGGGCGTATAGCCTGATAATACGCACTTTATGCCAAACAGAAAACCATCAGGACTACGTATACGTGTTCCAGCGACGCTTGAAGAGTCGATAATAAAACTAGAGTGACAGTCACACGATACACGGTCTGATGGAAGCCGAAAATCCGGAAGGGCTAAATATATTTCACTTACGTACCTAATTCTTATCTGTCATGAAATTAATAAATGATACATGTAAAATCATATGTTAAGAAACCGACACATTATAAAAATATACTTCTCGTTTGCTTAATAAAATGAAAGGGGTTAAAACACACAAGTACAAATACCAGTTCATCTAACTGGGAGGATCCTGGAGGAGTTAATTCGCTAGTAAAGTCACGGCTTCCATACTCAGAACTGGAATCCACGCAAGGAGTCTCCATAGTTCTCTTTCTGTTGATCATTGCGTATAAAGTTGATGGTTCGACTCTTGATGACTACTTCTTGTGCACTTTATTATGCCGCAGAATAGAATCGGCAATCATTACTTGTCCCATGTTTTTCTTGGTTTCAGCGGGATCCTGTGCACGTGCTTGTGATGTCATAGGAGTGCACTGAACCGCATAATCATATTCAAATGAAGGTCCCGCAGTACCTTCGGTAGAACTGAAACATGGTTCATCCAATCGACGTTCAGTTTTCAGTTGAACAAATGTATGCACATGATTGTACTCATCAGGAGTTGGTAGGTTTTTAGTCGACAGTATATTGGAATGTATCTGCAATTTGCTGGTAGTTTTCGTCGCTGATTTTGTAGAGTCTAACCCTTGTGTGTAATTATATTTCTCGTTTAGTTTGTCTTTGCCATGGCCTCTATTATTTATCAAATCAGAGGGATCATCTTCATTGTCAATTTGTGTCGAAAACTTTCTATATTCTTCAGGAGAAGTCGCTTCCTCTAAAATCTGAGACCCGTTACGAGATCTGTTGGCAGCATTTTGTCTTTCATTCCTTTGTGTGGGATTATTAGTCGTGGTCTTTGGTGCTAAATATTATGAAAGAGAAGAAGTTATATTGGATTTCATGTATAAAATTATCAAACGAATACCTTGCTAATTTAAAAAAAAAAGTAATTTGGTAATTTCTGCGCAAACTTTCGGTTGTAAAGATGTTAAAAAAAATATAATGTTATGTATTAACATCAGACCAATCAATAATTGTTTTTAATGAGCGCCGTCTTCGTTATTATTCAGTTTTACAAATCTGTATTATTTTTCGCAATCAACATTTGAATATATATGTGTAAATACTTTATTGATTTATTACTGTGCTAATATGTTCATAAATGTTCTTGTTTTTTCTAATAGAAGTCAGAAACCACTGTCTAAATGGTTAGCGCTCCAGATTCTTTGCCATAGGGGCATGACAACGAACTCAGGGAATATTAAATTATATTTTTTCCTCTCAAGGTACAAACGCTTCAATGGCATCCATGGTCAATGACTGCTACTACCTTTTCTTTGTCGAATTGTCCACACGACAATGATAGCCAGGAAAGCAGCCACAAATATAGCCACTACTGGAGTGACGAAATGCCATAATGTCATCCCTGCAAGGGAATAAAGGTGCTTGTTTGATAGAAGATAAATATATAAGTATAATTCAGAAAAATTCCTAATATCACAAAATATTTACAGATGATATTTGGGGTGATGTGGCGATACATTATGATATTTGAAGATAAAAACAAATACATTTTTTCTTAAATTTCTAATAAACGGCCTTTTATTTATTTATTGTATGTGCTAGCTAGAATAAATGATTCAGTTCCTTCAATTGGTATTGTCTATGTGTACTTACCATTTTCTTTATAAGATCTCGGGGTATCTGTAATTTGCGGACATGATGTGTTCTCTTTGAATGAAAAAGAAACGAAAACAAATAGAACACGGTATGATTCAGAAAAACTCTTGATCAATTCTAACTCAGACCGATATTACTTTTTATGGGACGATAAACTATAATCTCAAAAATTTTCCAATTCACAAGTCATCCATTACAGTCTACTGTTAAGATTTTATATAATTAATTTCATGTGTGAAGAAGTAATGAATCTTTATTATAATTGTCTGTTCAGCAATATTACGTAACGTATTCCTAACGCATTCACAAAATTGTGTCATACATAGAATCCAATCAAATAAAGGTCAGTAATTATCTAAGAGAACAACGAGGACGCACAAATGTTCATAAATGTCCGAATATTTAGATAATGGCCTTAAAATAAACTAAGTTTCATACCGATTCATAACACCTGCAGTATATAATAATTCCGCTGGCTAGATTGTGTCGTACACTGAATTGAACTACAGGACTATTAAGTTATAATACCAATATTAATTGTGGAAGCAATGTGTTTTGTTAATATGGGGATCTTTATGCAGTGACCATAATATTGATTGAATTTCATAGCAAGCTATCAAACACGGTGTAACTTGTGGTAGAATCGAGATTGATTCATTCACCGCTTTGAAACAAAACGTCAGTTAAATTGCAAAGAGAATTGTGGGAGAAAAGTGATTTGACGACATGTTTATCTTCAAATGATGAACGTAATATTTACAAATCTCAAGGCAATTAGTCAAAAATTAGATACGCTATCGAGTGACAGACAGAAGAACGGACCTACGGACCTGAGGAATTCTGTATACTCCAATTGCGGGAGGTAAACAAGTGACTGCTTTTCTTCAGGTATAATTTTGCCCAAGTGTTATTGAAATGATTAGGTGGAAACACATAAACCATTCGCGGACAAATTATATGTTAGACTAGGCAGTAATCTTTCTTACAAATACAACTATTTTAAAAACTGATTTATGGATGATTATTTCTTTCATCAATTTGAGGTTGAGTGCTCGACTAGCCAACAACCAAATGGAGAAGAATGCAAAGGGATATACACTTTATCTATGATAAAAGGAATATGATATACCACGATGTATAAATTATGTTTGCGCCAACCATTCAATAACCTGAAGAGAAATATAATTTTAAAAAATTCATTAAATGTTATTAACGTGTTTACATTGATACATCACCTGTCGCGTTTAGATAATCTAGAAAATGTCATGTATTGCATTTCAGAAAAATATATAACGGCATAATAGTTGTAATAAACCATCGTTCATCTGAGTTGAGAGATAGGGATTATCATTACTGACGCGACCATTAAGGCAATTTTAATAATACAAACGGCACAAAAATTTAATCATTCTCATTTGTGACAATTTTGTCTCAGATTGAGGCTATTTCTTCAGGATTAGCTGAGTTTCTGTATGATGAACCTTTTGCACATGCCAAAGCGTATGAAGGCCTCATGTCCATGTATTTAAGAAAATCTCCTAGTACACAGCCAAAAGAAATCGAAGGAAAAAGAAAAAGACCTCAAAATTGAAGAAAGTTCTGATTCACTTGTGCAATCGGTAAAAATGTAGTTAATATACATATATAACTCAAAAATGAAAATTAAATAAATTAAATAACAAACATAATCTCTCGATCAAAGAAACAACAAATTTCATGTTAAAGCTTGCATGATGACTCAGTCATTAAGCTCGCTGATTTTACAACAAGCAGATCATGAGCTCGAGGCCTGACGTTATTTATGTCCCAATAACCTAAAGGAATGCTTGGGCTTAGATTTTAGACCAGCGTCACCCAGTTAGTTGACTAACAGTGGACTCCCGTCCCATTTAGTGGAAACTGGTGCTCTTGTTACCATGAAGACTGGAATAAGTTTCAATTTAATTAGAGGCTGAGAAATTTTAAATTCTAATGTATTCGCGTAGGCATGCAAAGATCATCAGCTTGCATGAAAACATATTTTTACCAACAGCATTTCTTTGTACGTTTCATTTTGAAAATTCAGTAATGGCCAACATTCCTTCAATGAATTCGCATAATCATTTACCTCGAACGTCCACAAATATCGAATCCAAAAGAAACCCCTTGTCGTCCCAGGCAGTATATATGCCCTTCTCGTGAAACGTTAATTCTCGAATGGTGAGCCATAAGTTCCATTCATTTAATACACAGCTTTCAATGCGATCCCGTGTTTCATGGGGTTTTACATCATAACTACAGTTCATCTGTGCCACATCGTAGATCGTTAAAATACTGTCAACGGTTCGTCCGCAAACTTTAATCGAAGATGTATTTGTGTAATTATACATGAACGAGAGCATCATCGTTTCATTTTTTCGTGCAGTTAATCTACGTCCTGGAAAAGAGTGCAATACACTGGTAAGCATAATAAAAAAAATATCAAAGAAATTTGAAACATGTATTTGATAAAAAGTATCAGAACAATTAAAATATCAGCTTGCTTATCTGTCCTTAATACTGTAGATGTTGCAAGTATTTTGTCCGGAACATTAGTTTTCGTTCGCAGACATGATGGAACCATCATGTATTTCGATTGCAGGGAGGGAGGTAGCCTCGTCTATAGGTAGTACTGCATAAAAAACGATCAAATCAAATGGCCGTGGTCTCGAATTCCGTCTTAGCCGCTACTGTTTGCATTTTTGAGCTAAGCACTGAATAATGTTGATGTCTGCGGCCGTTCAAGCTATATAATTTACTAACATTCGTTGGGCAGTTAAAGTTACTCGATTCAATCGACTCAGCTGTAAATAGATATCATTATCTGATGGGCATCTAACCTTGCTAAATCATATTTTCCCAGGTGTAAATGGATACCATCATTCTCTGAGAAATTAACCTTGCCGAATCCAGTAGTTCCAGGTTAAAACTTGCATCCACAGAGTGTGTCCCTGTTAGATTCAGTGGTACCAGCTATAAACGCTAGATATCATTATCTGTTGGGCAACTAACCTTACTGTACCATTTCATCCTTACTAATAATGGATACAATCATCTTCGGTATGATTAATCTCTATGATTCCATCCGTTGGCGGTATCCACTGTACGTTTAAACTTGCAGGATTCGGTCATCCCAGCTTTAAATTTATACCATCATATATTGGGAATTACCCGGCTGTACCTTGTTGACCTAGCTGTAAATGGACTCAGGTAGCAATTATTATTTACGGTTCAGCACCTACGATTGAATAACCAGTCTATTTTGTCTCTCTGAATTTGGTGGTAACATCCTTGCTATCAAGTTAAAGGGAATGAATGATTTATTCTTTAGAATATGAGGATTGCCGTATGATTGTCCATGGATGTTTCGGCTACATTGCTCATTGTGTAATGAGACACTGATACTGATGAGCGAGCTAAATCTGTGACCAATTGCACCGAACTTTTATAAGAATCCAGACACCAAAAACGATTTCATATTTGAAGTTAGCTGAGTTTAAGATATCATTTATTAGGATTTAGACACATTGAAAAGTTCATTCCTAGGAAATATATGTAGAGACCATATAGGAAAAATAATTGTGATCTGAATCGAAATGACGCTAATAAAACACTCTTTATTTGCTTCACTGCCTGAAGCCTGGCAGAAATTCAGGTCTTATTGTTTCTAACCTTCACCTCTAACCCACAGATGTAGATAAAAGCGATGCTGGGGTTTGCTAATTGTAGACGTATTCTATACCACCTGTATATGACCTGTTTTACAACATCAGTGGAGTGAACCAAATTGATTTGGGACCTTCACACCATTAAGATACAATTTATATTCAGAAGCAAGTGAATTAATTGCATTGTTAACTTTCTTAACAAAGATATTTAGTTAAACATATAATTTTATTGCACACATTAAAAGAATCCATGGCTTTCAAAATCACATGTATTGGTTAAAACAGTTTTCAAATTCGTTTTTAAAACTTATTTTCAAAAAATGACCTCTGAGCGATAACATTTTCTAGCTACGGATCATGTATTAATCAGTGACTTGTTTTGATGCTAAGTCACCGATTACTGCACAACAAATTTAGAAAATTCGTAAAGAGATTTTTAAGGTATTTTTAAAACTGAAGCCTGAGCTATTTGCATGTCTCCCTTATGAAAAGTTAAATGTTGTTATGTATTATCCCTCCACCTCCATGAATAACACAGCGCGGGAAACCAAAATTCGCGATATATATAACTTGTTCTGGTCGATGTAACTAAAATGTGTTATATTGCACCTTTAACTCTTCCCAGAGACCCTACGGGTTAGACCCAAAATCCAGACCCCACTTGCAGATTGCAATCACATGGACACACTGTGTTCCAATATCCACAGCCCTGCTGAAGAGCTTGAGTGGTAATTGACAGATGAACATGCTGATTGTACCACAATAATCTACGGTAGGGCATGGAACAAAGACTAATCGGTACCAATATATTTTCTTTTAGATCATGATACTTTATTCAGGGGTTATGTTTTGAGAATACATGTAAGTTTAAGGACGTGTTAGTCTTCTTTCCTTTTACGAAAACTGATGTCAGAATCCTTTTAGAATTTATTTAACAAATAGCTGGATATGAGAACTAAAAACAACATTAAAACATATATCATGCTGTGTAAAATTCAGTTTAATCAAGTTATAAAATTCTGTCAAAAGGTTGTCATAACCACAGTGACAAAGAGAAAGCTACTTTGGTGCCCTCCACTTTGTCATTCTGGAGGACTCATTCCTTTTTTACACGAATTACAGGCAAGATTGAGGATTAATTGTGATTAGTCATGATGAGTTGTATGGTAGTATTTATGAAGGCAGATTTTCATTTAATAGATGTTTGTATTTATCTGTCCGTCTGTTATAGAAATGTACATGTAACATGTATGCTGGCATATATGAATCTTGACAAATTGATTTCTTTAATTATTAACAGAAGGTGAAAAGAATACATACGTGTAACAAGAATACTTGTTTTTCCTTTCTCTTGGGAATTTTCGCAGACTGTAAAATTTCCACTATCAATAAAAGTGACATTCAGTAGCAGGAAACTGAAATTATCTTGGCTCGAGGTTATCATTTGTATTCGACCAGTATAGTTTGTGGAAATAGATGTAATCCATGGGTTGTATGCCATCACATTAGTGTAATGTAGATTGCTGGTGTAACCAGAGAAGGTGATTTCCAACGTCTTGTTTCCATCTGTTGAGGTTTTATTGATGCGCACCGTTGCATTATCTTCTTGAGTAAATATCTCCGGTGTAAAAGCTACGTATATAAAAATTGGTGATTGCATATATTATTATTCGAGTCATTGCTGGATATCTAAATTTTCGATGCCAAATGATATGTATATGTAGATATTCATATTCGAAAAGTTATCTAAATACATACATTAATTTTGTCTTCATTGAAATGAATATCGTTTACTTTCTTATTACGTACACGCAAGCTATTGTCCACAGAGCCTGTAGGTGATTTCAAATGCAATGTATCCCATACTTTACTATTTTTTGATTGGTTACATTCAGCGAGAGTAAACAATTATAATCGCTTGTACTAATGATCACAGCTGAGTGTGGATCGTACTTCATACATTTGTTACAGTAACATTATAAAACTAATTGTTTTGTTGAAATTGATGACCTTTAAACCGATATTTTAACTGTATATGATTTCAATTTTCTAAAAAGTAAATTGAAATCAGCTACAGTTTGCCTATCATATTAAATTTGAAATCTTTTGTTCAAAATTACATATATTTCCATGTACAAGTTATTAAACTTTACCAGAAACGTGTGTGAATAAAGATCGGCATTTCAAAAGAGCATCGATGACCTCGGGAATATCTAGTATTTTAATTTCTTCAGTCCCACATATTTCATTGACTGCTACTACCATTATTACTAATGCTACTATTAGTATTAAGAATACGATGGGATGAAAACGTGAATCCAGAAACACCTTGCAATTATAACATTATTGTGTTGCTTTATCTGTATGGCATTTAAAGAGTTTATATAATGGTGTGCTTGTACTAACTTGATAGGATTTTAATTTAAATACTACATTATTTATTATATAAGAACACTATAGTATATAGTGTATGACAACACGATAAAATGCTATATATGACACCAATATTTTAGGTCAAGATTGTACGAGTCTTTGTTTAAAGTATTTATTTTTAGTTCAGTGTGATCTCAAAGGAGGAAGTATTTTCATTGAATTAATGAGCGATTCGTTATTTCTTTATCTTGATAGGTATCTTATGGAGAAAAAAAATCCAGGTAGAAACATTGTTAAATTTGAAACTTAGAATTGGCATTAAATTGTAAGATTTAA
Source organism: Sinohyriopsis cumingii (assembly GCA_028554795.2). Classification (NCBI taxonomy): domain Eukaryota; kingdom Metazoa; phylum Mollusca; class Bivalvia; order Unionida; family Unionidae; genus Sinohyriopsis; species Sinohyriopsis cumingii. The sequence continues at coordinate 81,188,752 of CM068831.1, forward strand.
ATGCATGTCAGTACGTGTGTAAGGCATATTGAATTTAAATTGATAAATTTCACACATTCACAAGAGATATCTCGATGTGATTAAGTATTATATAAAACACATATCTATTACCATTGAAATTTTAGTGTGTGTGTCAACGAATGCATGAAATTATATTTTATTATTGATATTATTATTATTGTTTAGTATATCGTATCATTGAAAACAATAGTAATACAAGGCTTTAAATGGAATAAACGCACACACAAACAAACAAACAAATATATATATATAAGTAAGAACAGTTCAGAAATTACTAAAAATCCCTGATTTCACAATCTTGCTTGGAGCCACACACACACACACACACACACACACACACACACACACACACACAAGCGCGCATCTTGGGAAACAAAACGGTACTTTTCTTGTGGTGCATAGAGCACCCATCCCCCCAAGTATGGTATCTTGTGGTTTTCAGCGTCCTTATAAACATTACAATAGGTTCCTAATCATTTTTTTATCAATGCAGTACATTCTGAAAACTAATTCTTAAAATATTAAATGTGATCATTTTAAATCATGTCACAAGTGAGAAAATAATATTCAGATATAAGAAAAATGTCTCAATTTTAATTATGCTTGTGTACTTTAGAAATAGTAGTACAAACATAGTACTTTCAAATACATATATGACATTATCTTAGTATGATAAATTAATACTTTTTATCGACGAAAAACATAAAAATCAGGTCTGAAATCATGAATAGCAGAGAAACACCACTGTAATTGAATAGTCGATTAGAGTTAATTATTTAGATAATTAACCAATTCTACACTACCTTTTGCTGCTCATTATTAACAGTAAATAACCTATTCATCTGTATTATGATGCCCGTGTCAGATATAAAAAATTCCATGTCGTCAACACTTAATTCAGCAGCTAATGTGACGACTTTATCTGAAAACATTCTGAATTTAAATGTTTCTTTGCTAAACATTACTACTTTGACTTACCATTTGTATTATCGATTCCAGACAACACGATGAAAAGGCATATCTTGGTTAAGGTCGCCATTATTTCGAAACTTGCTCTGCCTCCACAAAGTTTTCGAACGGTAAAGACGTATTGAAAAATATAAAAGGCAGTCAGTGTTTTGATACTGTAGTCAATCTTACAGTTATTAAGGAAAATATTTTAAACAATCTCTAAATCATTGTCTTATGAATTGAAAACACCAAAAACCGTAACGACAGTCCAACTCCACATCCCAGCATAACAATAACAAATGAAAATTTGAGGAAGGAGTGTTGATCAACATGTTTCTGGAGGGAAGGAAACAATGTAGATAGAATGTCGGTTTAACGCAACAAAACGCAACTTTAGTAAATGTTGTGACAGAAGTTTTACATTTTGAAGTATACCAGTCAGGTTTAATAGGGGATATGATTTAGTTAGGTAACGTGACCTCAGTACTACTATAGCAAATATTGCGCAAGATAAAGAGAAGTTGCAAACCAGACTAGTCCCTATACGATTTATCCGATACTAATAGAATCATATTTGTATTTCATTCAGACTAAAACTATTTCGAAAAGGCTCAAACGTTCGAATGAAAATTAAAATATTCTACCGCAATTCACTAATCCGTATACTGACGTTAGCAAGGGTAATGAAAGATGTGTGTGTGTCTCTGTGTGTGTGCGTGTGTGAGAGAGAGATATAAATAGAGAACCATTCGAATGAAAAATGTTAGTATATTTTCCTTTAGTTCTATACATAGAGAACGAAGATATACTTTAATGCCATCGCAATACACTTAGAAATTATATAACTGGGTGGTATCAGTAGAAAAGGAATGTGAAGTGAGAACGAGATACCTTCCAATACTAAGTGTATTTATTATTTTCGGGTGGAACGTGGGTTGGGATGTAAAAGAAGGTAGACTAGTGGTTTGTTGGATAGAAATCCAGAAATGAACCAGCCCGCGGGGTGGGGTGAGGGTCTGCGACACCATCAAATTTTGCTTCCTTTTAAGCATTTAAAGGTCATAGTTCTTCCAATCGAACGGGGAAGGAGTTTTATTTGTTACACTTTCATTTTTGTGTGACGTCTTTGTGCAATCCAGCTAATTATCTAGAATGCTCACACGGACAAACATAAAGATGAACCTACGTAAGTACGAACGAAACAATAGATGGAAAGGACTTTATCAAGATGTTCATACTCCAAGGAGGGATGGACTGGCTGAATGGGATGAGCAAATAGCATCAGTAAATGGAATTGAAACCCAATGCTGACTATACGTAAAATATTGTTGTAGAAGTTAATGATTGCATAATGTCACTGAAAATAATGTTTTTAAGATGTCACGTGTACAAGTCTTCTGAAACAAACACTGTGAAAACAATCTTTATTAGTCAATGGAACCAAAACCAAAAGAACTGAAATAGCAAACTTAATATGAAATTCGCCCTTTTGGCGTGAAGAGAAAAGACATTTCGACCTTGCCCTGCCGCGACAAATTGTCATGTTTGAGGATACCTCCACTCCCCATGAACGAAAGAAGGAAACAAAATAAAATAGCACAACAAAGGAAAAGAAATTCTTAAAGCTGTCAATTTAATTAATTTTATGGAACGTTATATTCTGGTTTTCCGTTCGTTTGGCTCACCTCATTTATCTATTGGAATCTTATTTACTTGCTAAAGTTATTTATTTATTTATTTGAAATGCACAGCTGTAGAAAATAAATTATCGTACTCATAAATTTAAAGGTTTCTTTTACTACATACCATTTTTAATATGAGGGTGCGAAAAAGCAAAGGTGAAATTGGCGTAAATGATAAAGTGGTATAATCAATTATTGCAAGGTTTGATGTTATTTTTGAGCAGACGAAGGAAAAGGAAATCAGATACGAAGGGTTTATTAATAGGTATGAACAATTTAATCTACCTCAGGTTATTACCACATTTTTCACATGTCGAAAAGTCTTGAAATTATTTTAATCTTTTTCTGTCTCACAGCATTAAATACCATTGTTTTCCGTACCTATTACTAACAATCATGCATATTTGTATGTAAATACAAGTGGTGTCGATATAATGGGACACACACTCTCGCACACACACACACACACACACACACACACACACACACACACACACACTCACACACACACACACACTGTCACAGAATTAGGCACAAAAAATAACTTGGTTTTGCCTTTGAACTATTTGACTATTTTCTAGGGTGAATAAGTGTTTTTCCAGGTAAGCGACTGTACTAACATGTACCTCGCCGGAAATTGCTTGCGACAAGGGACATTAAAAATGATATGCGAAGCTTATTCAGTTTGTACTGTCATATCGTGTAATGATGCATTTATTACAACGCAGATTTGAAACGTCGTGAACTTTGAATTACAAGTTGCTATTAGAGTTTAATGTATTAGCATATATCTAGAGAGTTTTCAGAACCCATTATTATTATGACCAGTTTGGTTTTATTGTAGCTGACTATGACTAGAGCTGACTAAAGCTGTTTAGTGCTGTCTGGAGTTTCAAGAATATTTAGGGCTGCGTGCTGTCGATATGTATGTACGGTGCTGTATGCTGTCTGTACGTGTGTATACCTATGACTGTACATGTGGTGGATCCGTGAAGGGTGCCAACACAAGGACTCTGTGAAACTGTGCGGTTCATCAGCGTATGAATCGTACGACTGTACAATGGTCAAGATGCATATCTTTGGTCCAACTGTTGTTTCAATTGGGTACATTTTTATGTTCATGTATTTCAAGAGATTATGTGAATCTCTCTTACATTGCATAACATTATTTGAAACACATTTGAATACCTTTAGATTATTTGAATCTTAATCGTACTCCATACGTGAGATTATTTGAATGTCTCTTACAGTGTATAATATTATTTGAAATATTATTTGAAACGTATCTGTAGTCCATGACGTTTCTTGGATCTGTATTTCATAATGAATTCATATTTTTGGTTTATTTTCAATGTGTGAATGTTTTTATAGAGTGATTGGATCAGTCGTATGTTGAGAACGTGAGAGAATCATTGTATTTATACACCATATATTTTTCTTTGTTAATTCATTTCATAAATTTCCATCTTTCACACATTGTGTTTGTGTTATTCACTTAGTCCAAAACCGACTCGGTTTCTATTCTGCAACACAAACACACACACACACACACACACACACACACACACACACACACACACTCCCCGTTAAGTAAGGATCATACTTACATCAAGATGTTACTAAAATGTTATTTCCTTCAGATACTTCTCTTGTAAAGATACAGAAATTAAAAAGAATAAATGTCCGCGCGTGCAGTCTCTGAGTCAAGCACAACAGTTGTAGAGCATGTCACTGATTAACTAATCGGAAGTCCTGTTTTAAATAAGGTCAAATCTTTATAAAGCCAAGGGGAAAAATGAACATTCATCCGCCATGTCTAAACGAATGTTGAAATAGTATAATATTATGCTCCAGTTTCCTGCCTTACTCAAACGCAATATTGCGTCATGCGTTTCGCAGTAGGAATCTGTTTATTTGGTACATGTTAAATGTATTTCGTCGTTACATATAATAGGTTTGAGCTTGTCGGCCCTCTATCTATAAAGAATCTGTTTGTCATGTGTAGGGTTCTCTGTCTTATTTCAATAAATGTAATGATTAAAGGGCACTAACGTTTTTGTAGTAAGACGATAAGCAAGAACTAAACCCAGGCACATCCCTAATATTGCAGCAGCAGTGGGATCTAAATCGACCTAGAAAGAAAACTTGAAATAGTACTAAAGTCAGATAATGTCTTTTCACAGACTCCTTGAATCACGCTTCAGTTCTGACAGTGATGAAAGTAAGGTTCTAGGATTGGAAGTAAGAAAAGGAATGCATATTACAGTCTCATTGATGGAAAGAAAAGCAAGTATTCTTCTTACACACATGTATTATTTTCAGTTTCTCTGCTCTGTCTGCGTGGGCTTGAGTCTTGGATTCAAGTAATGTGGATATTTGTTAAAACAGCAGAAGTAAGCTTTTCATGGGTCGGTGGTTCTTTCCGGGTTTTCCCGGGTTCTTTCTCCACAATTTATACTGGCCGCCATATATAGCCTATCTTGTGCTAACAAATGGCGTTAAGCCAAACAACAACAACGTTCACTTTCTCTTAATAACAACAGAAGTAGGCTTGCAAAGATAATCAAACATTCATGTTGCATGTACATTTCCCTAGCACCATGTTGGGTAGATATGCAGATTTGCAGATAAATACCACCAAACACCAATTAATCTGTCTTCTGAAATACCAATTCGCAACTCCTAATGATTGATGACCACGACTTCCCAATCTAGTTTGTAAATCGTGAAGAAAGGTTTTTGTAATGGTACACAAATATTCAAACCTTTTGCATCCTCTTGTATTTAATATTGAAATAAATTTGACATGGTTGTCTGCAGTAAAGCTTATGAAAATTATACATTTGATGATAACGAATCTTGTTGTCATATTGGTTATAAAACCATAATGGATAAGCTTTATAATTTTATTACATTATTTGTTAATGCATGAATTGTTTGTACAATATAAAATTTCACTCAGTCATATATTTTTTCAAAATTGCACTGCAGAAAGATGTTGAATGGTAGGAAAATTCATACGTCACTGTCTGTAAACATAAAAATAAATTTTGAAAACGGAACACACGACTAAAAGTATACTGATCTAAAACAAGGTATGATGATTCAGATAAGCCAACATACCGAAATTTTAGTGGAGAATATTGTGATACTCTCCACCTGTCTGTAACGGCCGATACTCCTAAAATTCATCGTAGATATTCCCGATCTTGGTCCATAGTGCATAATGTAGTTACCATCTGCGCTTGCGGTATGATCTTTAGTCTCCCTTCGATGTTTTCTGGGAGGGAATGAGAGGCAAAATATGCAGACTGTTAGTGAATGTGAGGTTTTCTAAAACTATATTTTGTTACAAATGTAGTCTTAGCATCAGGACAGCAGACGTAGGTAATGAGTTTTGGTTTCTTGCTTATTGTCTGGGGTGTATGGTAGGTGGTGGAGTTTGGGTTGCTGTTTCGAAGGGGGAACGTTGGTAAATTTAATTTATTCTGTATAATTCAATTCTGTCTTTGATTTAGGATGTAATATGTTATAGTCATATACTTTGAGTATGCTTCTAACGTAAGGAATGAACAGTCTTCACTACTCTGGATCATGAACGATGTTGAGTGCTGCCATCACACCGTCGATGATGTTGTTGCAGGCTATAAGATCACCTTCCATGAAGAAGAATTGGGAAAAATCCTTCTGACGCTCACGGAAATTGGAAACCCTAACATCACCTGCCAGGCGATTCCAATGCTGTAGTCTGGAGCCCAACAGATCTGCCTTACTCTTGGCTAGTTCCAAATCCCTGACAAGGTGATTCAGTTCACCTTGTGGTATGAGGTGTAGTTCTGAGGAGGAGGATGAGAGAAAATATTGGTCATGTGACATTGCTGTTTCACGACTAGAAATGTTATCCTCTCCTCATCGTCGTCTGATTCAAGTGAGAATGACTCTGGTGCAACAGGAACCGGCAGTTCTTCTCCTTAGGGTACTGGACGTATAGCTGATGGAATGTTTGGACAATGCACAACTACGACTGGTGTGTTTGACTCAGGGACTGAACCAGCTGACATTTCTGTATTTTTATAAAGAGATGTACCTGATGTAAATAACATCTTTTGTAATATCTTGATGAAAGTATGATCCTTACTTGCTTGGTAAGTTTTTTTTTTTTTTTGTGTGTGTGTGTGTGTGTGTGTGCCTCTGTGTGTGTGTGTGCGTGTGACCAATCATATCGACACAACCAGGCAAAACCTGTATTTACACCTAAATATGCGTGACTATTAGGAAACAACACCAACAAAGGTATTTAATGCAGCAAGACAGTAAAATTATTAAAATAATTTAAACGTATTTCTGCATAGACAAATGTGATAATAACCTGATGTAGATTAAGATCTTTCATACATATTAATGAACCCTTCCATATCTGATTTCCTTTTTCTCTTGATCTGCTCAAAAATAACAACATCAAGCCGAGCAATATTTGGTTATCCCACATTATCATTTAGGGCAAATTTCTCCTTTGAGTCTTCACACACTGATTTTAAAAATTTAAAAATGGTATTTAGTAAAAGAAAAATGTAACTGGTGAGTATGATAATTTATTTTATACCAGCTCTGCATTTCAAATAAATGAATAAATAACTTTAGGAAGTAAAAAAGATTCCAATAGATAAATGTTGGGAGCCAAATGGACGCAAAATCAGAATTTAATGTTCCATAAAATTAATATACAACACAGATCTTTAGGAATTTCTTATGCTTTGTTGTGCTCTTTTTTGTTTATTTCTTTCTTTCTTTCGTGGGGATGGGTTACCTCAAACATGACAATTTGTCGCTGCAGGGCAAGGTAGAAAGTGTTTTCTCTTCATGCCAAAAGTGCGTTTTTCATATTAAATTTGCTATTGCATTTACTTCTTTTGTTTTTGGATCCATTGTCTAATAAAAATTGCTTACACGGTGTGTTTTAATAAATTCAGGAGACTGGTACACGTGACATCATAAAGACATTATTTTCAGTGCCATTATGAAATAAATTAACTGCCACTGCCACTGCTCGCTCATCAGTATCAGTGTCTCATTACACAATGAGCAATGTCGCCGAAACATCCATGGACAATCATACGGCAATCCTCATATTCTAAAGAATAAATCATTCATTCCCTTTAACTTGATAGCAAGGATGTTACCACCAAATTCAGAGAGACAAAATAGACTGGTTATTCAATCGTAGGTGCTGAACCGTAAATAATAATTGCTACCTGAGTCCATTTACAGCTAGGTCAACAAGGTACAGCCGGGTAATTCCCAATATATGATGGTATAAATTTAAAGCTGGGATGACCGAATCCTGCAAGTTTAAACGTACAGTGGATACCGCCAACGGATGGAATCATAGAGATTAATCATACCGAAGATGATTGTATCCATTATTAGTAAGGATGAAATGGTACAGTAAGGTTAGTTGCCCAACAGATAATGATATCTAGCGTTTATAGCTGGTACCACTGAATCTAACAGGGACACACTCTGTGGATGCAAGTTTTAACCTGGAACTACTGGATTCGGCAAGGTTAATTTCTCAGAGAATGATGGTATCCATTTACACCTGGGAAAATATGATTTAGCAAGGTTAGATGCCCATCAGATAATGATATCTATTTACAGCTGAGTCGATTGAATCGAGTAACTTTAACTGCCCAACGAATGTTAGTAAATTATATAGCTTGAACGGCCGCAGACATCAACATTATTCAGTGCTTAGCTCAAAAATGCAAACAGTAGCGGCTAAGACGGAATTCGAGACCACGGCCATTTGATTTGATCGTTTTTTATGCAGTACTACCTATAGACGAGGCTACCTCCCTCCCTGCAATCGAAATACATGATGGTTCCATCATGTCTGCGAACGAAAACTAATGTTCCGGACAAAATACTTGCAACATCTACAGTATTAAGGACAGATAAGCAAGCTGATATTTTAATTGTTCTGATACTTTTTATCAAATACATGTTTCAAATTTCTTTGATATTTTTTTTATTATGCTTACCAGTGTATTGCACTCTTTTCCAGGACGTAGATTAACTGCACGAAAAAATGAAACGATGATGCTCTCGTTCATGTATAATTACACAAATACATCTTCGATTAAAGTTTGCGGACCAACCGTTGACAGTATTTTAACGATCTACGATGTGGCACAGATGAACTGTAGTTATGATGTAAAACCCCATGAAACACGGGATCGCATTGAAAGCTGTGTATTAAATGAATGGAACTTATGGCTCACCATTCGAGAATTAACGTTTCACGAGAAGGGCATATATACTGCCTGGGACGACAAGGGGTTTCTTTTGGATTCGATATTTGTGGACGTTCGAGGTAAATGATTATGCGAATTCATTGAAGGAATGTTGGCCATTACTGAATTTTCAAAATGAAACGTACAAAGAAATGCTGTTGGTAAAAATATGTTTTCATGCAAGCTGATGATCTTTGCATGCCTACGCGAATACATTAGAATTTAAAATTTCTCAGCCTCTAATTAAATTGAAACTTATTCCAGTCTTCATGGTAACAAGAGCACCAGTTTCCACTAAATGGGACGGGAGTCCACTGTTAGTCAACTAACTGGGTGACGCTGGTCTAAAATCTAAGCCCAAGCATTCCTTTAGGTTATTGGGACATAAATAACGTCAGGCCTCGAGCTCATGATCTGCTTATTGTAAAATCAGCGAGCTTAATGACTGAGTCATCATGCAAGCTTTAACATGAAATTTGTTGTTTCTTTGATCGAGAGATTATGTTTGTTATTTAATTTATTTAATTTTCATTTTTGAGTTATATATGTATATTAACTACATTTTTACCGATTGCACAAGTGAATCAGAACTTTCTTCAATTTTGAGGTCTTTTTCTTTTTCCTTCGATTTCTTTTGGCTGTGTACTAGGAGATTTTCTTAAATACATGGACATGAGGCCTTCATACGCTTTGGCATGTGCAAAAGGTTCATCATACAGAAACTCAGCTAATCCTGAAGAAATAGCCTCAATCTGAGACAAAATTGTCACAAATGAGAATGATTAAATTTTTGTGCCGTTTGTATCATTAAAATTGCCTTAATGGTCGCGTCAGTAATGATAATCCCTATCTCTCAACTCAGATGAACGATGGTTTATTACAACTATTATGCCGTTATATATTTTTCTGAAATGCAATACATGACATTTTCTAGATTATCTAAACGCGACAGGTGATGTATCAATGTAAACACGTTGATAACATTTAATGAATTTTTTAAAATTATATTTCTCTTCAGGTTATTGAATGGTTGGCACAAACATAATTTATACATCGTGGTATATCATATTCCTTTTATCATAGATAAAGTGTATATCCCTTTGCATTCTTCTCCATTTGGTTGTTGGCTAGTCGAGCACTCAACCTCAAATTGATGAAAGAAATAATCATCCATAAATCAGTTTTTAAAATAGTTGTATTTGTAAGAAAGATTACTGCCTAGTCTAACATATAATTTGTCCGCGAATGGTTTATGTGTTTCCACCTAATCATTTCAATAACACTTGGGCAAAATTATACCTGAAGAAAAGCAGTCACTTGTTTACCTCCCGCAATTGGAGTATACAGAATTCCTCAGGTCCGTAGGTCCGTTCTTCTGTCTGTCACTCGATAGCGTATCTAATTTTTGACTAATTGCCTTGAGATTTGTAAATATTACGTTCATCATTTGAAGATAAACATGTCGTCAAATCACTTTTCTCCCACAATTCTCTTTGCAATTTAACTGACGTTTTGTTTCAAAGCGGTGAATGAATCAATCTCGATTCTACCACAAGTTACACCGTGTTTGATAGCTTGCTATGAAATTCAATCAATATTATGGTCACTGCATAAAGATCCCCATATTAACAAAACACATTGCTTCCACAATTAATATTGGTATTATAACTTAATAGTCCTGTAGTTCAATTCAGTGTACGACACAATCTAGCCAGCGGAATTATTATATACTGCAGGTGTTATGAATCGGTATGAAACTTAGTTTATTTTAAGGCCATTATCTAAATATTCGGACATTTATGAACATTTGTGCGTCCTCGTTGTTCTCTTAGATAATTACTGACCTTTATTTGATTGGATTCTATGTATGACACAATTTTGTGAATGCGTTAGGAATACGTTACGTAATATTGCTGAACAGACAATTATAATAAAGATTCATTACTTCTTCACACATGAAATTAATTATATAAAATCTTAACAGTAGACTGTAATGGATGACTTGTGAATTGGAAAGCTTTGAGATTATAGTTTATCGTCCCATAAAAAGTAATATCGGTCTGAGTTAGAATTGATCAAGAGTTTTTCTGAATCATACCGTGTTCTATTTGTTTTCGTTTCTTTTTCATTCAAAGAGAACACATCATGTCCGCAAATTACAGATACCCCGAGATCTTATAAAGAAAATGGTAAGTACACATAGACAATAACAATTGAAGGAACTGAATCATTTATTCTAGCTAGCACATACAATAAATAAATAAAAGGCCGTTTATTAGAAATTTAAGAAAAAATGTATTTGTTTTTATCTTCAAATATCATAATGTATCGCCACATCACCCCATATCACTTTTCTCCCACAATTCTCTTTGTAATTTAACTGCCGTTTTGTTTCAAAGCGGTGAATGAATCAATCTGGATAGTACCAAAAGTTACACCGTGTTTGATGTTTGATGGCATGCTACGAAATTCAGTCAATATTATGGTCACTGCATAAAGATCCCCATATTAACAAAACACATTGCTTCCACAATTAATGTTAGTATTAAAACTTTTAATCGTGTAGTTCAATGCAGTGTACGACACAATCTAGCCAGCGGAATTATTAATAGCGTTTATACTGCAGGTGTTATGAATCGGTATGAAACTTTCTGAATCATACCGTGTTCTATTTGTTTTCGTTTCTTTTTCATTCAAAGAGAACACATCATGTCCGCAAATTACAGATACCCCGAGATCTTATAAAGAAAATGGTAAGTACACATAGACAATAATAATTGAAGGAACTGAATCATTTATTCTAGCTAACACATACAATAAATAAATAAAAGGCCGTTTATTAGATATTTAAAAAAATAAAAGTATTTGTTTTTATCTTCAAATATCATAATGTATCGTCTCCTCACCTCAAACATCATCTGTAGATATTTTGTGATATTAGGAATTATTTGAATTATACCTATATATTTCTCTTCTATCAAACAAACACCTTTATTCCCTTGCAGGGATGCTATTCTGGCATTTGATCACTTCAGTAGTGGGTCTATTTGTGGCTGCTTTCCTGTCTATCATTGTCGTGTGCATGATTCGACAAAGAAAAGGTAAAGTGTCAGACATTGTCTTTCAAACGTGTTTGTATCTTAAGTGGAAAAATAAGTAAATATCCTCTGGTGTATTTTGTGGATGAACATCAGAGGCGACTGATATCTTGGACTAAAATGTTTCATTTGAAACCCACATTTGGGCTGTTTTAAGAGCCAGTAGAGGCAGGATTAGAATCAAGTTATGCTTGATTAATTCACTGGTTGTTAGCGGTCATATATCTATCTACCTACCTATCTGTATATATATATATATATATATATATATATATATATATATATATATATATATATATATATATATATATATATATATATATATATATATATATATATATATATATATATATATATATATATATATATATATATATATATATATATATATATATATATATATATATATATATATATATATATATATATATATATATATATATATAGTTGTTTGAATGCGTTTATGTATGTAGGTAGGTAGGTAGTTGGGTTTGGCAAGCTGGTTATCTTTCATCTATCTGTGACTGTCTGTTTGCAATTCCAGAACACATTTATTCCCTTGTCGGGAAGTCAATATGGCTTCTGGTCTCTTCAGTAGTGGTCGTACTTGCCCTCGCTTGCCTGGTTATCATTGCCGTGTGGAGGCTTCGAGATTATAAAATGTATTAACAAATACTGACTACGTGTCCCATTTAAGTGTTTGTACTTTAAGAGGAAACGACCCCTGTTATATTCACATCAGTTTCTCTTGACAGCAGGGATATTGATCTAAAACCTGAATTATACGAGTCAATATAATAATAATAATAATAAGAAGAAGAAGAAAAAGAATAATGAGGACTTTGTGTAGCGCCTAATGTTTAGAAGCTCTAAACGCTTTACAATGTTAGACAACACCTGTTAGATACAAAACATATATAATGATATGATTACACAAACAAACAGCATGAAATTAGAAAACATAAAAACATAGTGAACATATTTAAGTTAGGAAACAATATTAGGTCTTTAAGTTTGTTCTTGCAGTCGGAATAAGTGAGTTTTGAGAGCACTCTTGAATGGCATCACTGTGTCTTTGTGTCTATGTTCAGTGTTCAATTCAGTCAACGTTGCTGGGCCCTGGTATGCAAAAGAACGCTGTCCATATGACTTTTTTCATAGTGGGACTAATGAGTATACGATTTTCAGAAGAGGAGCGTAAGTATATTGCTGGTGTGTACACATGGGTGAGGTCGGACAGGTATGTTGGACTGGAGTCCATCAGTGAAGCGTAGCACAGAGAACAAATTTTGTGTTTGATTCTGGATCGAATGAATAGCCAGTATAGGGTACAGAGCAGCGGGGAAGTGTGCTCTGATCGTATTACTCTAAGTATGATCCGATCAGCTGTGTTTTGAACTGTTTGAAGTTTCTGGAGTAGATATTGAGATGAACCAGACAGAATTCAATTACAATAGTCCAGTCTAGAAAGTACTAATGAACATACGAGTGTTTTAGATATGTGCGAACGGATGCGTCTCAGCTCAAGATATGCAGCCTTGCGTATGTTCATGGCATGTTGGTGCAATGTGAAAGTACTGTCCAGAGTAACACCTAGGTTTCGTACTGATTGTGTGGATTTAATGTTGGTGTTGCTGATATTTATTGTTGGAGGTAAAGGATGTGAATGAGAAAGTCTTTTTATTGTGATCAGAATGGCCTCAGTTTTACCAGCATTCACCTGCAGCTTGTTACATGTCATCCATGATTTCATATCAGAAATACTCGCTCTACACCTTGAATGGTAGCATCAACTTCAGTTGCGTGGCTAGATGTGTATATTTGGGTGTCATCAGCATACAATTGGTGAGACACTGGATGATGATCTATGACACTTGAGAGCGGTTGAGTTTATTGAATGAAGAGAACAGGTCCAAGATCAGACCCCGTGGAACACCACAACATAGATCAACTGGGCTGGATTGTATTCCATTTGCAGACACAATTTTTGTCCTGTTGACCAAGTATGACTTGAACCACAGTAAGGCTGTATCATGAATGCCAAATACATGCTGGAGACGGTGAAGTAATATATCATGGTCTATTGTGTCAAATCAAGGAGGGTGAGGACTAATAGTTCCGCTATCCAAAGCAGAGATAATGTCATTAACTACTTTTAGAAGAGTAGTTTCACTACTGTGGCAAGTGCGATATGCAGATTGTATATTGATAAAAAGATTGTTTGAATTCAGATGAGATTCAAGCTTGGATAGAACAACCTTTTCTATGATTTTTGATATGAATGGGATATTAGAAACTGGGCGGTAGTTCTTTAACTCGGTATAGACTAGTGTTGGTTTCTTCAGCAGAGGCTTTACAATGGCAGTTTTAAAAAATGATTGGAATTACCCTGATGAGAGAGAGAGAGGTATTAATAACATCAGTTAGTGAAGGCAATACTGGATCTTAGCACTCAAGCAGAAATAATGCTGGAATTGGATCAAGTTCACATGACTTTGGTGCACTCTTCATCAGGACTGTACGTACGAAATCCATAGAGACAGGTTCAAATGCTGCTAATGGTTGCCGCTAAAATTCGGTATCCCAACTTTGCTCGAGTGTGAGCGTGGTTTGGACTAGTTCAAACTGTATGGTGACGACGAGTCCATTGAAATTGTGGTGTCAAGCTTATCTCTAATAGTTTGTATTTTGTTACGGAAGAAATTTGCAAATATATCCGGAAGGTCGAGTGGAGAGAAGGTAGTTGGAAGTGGTGTAGATTTGTTCCTTGACATTAGCTTGTTAGTAATCTCGAAGAGCTTTTTGCAGCCTGAACTTTCATTGATCTTAGTTGTGTAGTGGGCTGATTTCGCTGCATGGACTATATTTGTGACATTCTTTTTGGCGGCTTCATAGATTTGCTTATGAATAGTGAGTCTGTGGGAAAGGCGAAGCCATGCAGCTTTATGGCGGTCTCTTTTAACAGTGAGAAGCTGGTCCCTAACACTGCTATACCATGGAGAACAATTTTGAATTGATACTCTGCACTTGGTAGTTTGGGCATGTTTGTCGAGCAATGAACGCAGGCAGTTTTCGAGTTTTCTGCTGTAGGAGATAAGCAAGTTGTTAGGTTTGCTTGGATGTCATGCATTAGTTTTGTTCTATTTATCATACGGAGGTTCCTCTTAGTAGCAGATAAAGGTGGAGGGTTAGGGACTGATACGTCAAGATGGCATATAATGCAGAGGTGATCTGATGCAAGTTCATGGAATACCAGGGATGACCGTAGAATGTTATCACCAGGTCTATGAAGAATCCAGTCTGAAATGTGACCATGTTTAATGGTGGGTTGGTTAACTGACTGTTTGAGGTTGAGAAACATGAATGGAATCAAAGAGTTTTTATGTGTTTGGGTTTACGGGACAATCATAGTGAAAGTTGATATCTCCAAGAATAATCAGGTTGCCACCTGTCACATTTCCATACTCCATGAGATTCGGAAACTGCTCCAAAAATAGTGATTCAGTCAGCTTGTTGTTTCTACTAGGAGGAGGACGGTTTAGGCAGAAAAATGGACTGACCTTTGCTCGAGTGTGAGCGTGGTTTGGACTAGTTCAAACGATGTGTGGTCAAAACTGAATGTTGTGGTGTGGTTAAGACGTTTGATTATGGAGTTCTTTGTGATGACAGCAATTCCACCTCCGCGAGAGTTACGGGGAATGACTTGATGGAGTAACCTATGGGTGTTAGATCCACGAACTTGGGTTCATCGCCTGATGTTTTAAGCCATGTTTCTGTCAAAATAATAACGTCGATATTCTGGTCGTTGATAAAATTAACTATTTCTGTGCACTTTTCCGGTGGTCCTACTGATTGGGCATTGAAAAATGCAATACGCAGAGGTATCTCTTGGATAGCTGACACAAAGGTTGACGAATTAATAGTGATTTGAATTACGTTATCTAAATTAACGGTCGAATTATTAAATTAGCAATATAGGCAATATGCAATCACATTATGGTGGTTTACTTGAACAACTGATGGTCCTTAAGGCACGCCAATACATGATAGGTTATATCTTTTCGGAAATTTGAATAATTTGTATTATTAGCTCTTATACATAAAACATTTGCATGATTTATCATACCTTACATTGATCTGGCGCTCTTTAAACGAGAGGACCTCAATGCTATATTCCTACTCCAAACATGTTCAGATTGATTAAGAATTCGATTTTAATAATAATTACACTTTTACTAAAATACACTTTAAAAACTTTTAGATTAGAAAATGATGCACAGTTTTCATTAAAACGTCATTTCGCTTATTCTTAATTATTTAATTATCCGGTAACAATCCGGTAGTCATCCATGTATTTGACAATATATTCAAGACAATTACTCAGGCACAAGATAACAATCCGGTAGTCATCAATGCATTCGTCAATAAATTGCAGACGAATACTCACTGAGATGTATTCTATATATTCGTTCATATATTGCAGGAACAGAGACGAAACAGCGAGAAATCACCAGGTAAGATTAATTTAAAAAATATTTCGGATTATATCACGATTCGTACTAAACTACATGTTCATCAAAAGATAAGAATAATATGAATTTAAGCTTTAGGATGTTAGAGGCCTTCGATAGAAACAGGAATTTATTTAAGCAACTTATAAAAGAAATAAATAACCGCGATGTAAATGATTGTTATTCCGACAAAGCTACACTTCTCTTTAACGAGAAGAAAGGATACAAAAGCAGGCACACAGAGAAAGGCACTCAAACAATGTCACGAATATAGAATCATAGATTATTATAATTCGAGCATTTGTGTATCTGAATAGGATTATAGGAATGAAATATTATCAGTTTCAAACAAATTGTATAATGATACAACCATGAATTAACTCGAAAAGCAAACTTCAAACTTGAACGTCATCATAAATAATACTTTCTTGTTCTTACGGCTTGCAAATTTCGTGCAACAAATTATTTGCTAAATCAGACATATAACTATCACCTTATTTATCTTGATATAATTTCTGATTTTAAAATCAAACGGAAAAGTAAGCTTTCATATTTTGGCGGAAATAAAATAATCTAACTTTAATTTTGGAATCTTTTGCTGCCAAAGTGGTAACACAGGACAAAATTATCAGTACTAAATGAAGAGAAAACAAAGGGGTACGGAGCTCATACATGTACAATGTAACTTTTGCAGAACTACGAGAAACAAGTAGAGATCCATGGGAGGAAACTAATATACAAATTCGCACGTATAGTAAAGATGGATGATACAAACGTTTGATTGGAAAGGATTCAGTTAAATTCACAGTTCTTGCCGAGGCTAGCAAGGACAAAACAAAGATCATAGGAAAGGTTAAGTAAAAAAAAAGAAGTAAAGGACACAGAAGAAATAGAATCAACTGAGAATGGAGAAATTGTCAGTTTTTACAGCTTGGCATCTCTGAATATTTTCTGAAGACAGTTAGAAACACTAGCAAAAGCAGAATCTCATGTTTAAAAACAGTTCAAAAGGGAGCAAGATGGCATATTTGCAATATTACAAACTTGTCGTAAAAGGTACAGTGTATTTCTGTGATGAAACATAAACGGTATAATTCCATTTTCTGCATAGACCCAGTACACCATAAACTAAGTGGAACAAATATTGGTATCAGTTTAGAAGATAGTCCTGTTATTGATGTAGAACCACCAGAATGTAACTATCTCACATAGAATATATCAGGACTAGCGAAAGAGTTGGATGAAAACACTCACTGAATACACAAGTATGATTTATAATTGTATTACATAGGACAACTTCCTTGGATGTCACAAGACATGCACACAGGGTTTAATCAGTTTAGTATTTTAAAGTACAAAACATGTTCATGTATAAGACCTGGGCCACATAATGATATGAATTATGTGATAATAACATGCTTTGTTAAAACGTTTATTACAGATTAATTAAAAACTGAAACTTTGCGTAGTAAATATAGCCATGTTTTTTGCCTAAATCTTAACTCTGTAAATATCAATATACCATATCATGTCATGCTATGTTTAATATGATATACACCTGCACACTCAAAAGAAAGACGAGAATTCGTCTCTAGGTGAAAACAGCACGGCAATTTCTTACTCTTTGTATCATGATGTGCATTTTTATATGTGAGACTTTTTATGTTTATACAATACTGAAAAATGTCCACATACACTGTGATAAACCTTTTCAGATACTTCAGAATATTAATTGTGTCTCTAACAAGCTACCTCCAAGTAAGTCAAACGTGGATAAAGGGAATCCAAACAACATTGATATTATCTTTGATACCTTTGTAGTTCATTGGACTTTGAATAGTCAATGAATAGTACAGAATGGAACAAAGAACATTTTGTAATAAGTCAGCTTGTTGATTTAACTATTTAGTACAAATTATTAACGCAACAGCTGTCAGAAATGGTATGAAAAGATTTGTACAGGATTCTTCTCTATCAGGTGCATAGAGAGTACAGAACAGACATGATTTGAAACGGAATGTAAACATGCAGAACGAATGGCAGTGAAGGCCCGATGAAAGTTTTGGTTTAACAGGTCTACGTACAAGTTTTAAATTTATCACATCATTAGAAGACTTTACATGAAGTTAGCTGCAGAAAATGGAGTTCAGTATGAAAGAACAAAATTGGCTAATTACTGCTCTTTTAAATTAATCAAAGATTCTACAGGATTTGACATTTAGTTAGATCAAGATGACGTCATTGCCGAACAACAGATTTCAGAGTGCATTTAATCAGCCTAGTCAGACTCTTTGAATAATACAGCATGTGATCCTTTTCATACAAATATTACTAAAAAAGAGATAGGAAACACAATATATGATATGAAATCAGATAATGAAACAGGAGTAATATAAGCAGGATATGATATCATAAGTCCGAACTTATAAAGCCTCAAAGAGTACATTCTATCATTATTGATATAAAAATGTGTTGAAGAACCTTTTAGTACTTTTCTCGGATTATCTTGGGTTATTCGATGACACAACAGTTGAAATGCAACGTTATTAGACAAACGTCTCCAGTATTTTGACCATTGTAAACTCATGGTAAACCTTGCTTAAACTGATTTTTTCAAGTTTGAATATTTCAAGAGATTATGAAAATCCGTATTGGCCAACAATACATTGTATGTTAGTTCTTAGCATATGGTCGTCCTTTTATATGGTTGCCTTCTCATAAAGTACATTGTGGGACAAATGGCAGCAATGTATTAGCAAAACAAGCATACAAGACAATTTGTGCTGTGAAACATTTGAAAACGCGTTCTTAAATATTCAAAAAAAAATTACTTTTCCTTAAATGTAGCCCATTGTGTCTTATGCATCTAATATCTGGCACTATATTGACGCCTACGGCGAGTCGAAAAAGTGCATGTCAGATTTTGTAAATATATGTAAAACGTAGACAAATCAAGTTCGGTCATCTTTGTTCGATTATAAGTAGAACATAACTCTATAAAATACGCATATATTGACAGATCTGTCAAATTATAGCCGGAATACTTTGAAATATAAAATACACGATTCCCAAATCTCTCTTAAAATTGTTTCTCGCATGAAGATACAGGTTGTAGCTTCGCGAATGGACTCAAAATAGTAGCCAGTTTTACTAAGTTATATGTTTGGTGAGGCATGGTATAACTATTGTAAAACTTTAATTTCTTACACTTACGTTGTTTGTCGTCGTGATACACATCTCGTATTTCTTTTGCTTTTCTAATATGTTTGTATGTATGTATTTTTCCGTGGCTATTATTACTGAAATAAAGTACGCTTCTTCATAGAAATCCACCTCGTTGCATCACATATTAAGATCAAAGTTATAAGTTATGATAAATGGCACATTTGGTATTAGATGGGGATAATTGGGACTTACAAACTTAATCAGTAGTCCGCTGCTTTTAAAATCTGATTTTCTACTAATAAGTCGTTTTTTAAATCGAAAATTCCAATCATATCAAGACTTTTAGTACTGCTTATAATATTTTCAGATTCTAATTTCATCTCTGAAATCAACTAATATGGCGCATAACATTGAATTAAAATATGCATAAATAGAAATATAACAAAAAGACAGTTATATGTTCTAAATGAAACTCATTTATAATGCTTTCCATATCCTTTGATCGATATCAGCCCTGATCCAGATCTGACGATGGATCCCTCTTCTAATCGATGTGTCCAAAGCAATGCTCCAGAAGAGCAACAATATGAAGAACCGCATAACAACAGGACTGAATTGGCTGCGTATTTAGAACCCATATGTAATTATATCTCTCCCTCTCTCAATCTTTAAAGATAGTATACATACATACATACATAGATACATACATACATACATACATGCATAAATACATACATACATACATACATACATACATACATACATACATACATACATACATACATACATACATACATATAGTTATAGATATAGCTAGATGGGTAATCTCCTTAAATAATTTCTAAATTCACTTATTTAGTACGATGTAAATATATTCTCTGTTCTCAGTAAAAGGCATATTAATTTTAAAGGTCAGGGTCAACTCTTACAGCGTATGTGTTTTTCACGCATCTTAGAAAACTACAGACAAATGTTGAACATATAATTTCTGCACTCATACATACTAAATGGTTTCGAAAACTTTCTGTACCAGCGACTCTGGATTACTACTCATCATGTTAAATAACATTCTTACGAAATTTCTTCAAACGAAATTCAGTTGTTATCTTATTCTTTCAATCATCATTATTGTTTTACTTGTCATTTCATTATTATATTATTATTTTTATTATTATCATTATTTAATGTTTATGTTTGTATATATTCATTAGCATTAATAGTATTATGATTAAGTTTATTATTAATAGTAATATTTACAGTAGTATTATGTTTTTATTATTAATATTGATATTATTATTATTATCACTATTATTATTTCATGTTTATTATTTCATGTTTATGTTTGTATATATTTATTAGCATTAATAGTAATATTATTAATTTTATTATTAATAGCAATATTATTATTATTATTATTATTATTATTATTATTATTATTATTATTATTATTTACAGGCATCGTAACAGAAAACATAGAATACCACAATCCCGGGTAAATCTGCTTAGATAAATAGTTAAATAGAAAGACAGAAAGATAAATGGTTGGCTTTTAAATGGATTAATGACCCGTTTAATCAATGATTTCAATAAATGATGGTGCATTAGTCTGTTTATCAACTAATTTGATCTATATAATGCAAAACAATTGACGGGTCGACATTGACTTTATCTGTTCATTAATATAAGTTTAATTATTGATTGGTTTTCTTTTGCAATAGCAACTTCCTGACAAGAAGATACAATTATAATATTATAAGTAGTTTCACTTGCTGCGTGCAATTGCAATAGTATACAGTATCAAAATGAGTCAGAAAATATATATTTAAATTAAATATTAGGTAAAATACTATTCTACTGTTTCGTAATCTTAAAAAGAGAAATAAAGATCATTTCTGTTAATTCTTCAATGACATATCTGCATATACGTTAGAGTGTTTTACAATATCATTGCGATATTTGCAGAATCTTTCTTCTTTTTCTGATGGGGGTCATTTCCAAATTGATTATCCATTCATCTGCTATATTTAAATGATGAAATAATTCGGAGATTCAAAGACTGCTCCTGTGTGTTCCTTTATTTAGGTTTTCCTTTGGATCATGGCATAATTTGACAAAGGTTTATTCTATCTAACCGTGGCATAAACAAATTTATATAAATCATCATCATATTCATGCTTTAATAGATTATTTTTGATGAACAAAGCAAGAGTTAAAGGCACAATAGTGCAGCTGACGGTGAATTTTCTTGCAAAAATGTTGGGACATTTATGTATATCAACTGATTAAATACTATTTAAAAGGCATTTCTAGGGTAATATCAAGTACGCAGGGGTTCTCGTTATCAAATACGAGCTCTCTGAAATCTTCGTACGTAGAATAACGAATATATCGTCTCCATGTTGAAATCCCGCTCGGCAGTGATCGGCAGATCCCCAATGAATAACACAAATAATTCCGGTGACCGAAATTTGCATAATTATAGGCCACATTGTAAACACTGAAGATGATGACGTAAAACACAACCACGCTACGAGACCGCCCAAA
This sequence comes from Sinohyriopsis cumingii, assembly GCA_028554795.2. NCBI lineage: Eukaryota > Metazoa > Mollusca > Bivalvia > Unionida > Unionidae > Sinohyriopsis > Sinohyriopsis cumingii. Next base: position 81,211,017 of record CM068831.1, read on the forward strand.
ATGTCAACAACGGTGAGTACGATCTTCTTCTGATCTCGTTCTTTTCTTCTTATCCTTTTCCTTTCTAATTTTAATTTTGAGAGGAAACAATGAAATGTATGTAGAACTACTTTTATAGTTATATTTCAAAGTTTTTGTGGTACGAGAATAATTTAAATCGACGTGCTCTGTACAGTATTGCAAAAACCCACAGGTACTCACTCTATTTCTTGCCCAGTAGAATTCGTACTCCCTCACGTCCCCACCACTCAATTTTATAAATTATAAGCATCAAGGATATTTAAAAATGCTCAAAATTGAGTAATTTCATTAATCAATTTATAAATTCTAACCAGATTGTCACCAGTGGACCCCTAACACCCATCTTTCTGACGTTTCAAACAAAGCGGAAAAGAATTTCTCCAAGTTAATACTTTACATACACAAGATTTTTTTTTTTTTTTAAAAAATCTGCTACTAGAATATGGAATCTAGGTTCAAAACTCGGGGCCAGATCATAAAAAAGTACACACACAAACGTACAGTCTCTTGTCAGCTAAAGTTTGACCACAGCTTTATTCTTGAACATGTTTATTGGGTATTGTGCACACTGAGTAAATAGACACATAGACTTTGTTTTGGCGCCCATTCGAGGAAAGTAGGGGCCCATTTTAAATTTTGGATCCCCACCCCACCCAGCACTTGACCTGATCCAGCCCAAAAAAACTTCTATCAAATCACAACCTCTCATGTATTAATTTCTGATCCAAAGTTAGCACTATATTCCTATAGGTTTAATAAGTAATCATGAATATATTAGTTGTCAAATTATGAAATACATTTACATATTGAAATTCATTAGATATACTTAAATCAGCTCACTTTCAAGCTCAATTCTGGAGCGACCTTTAAAAGGAAGAGGGAGGATGAGGCATGGAACAAGAAGTTGAAAAACCAGATGGGGGAGAGGAGAAAGACATGCTGTGCAGCCTAAAACCTGAGCTGACCAAGCTCTACACATACTTCAGACAAGGCAGACAAGAATGCGGGTAATTGTTTATTTATATCTTGCAAAACTAGTATTGATAGATATTGAAAAATGTTTGGTACTAAGTAAGTTGGCAAAGACTCTAATATATATGTCAGTAGTGTTTTGCACAACTTAGAAAACGCATACTTGTATTAAAGGATTAGTTATTTTACCAAACAATGTATGTTTAAACTGCTTTACTTTTTGTTGCTACTCAACACCCCACCCCAATATGATTTGATAAAGGAAGACTATGCACAGATACCATAGAAAATACAGAGGCCACCTCATTTATATGGCCACCTTATATAATACCAAAATGGTAAAAGTATTATGGAAACAATCTCATAGAGGACCCCATTGCACGATGAAATACATATAATTGATATGAAACTAAATACAAAAGGTTTTAACATGGGTCACTTAAATGTACAAGGTATAGTGGAAAAAATAGAACAGATTAAGGTAATGTTGTCTTCTAAGGAAAATAGTATGCATGTTTTAGGACCCACTGAAACCAAATTAAATGCTAGCCTTAATGATAATCTAGTTCACAGCCAAGGCTACAATAAACCATTATGCAAGGACAGGGAGACAGCTGAGGGTGGGGGGTCTTGTATACATTACAAGATGTAAATGCAGAAAGGCGACCTGACTTGGGGTCACATGAAATTGAGAGTATTTGGGTGGAAATTTCTCAAAATAATGCAGAATCATTCCTAGTTGGTTTCATTTATAGGTCACCTTCCTCCAAAGCAATTTGGAATGATAACTCTCTGAAACAAATAGAAAATGTTCATGCACAGGAGAAAGAAACATATATACTCAGCAGTGTAAGTAAGGACCTACTCAATACTCAAATAAGGAGTAACTGGATGGAATTGTTTGAATCATTAGGCCTAGTCCAGCTCGTAAATGAGCCCATAAGTGTAACAGAAATATCAAGCTCTCTTATTGATCACATTTATACCATCCTACCAAACAATGTGGCTTATGTTAATGTACCAAATGTTGGTCTTAGTGACCACTATCCTACTTTTTTGACAAGAAAGGTTAAATGCAACATAAATAGGAACAATACACACAAAACTATCACTTACAGATCTTTCCAAAATTGAAGTAAATAACAATTTCAAGATGACCTATATAAAGTTCCATTGAATATTATCCAAAATTTTGATGACATATGTGAAGCTCTAAAAGTTTGGACTGATTTATGAATGTAGTCTCTAAGCATGCACCACTAAATGTACATTGAGTAAAGTATGAAATCCAACTTAACTGATTTACTACTGAAATTCTAGATACTATGAAGACACGAGACCAATTGAAGGCTATGGGAAACCATGCACAATATCAAGTATGGGGAAATAACATAACAAGTATGATTGAAAAGGCTAAAAAGACAACTGATTATCAATCAATGCTTGAAAACACAAAGAGCAACACAACCTCCATTTGGAAAGTCTTCAGTGAACTCATTGGGGTAACACAAAGATCAGACAAAGAAAATTCGCTCACTTCTGGTAAATGACACAAAAGCCATTGATGACACTGACATTGCAAATATTTTGAGTGATTTTTTTTTCACTAACATTACCACTATGTTAAAAGAACCAGTGATAGAAAACAACTATAATGAACTGAAAAATGCCTAAGGTGGGATGTTTCTCTATCCCACAGGTATAAAAAAAACTGCTAAAAATGTCTCAGTAAACTTGATATCAAGAAAGCTACAGGACTTGATCAGATTGGTCCACCACTCATTAAAACTTCTGCCTCAGCTATTTCAGATAGCATAACATTCATAATCAATTTAAATATTGCAACCTCATCTGTCCCCAAAATATGGAAAACTGCAAAAGTAATGCCTATGCACAAATCTGGTTCTAAGAATATGCTGATAACTACCAGCCAATTTCAATACAACCAAAACTTGTCAAAATTGATTGAAAAATATGTCCATGACTCGTTCATGTCATTTTTAACGAAACAGTTGCTGTTACACCCTATTCAGTCAGGCTTTAGACAGAAACATTCATGTGAGACTGACTTGATCTCTCTAACTGATAAATGTCTTCAACCACTTGATCAAAGTTTAATAATAGGATCTCTATTTGTAGATTTCAGGAAAGTTTAAGGGTTGGTGTACATGAAATTCTTTTAAGAAACTGAAAATCAACCGATGTGATGAAGCACAATTAGATAGTTTACTTCAAAGTTAAGTGAGAGAACACAACATGTTTATACAAATAATGTTCTGTAGGAACCTGGAACAATTAGATATGGAGTACCACAAGGTTCAATTTTAGGTCCATTACTATTGATACTATTTATTAATGGCGTACCACTTTTTACTAAGGGACTCAATTTCATCTACAGATGTCAGATCTCTATGCAGATGACACAACATTGTCAGACATCCAAAACACAAGCACAAACTATAAATTTATTTACAGGATGCCCTAAACAAACTGGACAACTGGTGCACATGCAATGGCATAGTGGTAAGTACTGGAAGAACTAAAATATTACTTATCTCAACTTGGCAAAAAGAACAAATCTTGGTAGTGATGAACTATGTCTGACATGGAAGGATGTTTTGGTAGATAATAACCTATCATGGACTGATCTTGTCAGTAAAAAAGTTAATTCAAGCTTATGGCTTTTCAGTAGGATAAGGTACAGAAAACTATTTTATAACAGTTACATACAACCCTATTTAGACTACTGTAACACAGTGTGGAGTAATTCAAATGATAACATCATAGCAAAGCTGGCACATCTTAAAACAAGTGCATTCAGGCTATATCAATCCAGAAAGTAAGCAAGGAAAAGTTTAGCTGGTAAGTTAAAATTATTACCTATTAAAGACTGAATCCGGTTAAGAAAAGCCAAAGTAATGTACATGATATCCAATAATAGTGCTCCGGAATATTTACAATCACTATTCCAGTATAGGCTACCTGGTAATACTCCACAACTGTGATCCATGTCTACCAAACAGAATAAAATTGCCAAACCAAATAAGGAATTATTCAAAAAATGTTTCCAGTACTCTGGAACTTTGGTCTGGAATAGTATTCCAGTTGACTTTAGAAATGCCAACTCTATTTCCTTCTTCCAAACCAATATATACAGCGGCTTCAGAGATACACTTAAAATAGATAAATTCATTTCTATGAGGGCCTAAAGGTAGATTAGCTAAAATCATTTCATATATAGGTATTAGTGATCTACGCTAGTGGCATACAACAAACATTCAATACTATTAAGGTCAACTTGCTCTTTTTTCAATTTAATTAATAAACCAATTTAAGTAATACATTTATTAGTTTTATTTTTAAAAAATACAAAATGGGAACAAAAAGTCTATGCAATCTTATTTTGGAGTTCAGCAATTAGATCTGACTAGATTGCAGTTGTTTTTTAAATAAAATTAGGTATGTACAGAATTCATATAGCCGTTTAAGTCTTGTGAAATAAATACTACACTTTTATTCTTCTGTTTTAAATATGATGCATGCCTTAATGTGTATTTCTAAAGCCCCAAAAGATGTTAAGTTATTACTATATATGCAATATCATGATAAACATAAGGACTTAATAATCCTAAATTGTTTTATTTATCCAGAATTAAGACTGACATGAAGGCTTGCAAGAAACATTTTTTGTCTTCATATCTGATCTAACATTTTTGGGTAAGAATTTTAATTGCCCAGTCTGCTTGGCATTCAATGTTTCCACCTTTGAACTGGTGATTACTGCAAATGATTTCTGTATAACAAATTTACTCGATTCAATGGCAATTTTGAAATTTCTTTAATTCTTTCAATAACTTTTATATATTCCTTAAGCGTGTTATTGCCAAAGCTTAAAATTTGTATGTACAAAATGTATATCACAAAGGTATGAATAACATGACAGGTATGTTGGCTACATTACAGAAAACCTCTTTCTGTATACAGGATATGTGTAGCACATGCCTATGAATGTACAACTTGCACTTTGTACCAATAAAATCAAAATACTACATCAATTTACAAACAGAATTAAAACATTGATAATTACTCTTACAATACAACATTAACAATGAATTCCATTTCCAAGGTGGACTCTCAAAGATTGATAATTGATGTACATACATGATTGTTGTAAATGTTATTTCTTTGCAACCACTGTGAAAGAATTTTAAAATTGTAAGCCGTCCAAAAGCAGACATGCATACATATGCAAATGATAAGGACTTTGTTTTAATTTACAAATGATACTCATTGAGTAGATTCTTTTCATTACCTGATTTCAATGTGGGTACCTCACTATACTAAACAAATCTAAGCTGCAATCAGCCATTCCTATTTGATCCCAATGTAGGAGTCTCTGACTTCTAGAAATGCTCCCCAAAAACTTTTAGCTGTCATTGCAATGGAACTCTCAGTGTTCATGTCAAAATAAAAACCATGTGCAGTTTTGATCCACGTGTATTTCACAGTGGAATTTGCTGATCGAAGATGAATAACATTTGAATAAGCGCATGCTCCTATTATTTCTTAAAATATATTTTTTTACATTTTAGAAAAAGCATACTACAATTGGAATAATTTTTCAGATTTTTCAAGATCTAATCCTTGATGAGGCTGTATATGCCTTGTCCAGGATGTACAGACGAAATGTTCTTGTCCTCAATGATACAGTTGACTTGATGAGTGCAAACAGTCATGCCACCTATAGACAGTTCATACTACGGCAACATGGAAGGTTGGGGTCTGGACAGACATGTAATTCCCTCTTGCTGTTTCTGGCAGATACACGACAAATATCCCGATGGACAATACACTGGCTTCATCCCCTCTAGGCTTGCGTGAACTTAAACCCTTTCTTGCATGTATGAGTTTGTATATAAATGAATACAATTGATTTTATTCATTGTTTTCTTATAAATGCACATAATATTGCATCAAACAATAATGCTTTCAGATTTTTTTAACACCAGTCTATTTATGCCTATAAACAATGTGGGCACGATCATAAATAATCAATATAAAATGTTTTCAGCAACTGCAGATACACTATTATACATTATTTTATTTTCAACGACTGATATTTCAGGATATTATATAAAGTGTAACCTGCCTTAGCTGACACCTCCATATATCAGACACTGTTTTATATTTTACATAACTAAAATCGAGAGATCTCCTTCACCACACCAAAACTAGAGTTGATGGTGGTTCTTGAGGTGCCAGGTTTCTACAAATTCTCCTGGGATCATCTTCCTTTAGTTCTCTTCTCCTCTGCATACCCTGCTTTCCTTCAAGTTGACAGATGAGGGCTTTCTTTATAAGCTCCCTGATGTGGGGATGTTTTCTTTTCCTTGCAAGGGTAGACGGACCATCTGCCACTTTTTTTGCTGTAACATCAATGCCTGTTTTAAAGAAAATTTTATTTTCTTAACATGTGTGACAAGCATCCCCATGCTAACCCATATTAACTTTTCCCCAATATTAGAGCCTCATGATCAGTTCCTAAGAAGGAGCTGTTGAGGGTTTGTTTTAATTCTTATTTGTTCTATCCACAAAATACTATGTGAGACTGCATGCATTTTTGCCCATTCCTTCAGAAAGCAACATGTTTTCATGAACAGGTATTAGCTAGTAATCATCATGATGACAGCATCTACCCCAAACGTCCATATATCCTTAATAAAGTGTGTCAGTCCCCTGGGAAAGCGATATACATGTCACTGGATCTAATTACTAGACTTGCATTGCTCAAATAAAAAATAAATATTCACTAGAATGGTAACAATACTAATTACAAGATCTGTATGCATGAAAATATTTAGATTCCTTACCACAAATATAAATGTGTGCCGATTGTTGCAAAATGACTTGTATCTAATACAAAGTTTTCATGACTTGTACATGTGAATAATACTCCATTCGTCTGATCTCCATGCAGGGATCATAATGCACAATCAATATTTAAAATTATTTCTAATGCCCTGTAGTGAAACAAGTTTACACTATCTCCCTTTCTTTGTTTCTCATTACACCTCAGCCACTATGTATATTGTGATCCAAAGTAGCTAGCTCATTCCTAATCCTGTACACAGGAGGGATGTATGAAAATCTTTTGGCACTGTACATCATGATCTGCTTATGAGAAACTTCAAGCTCAGCAGTGCTTTTGCAATTATCAAAAACATGTATCTTGTAACATGTGTTATTTGTAATCTGCTAACAGATTAATATATTAAATAATCATTACTGTTGGTAATTTTTGCATACATAAAATCTTTACTAAAGTGTTTATTGATAGAGAGTCATGGAATTGTTTATACCTGATGTGCATGTATTATACCTGAAATTACCAAAGACTTGAGAAGGAGAGTCACTATACATGTATCATGTGCAAACATCTTATGAATTCTAACTTATTCAGATCTTCAAATGGTAAATATATACAGTAATTTATTATTTAGTGGAGAATAAAAATATTTAAAGTGGTCTTAACATTTTTCTTTTAAATACCATGCAATTGTTGCAATCCTGAAATGGAATACCTGAAATTTAAGTAATACTCCACTGTTTAGGAACCTTTTGTCCAAGAGCACCTGTGCCGAGGTTTTCAGCACTTTGGCTTTCTTCTTGGGATCATCTTCATCAAGCCAAGGCTTTGACAGCTCTTCATTCTCCAGGTAAGGTTCATGAAGACATTTATTAATGCCTTGGCCATGTGAGAGGATCTACTCATGTGTATTGGTGATATGATTTAGGACACTCCTCAAGATACTCTGAAAGAATGTCACAATCAATACCTTTAGCACCTAAAACTGGTCTCTTTTGTCATGGTGACCACATACTGATAAGACAACTTGATTTATATCATAAAGTGAAAGCTACATTGTAGAACTGGCTAATAGCGTAGCAGGATTCAAATTTTCCTCAGATCATTGTTCCTTCAATATTCCACATTACTATGACATTTCAAATAAATTACTTTTAATAAACTACATACCTAGAAAATTTGGTGATGAATATATATGGATAAAAATACATTAAAAGAAATCAGAAGATAAGGATTATGCACTGTAATTTTGGTTTCATACAAAAGTATACAATAGCAAATGTTTACATATATGTTTCAAATAAAAGGACTGAAAACTCACAAAAAATTGTCCATAGCTGCTAGCAGTCTTGCATGAAAAACCAAAACTGGTTCATGTCTTGGGACCATTGTAATAAAGCCATATTATCCATTTGTTTGGCAACCTTGAAAAGTAGGTAGATAAAATAAAGTTAAAAATGCATGAAGAGCAATCATCAAAACAGTAACAGCTTTTTAATTTCAAAAGTTTTAGAACAGTAAAGAGTGAAAACCAACAAGTCATTTAATTCCCAAGAATAAAAAATGAAATTTAAAAAGAATTTACAGTATTGTAAATTAAATCCTAAATAAGTTTTATCACCATTCCTAATGAATAAAGTTCTAACGAACTGCCAGTGGTTTCCAAAAACAAACTTCAACTGTTATCTCAGTATTTTGCTTTTAAATTAAATATGTCTTATGTGCATTCATCATGAGCTAAGTGGATAGATGGGAAGAGGGTGTTAGCAAGAACTGCATGTGGGACATAGATACATGTATAAATGGGAAACGGCATAAAGAAAGCATATGAGGCATGTAGACACAATTTCAATATACAGTCACTGGTCCTCTAAGTACTGAGTGGGGGAAAAGATGCAGTATACCGGAACATTTTTGCATAACCAAAACAATACAGTTCAAATTATGCCTTTTTCTATGCATCAAGTGGCACAGTTGAAATACCTAACCCCACTTCTGAGAAAGCGAAACTCAAGGCTTTTTTATAACTCAAACTAAGAAAAGCATGAAGTGGGAACTCAACCTGCTGGCAGTTATAATAATGTCCTTTATCAGCATTGCATTTGTTACATCATTGTTTTCAGCAGAATGACAATTGTAAGACAACCCCCACCCACGCACAAAAAAATCTGCAAGAAATTTGTCATTTTTACCTTCCTGATTCAATAGCAAATACTTTAGATACTGAAGGCGTCTTCATTCTCTCAGTATGTTGCAAAAGCACTTGGCCAGGTGTTGATGTGAAGGATGAGAATGTACTGGCCATCGGTTCTGTATGCTTGGGTTCATCTTTTGCTATATTCTTTGTAATTTAAAATATGAATTAAATATTCATTTGTATTATAAGTTATGCTTTAAATCTGTTTCTTTGTGCACTGTGTTAAACACTTAGAACTGAAATACTTCATTTAAGCAAGAATACATAATAATAGATCTAAAAAATTCACATTAATAAAACTAACTTGACTGCAGCTCAAAACTTTAACTGATAACAATCTGCCAGCCATATATTCTGGTAGCACTACAATATCCTTTCCTATCATGACTAGAGATCCTTTTGTAACTGTAGTCAATACAGTGCTTTATAATAGATTTACTAGTAGTTGAAAGATATACAATAAAATCTTACTATTTGTTCAATCACGTTTACATGATAAGGTTATTAAACTTTTATGCAAGTAATGTGCATGTCGCATTAACCCAAGGTGTGTGTGTGTGTGTGTGAGAGAGAGAGAGAGGGGTGGATAGATATGACATAAATAATGATAACTCTTGTAAATGTATCTAAGTTCCCTAGCCGAATTTTTTTAAAAAACACCTGTCTCACGAAGATAATTGACAGGTGTACAAAATGACCTTTATGAGCAAGCTGTTATAAAAAATAAATAATATATTCCACCCCAACATACAATACACACAATGCAGTAACCGAGTGAAATAGTGATCAGCCGATCACATCTATTTTTGGCATATCACAAAGCAAGTCCTTGTGCAAACATTGTATTAATAAAACAGTGTGGTTTCAAACATACAGTAGGAACAAGATAGTGAAAAATGGAGAACACTTATACATAGACATCACAGTCACTTGATTCTGGGGAAACTAATGTGTATCACCATATAACAGAGACATTGGCTTACCTGTCCAACAACAACTTCGCCATTTCAGTGCCTGATGCTAGTCCTAACTCTTACATCAATGCTCTCCATCGAACAAACTGGTCGCCAAGACGAATCCTTGATAAGTCCCGTTCGGTTTCTCAGACAGTGTTTCGACGTTTCTTCTCGGAAAGCGACAAGCGCGGGCGACCTTTACGTTTTTGACTCTCACGTGTATCCGCCATTTTTGTTTATAGTAGATATTTAAATTACAACCACGTGACTCATAACCCGCCCACTGGACGAAGATGACGTATACGTTTTTGTGGTCACGTGAGGCTTCCGTAACAGCTCGTGACCTACAAGTTTCAATTAAAGCGGGCCCCCACAAAAATTCATTTTCTCTCGTTTATGTATCAATTGCCCAATTTAATCTTCTCAAACTCTAGTTATTTTGAATTATTTCAGCTTATTCACTAGTTACATGATCTGTAACATTCACAAAATTACAAACACTCTGCACTATTGTGCCTTTAACATTTAGTTATTCAAACTTTATACTTCTGTGCACGCAAATAAAATCCTCTTATTTGTATATACTGAGAAAGAGATATATGGATTTACTGTAGTTTCTTTTAATGGCGTTACCTTTCTTTTCAGTGCGTACTGTAGCAACGTCTACGAAAAGCTTCATTACTACGACAATCAAGGAAACACGCTTTACACTTCTTTAAATCCATAGCACATCATTGAAATATGCAATAGATCTACTATATGACTGAATCGGTAAACTGAAGTGTTCGAGTCCATAATATTAAAACATAGCCAGTATTTTTCATAAAATCTATCAAGAAAAACAATTACTTAGACCTATCTCTCAATTTTCCTTTTTTATGACATATTTTCATGTAGATAGTCGTATAATAAATGACTAGCCGATGGTACAGATATATTAAGGATGCAATATGACAGACGATATCTGGAATTTCATTGTGGTGTTTTCTATTATTAGAAGTAGTTTGCTGGGCCTTGTGCTTGAATGAAGATTTGGATAATCGACGTCATCCTGTCTTAAACCTTTTTATCAGAACAGCATTTTCCTTTCTAGTCTTTCATACTTCAAAGGACAGATAAATATTTAAAATGTGATGAACTGGTGTATGATTTTGGAGCTTTGAAAAGAAAATAGTTATATAATTCGGCTAGCCGCGCCAGACGTACTGAAGTATGCATTTAATATCTAAATAGTGGAGATTCTTAACTATTTAAGTTCTTAACCTGGCCTATGAGGACTTTAAGATAAGTACAAAAACCGTGAATCATACCTTGTGCCATACAGTTTTAATACAAAGAGAGGAATTATAACGAACTAAATTGGAATATTTAAATTGATATACGATAATCAAATGTTGTCACAATCGTTTGGAAAAGTGGTCCTGGAAATCCTATAGAGTCTATTCGTACTCACCTATATTCAGTTACTTGTGATTTGCTCAGAACAGATTTGTAATGCTAAAATGCTTTCATACACTCTGCTCATTTTAATGGACATAGCCATTTAATCTAAATTTCGATAGGATAGTTTAATCAGTGTTTTTTATAATGCCCACCTCACTGGAACTATTCTTTTTCATTTCAATATTCTCAAAGTCTCTGAGCAGAACTTGTAGATATATACTTATATATCTATCGCGTTGAAGTTCATCCACACTATCTTGCTAAACTATTTCCAAAACGAAAGAGGAATGTGTATCATTAATTACAAAATCCCAAACGTGCACTCTTCTGAGTCAAAGAAAAGAACTCGTTTGAGATGGCGAATACGTTTCTATCTAAAGGTCATTGTGTATCCCTACGTCATATGAAATTATTTATTTCCACCTTACCGGAAGAAAACTATACAGCGGCGTGTATGTATCGCATATTTATTTTACCTTTTTACCGGTTTTGTTCGATAAGAACTTCAAATAATAAGAAATCAATTACAGCGCTCCGCTCGAGTTCTTCTTAGCCGGATTAGACCTTTCTCAAACATGTGCATTTGTCCATATTACATACAAAAAGTACAAATGTTTATTGTATAACCCTCTTTGCAGGATTCATTCGTCATAAATGTTTCACGAGTTAACTGTTGACTTGCAAGTTTAAATGCTTATAAACATGATTTGATCAAAGCGCTGTATTTTTAAGTCCTGAATGGTGAGTGTAGTATTCCAGCACGATGTGACACAGTTAACAACCTACCATTTTAATATGTCTCACCTTGAATGAATGAATACCTTAAAAATATTTATCCCATCAAATGTTATGATAATAGTGACCATTTACTTGCCAAAGTACCAAGTAGTTCCAACATCGAAATTTAAAAGTACCATTTTAATAAAATCACTTTCATCAATGCCGTTTTATGTAAATATAACACTTTGTTTCAATCATATTTCTTAATATTTCCAGAAATATAAAGAAGAAAGCGTGCTATGAATCGATGTGAAACTTTGTTCGAATTTTCAAAGAGAAAATGAAGATTACCAGTGCTTTCGAATTCAAGATAGATTTTATATGTGAATCTACAACACGTTGACTCGTTTTCAACATGTGTCATCCGGGTTAAAGACTGAAGTTTCTGGTAGCTTCTGCTAGAAACCCGCTTCATGGACATCTCAAAAGTAACAGGTTTACACGACATTTTGCTTTTGATATTTCAAAAACTAGTTGTTGTTGTTGTTGTTATGGGGTTTAACGCCATTTTTCAGCACACGATAGGCTATATATGGCGGCCAGAATTAATGGTGGAGGAAGAACCCGGGAAAACCCCGGAAAGAACCACTGACCCACGAGAAGCTACTGGCATGCTTTCTCACATATCTACATTGGCTGAATCTGACACTCGAACCGGCGCAGACAGAGGTGAGATGGCAGTGATCCGTAACGGCGAACGCTTTAGACCACTTGGCCACTCGGAGCACCTCGAAAACTAGTAATTATGCTGTAAACTAGGCTATCACATTTACAAAACGTTCATTTAATTTAATGTAAACAATGATGCTTGCAAGAATGTCTGCTTATGCAAAATCTAAAGTATTGTTCTAGTATTAAGAAGAATTCAGAAAGGTTCATCTGCCCACATTATGTTAGCTTATTATCAGGTATACAAAAGTCTATTTGCTATAAGCATTTACTATGTTTGCAGGAAATAAATAAGTGTTCTGAATTCTTACCAGAACTGCTGAGTCAGTGATTACTAAAAAATAACTTTTATCCAGAAACATTTTCTTCCTGGATATCAGACAATTAGTTTGAAATAGTAGAATATATCTTTAATAAATGGTAAGGAAACAATATGATAATGTTTCACATTCAAAGAAGAGGAATTAGTTCTAAAATGATACGTACAAAATGTTATATAAATCGCGAAGGATGCATGATTATTAGAGACACCAACATAAATTTACCATGTACGTCTCTTGCTATATAGAGCAGGAATGTGTTCTGAAGAAGTTAAAACTGCGGAAACTTCATCAGTATTTTTAAACGTCATGTAACAGTCACTTGAAAATTCAGCACAAATACATTCTTTTGAATCTTACTTATGTCAAGCAAGAACACATATTAGTTTTCATTTTTCATCATGTGTTTCATTTTCTTATTTGCTTTCTTTTGAGACATGGTTTTAACATTGTTGCATTGTATGATTTAGTTGATTGTACAATTACTTTTTTATTTGTGTATGTAAATAGCAGAGTTCCTCTCGTAATGATTTTCTTGTACATCTTTAATTACTCTGTTTTAAGATTTCGTATTTTTATGTCTATTTGTGAAAGAGGAGGAAAGATTAATAGCGTGCGATTAATTAATTTTTACATCTCTGGTTTTGGTATTAGTTTACATGAACGTGTGGGCACACCTTCAAACGCAGTGTCCATAAATGTAGCAATTTAACTGACCTTTTAGATTTTTAGCTTTAACTGTGAACTTTTATTGGTAAACTGGCTTAGATTTAAATGTGGACCTTGATGAGTACTCTCGCTTAGCTCTAACTCTAAACAAAACAAACCTCAAAAAGACATATTTATCCTCATCCTCTAATGCAAGGTTCATTAATACTTTTTTAACTCCTGAAGCGAAAAGGTGCAAGTAGTGAAAGAAAGATTGTAATTGGCGAGTAGGATTCCTTTGCTTCGGTTCAGCAGCTTAATTGTTTTGTTTGCTATTTTGTATGGTTTCTTTTAACAAACATGATTATTGATCTCTAGTATATAAAAAAATGTGATTTGTATTGTTTATAATATAATGAAATAAATGTTTTATTTATCCAATTACTGTTTGTTAGAAGTTATATGGCATCTCAATAGCTGCCTTTGTTTGGGATCCTTTGTTACATCATTTCCGTAACGGTGTTAGTACAGTGACGAACATAGTGTGCTCAACGTACTATTTTTATTAACATTGTGCGATAATGTTTTACTATAAAAATAGACTTTACTGTAGATTGGAATCAATTCTTAATGACAGGGGTTCTTCCTCGTTGTCACTTTCTTCCTTCGGTCTGAATTTCTTGATCGGGAGGGATTCTTCATTTTCCTATGATAATAGCAAAGCAGCTTGTATGTGACAGTCTATCTAGCGAACTGAATTAAATCTACTTGGCCTTTGTTTCCTACCAAAACCTTCAGTTGCATTTTTCTCGAATTTATTGCTTTAGGTAACTTTTAAAATGGCACGTCTCTGATAAATATGCTATAGCATTTAGCCTCAGTATGGTTTTGTATGCTATTTTGTAGAACCGAGAGAGCACTGGTCATAGCCTGAAAGATTCTATATGAGACAAGTTACGAATAGTGTTCCTAAATAACTGTTTAAATTATCAGAATTGTACTTTCAATTACTGTGACTATCATTTTCATATGTGAATATCACGTTCATTCGTTTGCTTGTTTGAAAGTTTGATTTTTGACTTAGTGAACTCGTTCACATCGTTAACTTTATCATCTCTACTTTAAAACGGACGAAACAGCTTGTTTAGATCATCCATAAACAAATCTAAAAAATCAAAAGCTAAAGACTCAACTGCATGAGCAGACATTGCTTGTTTACAAAGTAGTTTTCCTGATACACAATGTCAGTTTTAGATAACTCGTGTCGTGCAGTATGAAGCTGTGTTGTATGGAAAACTACAGCACGATTCTGACAATGTAAAGTTAACAGAGAAACAAAATGCGTATATGATAAAGTACAATGTTGGTTACCACGCCATATCGATATTGACAGTAATAAAATATCGCAACTGAAGTACCCCTAAATCTACAACCATCTGATTTTAAAACAACTTACACTAATTTTAAACGTATTTAGTACGTGGAAGTCATCAAGGTATCGTGCTGTCAATAACAAGTTCCACATGATAAAACCAACCTTAGAATGACTTGCAGGGATGGGTTAGCAGTTGCAAGAATTTAAACTGCTCTGTATATGTTCTGCCATGAACCCAAATTGAAATTTATCAAGAAAATGTGTACTCTATTAGCTTAACACAGTATAGAAATCCAGTCCTTGTAACCTCGTATCTCATCTCATAAATACGATGTAAGTATCATTGAAGAGAATTAATTTATAGTGTGGAGGTTTCTCTTTCATGACTTTGAATGTTCCCAAGAGACGGTATATTTAAGAACCTTTATTTTATCACTTTCAAACAGTAGCGTGATTCACGGAGGAAATAAAACGATATTTAGTTGCTCTTGTACTCTGTGTGATTTTTTCTGGGTGGATATTAACCCACACTGTTGCAACAATATCAGTTATGTAAGAACGTTGATACCACTTTCATCGTTCATCGTCTTACTAAAAAAAATAAGTGTGTTTCTATCATTACAATTCTTGTTATCGGCCAGAAAATTACATGCATAATAAACATATATTCAAATTAAATAGAGGCCTAACAAACTCGAATATATTGTATTTCCAGCCAAAACACATCCGACTCTACCTGCGACACGTATGATGTAATATTGTATTTCAGTTTGTTAGTAGACATATACATAATTTTAAATGGTTGCTACATACATTTCAAATTCTTGGCCTAATGTTACTTTCCCGTTCGGCTCTATACACTTTTGACTCCCGTTTGGCTTAATAAACTGTTTGACTCCTGTTCGGATTTATAAACTTTTGAATCCGTTGACTCTAAGGTGATTAAAGTTAATACAATTGTGCTTCCTATGTATGTATTACAGTGCAGGTACATAAACCAATACTTGCTTGAGGCACCCTTGCCTTTTAAAGTACCTACCTCTCTTGCCGATAACCATGTATGTAATCTTAGTAATGGTCCATCATGCCTTTTCATGCATAAGGTAGTCAGAATCATCAAGTGCGCTTATATGTGGTTGCTTCGACCTTGGCCAGTCAGGATTAATCAGGATGCTTAAAATGATAGTCGATTATTCTGCGTTAGTCCAAATACTGGTTTCTTTCGAGACTAGCTGACACATGATGGAAACCTGTACGGGCGGATCAAATATGATTTGGACGTTACACCAATCAAATTGCGTCTTCAAGATTCAGTCAAGGCCTGTATTCTATCTTCCAATCAGCAAAAGAGGGCAACCTTCAACATCCCTATCTATCTATCTATCTATCTATATAATCTATCTATCTAATCTATCTATCTATCTATCTATCTATCTATCTCCGCCTGTACTGGATACCTCCCACTGCTGCTAATGTAGTGAGTATTACTCGACAAGAGAATGACCTAAAGTGGGATATTTTTGGCTATTTGTATCTTTCAAAAACATTGGTGCTTGTACCAAGACGAAGAGTTAGACACTTTTCACAACTCCAAAACAAAAAACATACATTTCTTCAAAAGTAAGAGAAAGAGGAAAATAAAAAGCAAACAAGATGAGATGACACATTTGAATAGAAAACAGAAAAGAAAGAGTGCAAACAAAGTTGTCAATTTGTAACAGGATAGTTTAACTACATAAAAACACATGCCAGAAATATAACCAAATATAAAGAGACCTTCACAAAGCAAGAAATTAAAACTTCCATGACTGCATCAACGAAAGCGACTAAAACGCGTGATAAAGGTTTAAGGCAGTTACAATTGTTGTTATTAATTCAACCATCGTTTTCGTGGCCGCCCAGTTCTTTTAGGAAAGATATTATACTCAACTGAATCTCAAATCAAGCAAAACAAATTACATAATAACCGTATTTGAATGCCTTATCAATGCTCAAATAGCAAACTAAGGCAGTCATAAACTTGATCTTTTGGTATCTTGTTTTATTATTTCAATTTCTTCACTGTAATGGTTCATCTTCCGTTTTATTTGCTTCTGCAATTTCACCAATTTCTCCTATTCCATTCCCTTGGGACACTCTGAAGACCAATGCCATTTTCTTTTCCTCGTGCTTCTAGTCCTTCATTATAACATCTTTTCATTTGTCGTTCTGGACATGACGTTGTCTTTCTCTCAACATACATAACTACTATCTTTACTTTTATCTCAAGCGAAATAGTCTGGAGTTTATCCAGAAGTTATTTTGGAAGCGTACTTTCGAATGATTTTCAGTAAATATTTCAACAGAATTGTGATATGATGTGTATTATTCATCTTCACAGATTGAAATGAATGTTTTCTCTTTGGTAAAGTGAGGATCTATATATCTACGGGGATAATATACCCATGTCAAATCAAATTGAAGTTGTCATGAAAAGATCACGACTTCCAAGCAGCAACTATGAGCTTAAAAACGATGAAGTTCTTTGTTTCCTATACTCTGAGAGAAGTGTTGACAAAATAGTACTCATACAACACCATCTACCTCATGAAGGCATAGAGTTTCATAATTGGCTTAGAAAAAGGTCGTTCGATAGCCCCTGATAGTTTGAAACCGTTCATATAGCACGAGAGTTTGAAATTTCCTCTTCGTATCAAATATGGTATACACATCTAGAATTAGCTTCTTCCAAGATATCAAACTAAATTCAGGACGTCGAACAATCCAAAGACAAGTTTGACAAGACCGGTAGAAAGCCACGCTTAATATCGTCGACGTTACAACTCCCTCAGGCATCCGAAAACGCAATTTTTGTAGTGGGTCACATCCAGTCTACTGAAACAAGTATCATCAAATTAAGGACAACGCCATCGTGTTGTCTGGAGCTGATGCATAGAAAATTGATACACCAGAATGAAAACTATTATGGTAGATCGTTAGAAAATGGACACAGCCAAAGAACAAAGTGGTAAAGACATAATTTTGGTACAAGCAGAAATTTCAAACGAGACCGAGTGTATATTTCCTGAAATCAGATAATTCAAGGTGTGACCATCCCACGTTATTAGTTAAAAGATACCCTCAAATCAGTCGTGTAGATCCCCTGTTTCGACGACTAAATTTTCCAGATGATAAATACCTTCACGTCTATTCTCACCAAAATAATTTCGATGAAAGTACTAGTTAAAAAAGATGTGTTGATACAGTTAATATTTATTCTAGGATTTCGGATCGAGAGCAACATATGCAATGTTGATGGTGCTCTAATTAGAATATGTTTTGTTCGTTTTTAAACTAGGCATATCTTTATCATGTAAGCCTGCTAATTTCAGAGCTGATAAGTCTTTGTTTTTTCTCAGATATAACATTCATTTTTATCGATGTTTCTGCAATATCTTTACAACGATCGTTTATTAAATATGTCATGTAGTTATCTTTCGTCATTTTTAGAACTTGTCTCCAAAACCACTGAAGAAATTAAGTTTGTTATAATTCAGCTCTTACTTAGCATTGCAGATTGAACACCTCATTATGTCCAATATATATAAAATAAGAATATTTTCTCTTCAGAAGTGTTCTTAGAAGCAAGATATACAGGTAGTAAATTAGTCTATGTTCCGAATTATCACCATTCACGTCTCATATAACATTTTGCAGGTGTTACTGGGGATTATCTGCTCTTGCTTGTCGTCATCATTTAAACAAAACATCATACTATATGTGTTCAAACTGTATGTTGTCAAAGATTATTTTAACACGAGTTAGATTATCAGATGAATATAATAATATTATATAGCACACAATATCAGAACATATTTTAACATCATGAACAGGAAAAAAAAACCATTTATAGCATTGTCAACTCCATTCAAATATAAAAAGTATCATAGGTTACTGAGCACTTTTTCTAACGGATTTTGCATTCAAAATTCGTCTTTCAAAATGTGCAAATTTGTCATAGAGTATAAAACCCTAATGGGTTAACAAATATCAAACAGAACATGTAATAAGGAACAACAAAACTGCAATTCATGCACACACTTACGTGCTTGTATTTTGCCAAGACCGTGGAAAGAACTTGTTTCATATGGCGTATAGATATGCAGATGCCATCATATTGATATGTATTTAAACGCCATATAAAACGAATTATTTTTTCTTGACTCAAAACATAGCGTGGATAGTATTCAAAAGAATCGGGACATGTATAATTAAGTTTAAGACAGTAGATTAAATAATGTTGACAAGAGTGTCAATCGCGTGTCGATGAAACTTCAAAATAGTACTAGTCTGTGTGTGCATTATGGAAAGAAAGATCCAACATCCGTATCAGTGGGTACTCAATACATAAATGCATTATTGATCTAACTTTCTATTGAAACGTTGTTAATTAAGATATAGATTACATTGTATAGTTTTCGGTAATCCCATTAGGTGTAATATCATGACCAAGTTAAAGTCTAAACTATCTATTAGTACCTTAATAATTCGGATCGTTTTGTTGTTTGTTTTTGCTTTATGTTTTTGTTTTTGTTTGATTTTCGTTTTCTTTTTGTTTTTTTTTTTTCTTCTTTGTATTGTTTTCTTGCTTTTTACTTAGCTGAATTGTCACTATTATATTCTATATTAAACGGACCAGAATGTATTACGAAAATATCTTAGCAGGGAAGAGCTATGTTTATGCAATTTGCGAATTCATGAATACAGACAAGTAGGAATTAGTTCTATATAATTTTGTATAAGTGAAAAGAGAGTTACATTTACCAGTAGCTTCTATGTATGCGCTGACTTCAATCGTATTGTTTTCGCGTTCCTCACATACCATTTCGTCAACATTATTATTTTTGACAGCATTGTTAGAACTGTGCACATTCTTACCTTTGACCAGAACTAACATTGATCAAAGAAAACACAACAAGGTACCAGTTATACGTCCTATTTAACAAATAAAAT
Source organism: Sinohyriopsis cumingii (assembly GCA_028554795.2). Classification (NCBI taxonomy): domain Eukaryota; kingdom Metazoa; phylum Mollusca; class Bivalvia; order Unionida; family Unionidae; genus Sinohyriopsis; species Sinohyriopsis cumingii. Next base: position 81,231,256 of record CM068831.1, read on the forward strand.
TCAACTCTATGTCAGTTGATTTCAATCTTGAAATTGGAATATGAAAATAGTAAACTTTCTTTTATGATACCTCCATAAGGGAGCACTACTTGGATTCCTATTAAGGCTGGTATTTACGATTTGACAACAGTATCATAATAGAAAATCATATATTAGAAGCGTCTGACTTCTGATTAAGACTTCTAGTCCTAATGCACACCATTTAAATCTAAACAATTTTTAATTTATTGTAACTTGCAAGCCGGACAGTAAAATTTTGTGCGAATATATGTGATAGATCTGACATATATATTTACAAGACACAAAGTCAAATTCCCAGTTAGGACTTGATCTACCTAATTATAAAACATACTTGCAAATATTATCATGCACTCTTTCTGCATCATGGACTTCACTAACACCACACACGTTTGAGGCATAAAACAAAATGAGAAGTCGTTTAGTGCTCAAAGTTTTAAAAATCTATATCGTTTAACATGTGTTCCAAACTCATGTTGATCAAAATAAAACTACCAATTTCGTATAATACGAGCTGACCTGAAGTATCTGTCCTTGCTGACAAACATTACCTCCGTTTTATCAAGATTTACCTTAAGTTTCAAATAGTCCCAGTATTCGGTACGCCTAGCTAAACCACTTGTATTTCAATTGCTGTATCAGCCAGTATAAACAGCTAAAGCATATTTTCTATATCAATAACATTGCTACCCTCAGAAAGTGTACTTTAGATGTCATTTAGAAAAAAGTGATAAAGGATCAGGTGTAGCAACATATAGCCCTGTTCAGCAACCTGCTAGACACTGAAAGACATCACATAATAAACTCGAAGTTTTTCTACAAGAAATAATGTATATTGCTTATAACATTTTAGTAGCTTCGTTCTCGTGCCACAAATAATCGGATTATACCATAAGTTTCTTATCAGTTATATCATAGGCTTTCTCAAAGTGTTTAAATTTGTATCCGTCAGATATCTCCACCCAAGCGTTTTAATATCGGGCGTATAATTTGATACCCAAAAAATGTACTGCTTACACAGACAGATATCATCATGATATATTCCGATATATTTGTTCATTAATCTTACCAAGTGATTTCATATTTTTCTTTACCTTTGATAAATAGGCCTATTGGAAGTTCTGATATCACTGGTCAACAGTGAAATCATTACTGACTTGAAAAGGCCCTAATCTGTAGTATTTTGGTGTGCCGAACACGAATATAACCGTGAAAAATTTGTATTGGCTCTCGTTTTGAAGATATTCATATACCTCATTTTCTATGTTTCACTGTGTAAATTTCTCCAGTAGGACTGCAGCAACATCCGGAATAATGATGTAACATTGCATAATACCATCATGCTCACATCATCCACAGTTGATTGCATCATTTTCTGATGCAATGCAATACTAATGCCATGCGGCTGCTGAAGTAAGTTGACGTCAGCAGTGTACTATACATGTGTAGGCCTATTATACTAATGCCAGGCGGCTGCTGAAGCTGACGTAAGCAGTGTACTATATAAAGCCCAATCAGATAGGTTCAGCATTTAAAATATTTTAGACGTTGTGCGAGACAGTTCAAGCTACTGTTACATAAAACTTATTATTTTATCCATTTACGTACAATAAAGAACAGTAATGCCTCGAAAGTGTGTTAATACCGCGGACAATTTTTGCTATATTTGTGGGGAAGTGACATTTGCCAACCAGAAGAAAAGTATCAATTCTCAAGTGAAGAAGGCATATCATCTTTACTTCGGATGCAAGGTTGGTGACCAAGACAAGCCTTGGGCTCCGCATATATGCTGTGCTACATGTACAACACAGCTTTCACAGTGGTTGAATTGCAAAAGGTCATCAATGCCGTTTGCAGTCCCAATGGTGTGGAGAGAGCCAAGCAACCACCTAAATGACTGTTACTTCTGCTTGGTTCCTCCTCTTTCCGGCGGAATAACGAAGCGAAAGAAGTCGAGAATAGTCTACCCAAACATTCCGTCTGCATTGAGACCAGTTCCACATGGTGAGGGACTTCCTATTCCAGAACCTCCAGCAGAATATTCTCTTGATTCATCTGACGAAGACAAAGGTGAGTCGACCTGTTCTTCTCCTGGTCCATCAGCATGCAGTGATCCAGATTTTCACTGTGGTGCATCATCAACCCCACACAGAATAACACAGGAAGAACTAAATGACCTGATTCGTGATTTGGACTTATCAAAGAACAAGGCAGAATTGCTAGGATCAAGACTCCAACAATGGAATCTTCTAGAAGAAGATGTCACAATTACTGCATATCGAACTCTTCTATGTGGACTCTTCGAAACTGAGTCTCAAGGCTGTGCTTTTGCACAATGGAAACATTCTTCCATCTATTCCAGTAGCGTATGCTGTCCACATGAAAGAGACATACGATAACTTAAGGCAGCTACTGAATTCCATTGAGTATAACAAGTACAGCTGGCACCTCTGTGGTGATTTGAAGGTAGTTGCCCTTTTAATGGGACTGCAGCAAGGATATACAAAATACATGTGTTTCTTATGCGAGTGGGATAGCCGAGCAAGGGAAATGCACTACATGAGGAAGGAATGGACTCACAGGCAGAATGTAGCCATTGGAGAGAAGAATATCCAACACCCAGCTCTGGTTGAGGCTCAGAAAATCTTGCTACCACCCCTTCACATCAAACTAGGTTTGATGAAGAACTTCGTGAAAGCCATTGACCGGACTTTGCCAGCATTCCGATACCTGCATGAAAAATTCCCTCGACTCAGCGAAGCAAAGATTAAAGAGGGAGTTTTTGTGGGTCCTCAGATTCGAGAGCTTTTCAAAGATGACCGGTTCAACAACTTGCTGGAAGGTGACGCGAAACAAGCATGGAATGCTTTTCGCCTAGTTTCTACAAACTTCCTCGGAAATGTTAGGGCAGAAAACTATAAGGAACTAGTAGAAGACATGTTGATGAAGTATAAGAAACTTGGCTGCAATATGTCTCTGAAGATTCACTTCCTTCATTCCCATTTGGATTTCTTTCCTAGCAACTGTGGTATTGTTAGTGATGAACACGGCGAACGTTTTCATCAAGATATCGCAACAATGGAACAAAGATACCAGGGAAAATGGTCCACTACAATGCTGGCTGACTACTGCTGGACACTCCTCAGAGATGCTCCCGAACAGCTGTACAAGAAACAGGCGAAGAAATCTAAGATGTAGTCAATGACTTGATTTTTTATAGGTAGGCTATTACTGTTGACCTTTTACTATTGGAATGCATTTCGTTATGTAAACATTAATTTCTTGCAGATTACAAAAAAACTAGAGCCAATTTTGCAATTTGACTGTCATATTCGTGTTCAGCACATAAAAATTGATAAGAATTGACTAATTTTATTTCAGTAACATGACTTTTGTAAAAATTTGTTGTCCAGTGTATTCTGATACATGTTTAATGAATCTTACCAAGATAGTTATTCCTCTATGGGTCTCTTTCCTGCAATATATTGACGAATACATTCATGGTTATGTGAATGTTACCATGTGAATGTATTTAAAAAACCTTTTAATTTTCACATTCTTTAAACAAATATGTAATGTATCCTTTGCAAACAAATTAATTAGACACTTGGCGTGTTTTGAAATATATCGAATAACCCTCACGTTCGTAGAAGTGGCTAAGCCTATATATGTACCGTGCAGTTGCGTCATTAGTCTGGCTGCATTGCAGTTATTGATTTACTCTGTAGCTCCTAATTTTATAAAATGTATGTGGCGCCTGGGTTTAATTTCCAGTCACTAGCAAGTGGAGTTTTCCTTATTTTCTCAGGTGGAAAGCTAATTCATATACAATAATTTCAAAATCATTTAATACATGAATTATTCACGCATTGAACTTAAAATGATAATTTAAGCATATGTTGTAAGAAATAGATACCATGAAATGCACATTCACAGCTGGTCGATACTTAACGGTAATCTCTCATTATTCCCAGCGTAAAAAGCGACCATTATCACCCAAAATGACTGTATCACTTAAAATTACAAACGTGATAGTCTTATAAGTTAAAATGTACATCAGTAAATCATTTCCGAGATTTATAAGTGCCTATTATTGAATATTTTAAGTCAAAAAAGTAGTTAAGGCTAAGTGGATGATTGGAAAATTGTGCGATATTAAATCACAGATCACCAGATCAGCCACATAAGATTAAATGGGAATGAAATAAAAGGCGTTCTCAAAAGTCCATAAATGTACACTAAAGGCTGTCCTATTTACTACTAAATCATTTGCACCTAAATGATTTCATATCATCATATCATTTGAAATAAGGACATTGAAATGAATGTGCAAACAAATATCATAGTATAGCCCGATATATGTTCAATTAATCTTAACAAGGTATTTTTTCCTCTTTGGGACATTTTCCTGCAAAAATGTAACGAATCCAGTTATCACAACCGGACTGTCATCATATGACTAAGTAACTGTCCCTAAGAGGACTGGACTTGATGAAGGCTGTTCAATATATACTTACCAAAAATTAGTTGCCACTAGCTGGAAAGCTTTCTATGCCATCTTTTCCTTGCCACTCAGTGCAAGGTCATATGAATCATCTCAAAGAACTTCATGAAACTGAGGACCAACAAAGACAGCTTACTTTATCTTAGCTTCACTTAACCTTGGAAAGTTTCCACGGGGGCAAATTAAAGCTGCTTGTGTTTTGTCTATGGCCTTTACAAAGTTCTTCATCAGGCCCAGCTGGATGTGCAAGGGTGGTAACACAATCTTCCTGGATTCATCAATTGGTGGATGGTGAATACCTTTCATCCCAGGCTACAAAGACTGTCAAAATGGTCAATCGATCTTGATGTAGTAGGAATTTCTCGTACGACTATCCCATTTGCAGAGAAAACAGCAGTACTTTGTGTATTCAATCCGGCGACCTACCAAGACAGAAAGAACCTTCATATCACCACAAAGCTGCCAATGATGTTGGTCATAGTTTATGCACCTCAAACATTGTTTCATGCTTTCATGGATATCCTTCATAGGGACTGCATAACCAAATGGAATGGATGGCAAAACATTGTCATGATGCAGCGAAACAGATTTAAGATTCGTCTTCGATGAACCAATGAACAATGAAATATGCTAGTCAGGTTAAATAGGGGTTATGAATTAGTTAGGTAACTTGACCTCCGTACTACTATATCGAATATTGCGCCAGACAAAATGAAGTAGCAAAGAAGACTAGCCCCTATACGATTTATCAGATACAAATAGAATCATATTTGTATTTCATTCAGACTAAAGATATTATAATAGGTTCGAACGTTCGAATGAAATTAAAAGCTTCTACCACAAATCACTAATCCGTATGCTGATGTCAGTAAGGGTAATCAAAGATGTGTGTCTATGTGTGTGTGTGAGAGACAGAGAGAAAGAAAGAGAGAGAGAGACTCCAATGAAAAATTCTAATAAATTTTCCCTAAGTTCTATAAATAGAGAAAGAATAGCAAGATATACTTTTATACCATCTCAATACACCTAGAAATTATAGAAGTGGTTGGTACCAAAACAAAAGGAATGTGAAGTGAGAACGATATACATTCCAGTACTAAGTATATTTCTTTTTTTGTGGTATTTTGTTTAGGAGAAGCAAGAAGGTAGGCGAGGGGTTTGTTGGACAGAAATCTGGCTGCGACACCATCAAAGTTTACCTCATTTTAAGCATTTACAGAGCATAGTTCTTACAATCTAACGGTGAATCCACCTTATTTGTTTCACGATCATTTTCGTTGGCCGTCTTTGTGCAATCCAACTAATTAGCTCAAGACGATCACATGGACAAACATAAAGATGAACCAACGTACGTACGTACGAAACAATGGATGGAAAGGGCTTTATCAAGCTGTTCATACCCTAAGCAGGCAGGAACTGGCTGAATAAGATGAACAAATAACATTAGGAAATATAATTGAAACCCAATCTTTACTAAGCGTAAAACAATGTTGTAGAAGTTAATGTTTTGCACAATGTTACTGAAAATAATCTTTATTCGACAATGGATCCAAAAACAAAGGAAGTAAATGAAATAGCAAATTTAATTTGAAATACGCCCTTTTGGTATAAAGAGAAAACACATTTCTACATTGCCTTGCCGGGACAAATTGTCATGTTTGAGCGTACCCCATCCCTACGAAAGAAAGAAATAAATAAAGAAAATAAAAGATCACAACAAAGCAAAAGAAATTATTAAAGCTCTATGTTGTATATTAATTTTATGGAACATTACAATCCGATTTTTCGTCCATTTGGCTCCCTTCATTTATCTATTACAATGTTATTTACTTCCTAAAGTTATTTATTAATTTATTTGAAATGCAGAGCTGGTATAAAATAAATTATCATACTCACCAGTAAAAAAATTTTTAATACTAAATACCATTTTTAAATTCTTAAAATCAGGGTGTGAAGAATCAAAGGAGAAATTTTTCCTAAATGATAAAGTGGGATAACAAAATATTGCTCGGCTCGATGTTGTTATTTTTGAGCAGACGAAGAGATAAGAGAAATCGGATATGGATGGGTTCATTAATAAGTATGAAAAATCTTAATCTACCTCAGGTTATTATCACATTTTTTACATGCAGAAAAGCGTTTAAATTATTTTAATAATTTTACTGTCTTGCTGCATTAAATAGCTTTGTTGCTGTTGTTTACTAATAGTCATGCATACTTATGTGCAAATACAAGTTTTGCCTGGTTGTGTCGATATGATTGGACACACACACGCAAGCACACATCCCATCCCCTCACCCTCCCACACACCCACACATACTTCTAAGTCAAGTAATGGTCCTACTTTTATCAAAATATTTCAAAAGATGTTATTTCCTTCAGGTATTTCTCTTTACAAACATACGGAAATGTCAGCTCGTGCTGTCTCTGAGTCAAACATACCAATTGTAGAGCATGTCGCTGATAAACTAAACGGTAGTCCTGTTTTAAATAAGGTCAAATGTTTATAAAGCCAAGCTGAAAATGAACATTCATCGGCCATTTCTAAATTTATGTTGAAACATTATATTATGGACCGGTTTCTTGTCTAACCCAAACGCAATATTACGCTATAAGTGTTGTAGTAGTATTATGTTTAGTTTTAGTTGTAACATGATAAATGTGTTTCGTCGGTAAATATAGTAGGTTTGAGTTGGTCAGCCCTCTATCTATAAAGAATCTATGTTTATCATGTGTAGGGTTCTCTGCCCTATTTCAATAAATGTAATAATTAAAGAACACTAACTTTTTTATAGTAAGACGATAAGCAAGACCTAAACCCATCTAAGTCCCTAATATTGCTGCGGCAGTGGGATCTAAATCGATCTGGAAAGAAAACTGGAAAGAGTACTAAAGTCAAATAATATCTATTCACATCCTCCTTGAATTACGCCTCAGTTCTGACAGTGATGAAATTAAGGCTCTTGCATTGGTACCAAGAAAAGGAATGTATATTTCAGTCTCAATGACGAAAATAAAAACAAGTATTCTTGTTACACACATGTATTTATCAGCTCTGTCTCCGTGGATTTAGGCCTCGGATTCGGGTAATGTGATGTATGTGAAAAAGATTGCTAAAAGCTCTTCATGGGTCGATGTTTCTTTCCGGAGTTTTCCCTGGTTTTTCCTCCACCGTTTATACTGGTCGCCATGTATAGCACATTTTGTACTGAAACATGACGTTAAACCCTACAACAACAACTTTCACTTTCTCTTAATAACAGTAGAAGAGAAGTATGTTTATAAAGATAAACAAACATTAATGTTGCATGTACATTTCCATAGCACCATGACGGACATATATATTGATTAATACCACCAAGCATCAATTAATTGTCAATCTGTCTTCTGAAATACCAATTCGCAAACCCTAATTACTTATCACGACGACTTCTCAATCAGATTTGTAATTCGTTAAGAAAGGTTTTTATAATTGTACACAACTATTCAAAAAAATTTGACATGATTGTCTGCTGGAAAGCTTATGAAAATTACATATTTGAGGATAACGAAGCTTGTTTGTCATATTGATTATAAAACTCTCATGGAAGAATGTTATAATTTTTTTTACATTGATTATGACTGCATGAACCGTTTGTACCGTTTGTACAATATAACATTTCACTCAGCCATCTATTTTTTTAAAAAAAATACACTGCAGCAAGATGTTGAATGGTATGAGATTTTGAAAAATTAATACGCTACCGTCCTTAAACTTAAAAGTATATTTTAAAAATGGAACACACGAATAAAAGTATACTGATCTAAAACAATGTATGATGATTCTAATAAGTAAACCATACCGAAATTTTAGCGGAGAATATTGTGATACTCTCCACCTGTCTATAACGGCTGCTACTCTTAAAATTCATCGTAGATATTCCCTGATCTTGGTCCATAGTGCATACTGTAGTTACCATCTGCGCTTGCGGTATGGTTTGGGGTCTTTCTTCGAGGTTTCCTGGGATCGAATGAGGGGTAAAATATGTATAACGAGGGACAATCACACCTTGAATTTTCTCAATACAGGCGGTCGCGCTTGAAATTTCTTCTTGTTTCATAAGGATTTCTTTTCTACTTCGTTCTTTGTCTGTTTCCGATTTTGTAATGATAACCCATAATAGTTCCTATTCTGGTGCATCAATTTACTATACATCAGCTCCATACAGCACGATGGCATCGTCCTTAATTTTACAATACTTGTTTCAGTAGACTGGAGATGATCCACAAAAATAATTGCGTTTCTGATGCCTGAATGAGGTTTAACATATATGATATGAAAAGTGGCTTTTTTCGGTCTTGTCAAACTGGTCTTTGGATTGTTGGAAGTGTTGAATTTTGTCTAAGATCTTAGAAGAGGCTAATTATGGAAGTGTATACCATATTGGATACGAAAAGGAAATTTCAAACTCTCGCGCGTGTTGGACGGTTTCAAACTATCAGGGGCTATCGAACGACATTTTCCTTAGCCAATCATTAAACTCTTGGACTTCAGGAGGTATATGGTGTTGGATGTGTACTATCTTGTCAACACTTCTCTCATAGTATGAGATGACAAAGAATTTCATCGCCGCTAGGATCATGGCTGCTGTTTGGAAAGTCGTAATCTTTCCATGGCGACTTTAGTTTGATTTTGCTAGGGTATATTCTCCCCCTTATATATATATATATATATATATATATATATATATATATATATATATATATATATATATATATATATATATATATATATATATATATATAATCACGCTATCAAAGAAAAATTATTCATTTGAATCTGTGAAGATGAAGGAGCCACATTACATCACAACTCGGTTGACATATTTACTAAGAATAATTCAAAAGAACGCCTGCAAAGTAACTTCTGGAGAAACTACAGACAATTCCATTTAACACAGAAATAAAAATACTAGTTATCTCTATTAAGAGAAAGACACCATAATGAGAAATGATATTAGAATAAAGATCTAGAGACAACAAGAACCTGTCGAGAAAAAATGGCATTGGTCTTCAGAGTGACCCAAGAATACAGAAAAAAGGAATTGGGGCAATTTCAGAAGCAAATAAAACGAAGAATAACCC